>JAOWBL010000014.1:11456573-11466591 GCA_028564865.1 Zenarchopterus dispar | reverse complement strand
TATATATATATATACACACACACACACACACACACACACACACACACACACACACACACACACACACACACACAGATATTAGTTGGGGTTTTTTTTTTTGACCCCATGGCCCCACTTTATGGGGTCAAAAAAAGTCATTGCAGAGGGTCTCCATTATAGTGCTCCTCATATGAAATATTCAGTTTGCATGCTGTTAGGTCCTTCACTCTGTGAAATTACCATTTTAAGTTTTTCATTGAAGAAGGCCTATAAAGTTTTTTTCTCTCCAGAAAGCCAATTATTGAAGATCAAACTGTATATTTAAAATAAAAAAGGAAAAGAAAAGATTTAATAAACATGATCACCAGCTGTTTGCAAAGGAGGGAGACAATGACGTCAGTTCAGACCAAACAGGTATTTACCAAGCCCCCTTTCAACATTATAGCCCTGCTAGTCATCCCAGCTTTAATGGTAAGTACAATATTTCATGGGAAAATATGACAGCTCTCTTCCTTGGCTTTAATTTTCTGTTTTTGTTGTAATTTAGACCCTTTTTTTTCCCTTTATCAGCAGTTTGAAATACTGACCATGTCTAGTAACTAACTTGTGGGCTGAGTCTAATTTACAAAAAAAAAAAAAAAAAAAATCAGGACACTACTTGTCTGTTTTGTAGATTCTGCTTTTTGAGACTTTCTCAGATTTTCAATTTGTTTTAAGTATTTGGATGTTTCTATTTACTTGTGTGTGAGCATGCACACTTGTATGTATGTCTGTGTAAATTTGTTTTTGTCTTTTAATGCATCACTTTCACCCTTTCTTGCATGCACTATTTGTTCATTGAAAAAAAAAATCCAATGTGCGTGTTTTAACTTGTACAAATGATAATAAACTCTATTCTATTCTATTCTATTCTATTCTATTCTATTCATAAGTCAAACGATAAAACACCAGAAAAGCTGATCTGTGCTTGGTTCTGTCCAGATGGTCCCACTGACCACTAACTTGGCCGCGGCATCAGTTTTTGTGCTGACCTGCATGTGCGCCGTGCCGCTACAAGGCCAGAAGCCGGGTCAGGTGGACCCCCTGACGGTCCCCCGGGCGGACCCGCAGTGCTGGGACTCCTCATCGGCTCTGCTGCTGGAGATGCGCTCTCCGCGGATCGCTGACACGGTGCCCGCCTTCTGGGATCTGATGGAGACCCTCAAGTCGTCGGACAACGGAAAGCACACGGCGCTGTTCTGGGACCTGGCCCGGGTCTTCTGGGACATCTACCTGGACTGCGTCCTGTCCAGGAGCCACGGCCTGGGCCGGAGACACATGACCTCCGTTCACTCCCTTTTTACCGACAGTAAGTGTTCAGCTACACACTTTATTTAGTTTCCTGGCGAATAACTGACAAAATCAATTTTTATTGGTTAAAAAAATCAAGAGATTGGATGCCAAACTACAAAATCTCTAAAAATTGTGTGCAAGCATATGGGAACTTTTAAGCTCAAAACAGAAACAAATGAATGTACAGCAGATATTTTAAAAACATCTGTTTAAATATTCTGATGCTTTATTTTTAGGGACAGTTTTGAAAATGATTGTCTGCTGCTCTTTTTCTTGATAAATGGCACATCAGTTCTTTTTATTTTCATATTCACACTGAAAAGCAAAGTTAAATGTTCTTCAGACAGCATGGGAAAAAAGGATAAAACAAAATATCAACATCATCACATAAAAACAGTATAAAGACTGCAGACAGAAATCAGCTACTTTATGAATATGTATAACTCAGTGCAGGTTTTGTACAAATAATGTTTATTGTGTTAGATAATACTGATTATGTATATGATGCATATATCTAGAATCATACATGAGAGTGCAAAAAGATTGTTAGATATGTTGAACTGTACAAATGCAGACTTTGGGAGATGGGATAAAGGAAAAGGAAAAGGCAGCATTTTTTTTTTATTTTTAATTTTTTTTCATTTATTGATGAGTCTGGTGGTGTGTGGATAGAAAATCTCAGTTTGTGTGTTTTACACTTGTGCACCTCCTGCTTGGCTGCACAAAGTAAAAAGCCTTTGTTGATGGTAGCCGATGGTGTTTTATGATGTCGAAGGTTCTCCTGAAGGCTCGGTGATGGTAGATGCCCTGCAGAGAAAGCTGTGCTCTCTCAGCCATCTTCCCCACTCTCTGCAGGTGTGCTGCTTATTTATTTATTTATTTATTTTATTAAAACACAGTCATGCAGCTTTAAGATACAAATGTAGAAACTGCTGTACGCTCAAGTTAAATTTTCCCAACCTCTTCCAGCTTCTGTTTTAACATTTCCAGATATATCATATTTGATACATGGATTTCTGAGACCTCTTTATCACTGAATTATTAAAAATAAATACATATACAAAAGAAAGCTGTTCTATAATGAAAAAAAAAAAACAAATGAAAAGAACATAAAATTACCAAAGTTGTTTACAATGATACAAACAATTATTGTTTAGGAACTTTTTAAGACAAAATTTTGGATGTTTATTTCAGTTCTTTTTTTAAAAAAAAGAATTCAAATTTAGGGCCTTGGGCCATTGCCATGGCAACCAGACTTAACAGCATCTCCAATGCAGAGGACTCCCACTGAGACAACACTGGAGTTAAAAAGTAAAAAGTTTAGAAAATATAGAAAATTTAAAAAAAAAAATAAAAGAAAATAGAAACAAAAATAGCTTTTTAATAAGTCATAAGAAAAGGCAAATAAATAAAAAGGATATCTGCTGTGAATGACAATAAAATGTGATTTAAAAAAAACAGAGCTAAAGAGAAAATCTAAGATGGGAAGTCTAAAACAGGATTAAAACAAACATTAGTTTAAAGCCAGATTAAAAAGGTAGGTCTCGAGCCTGCTTTTAAAAATGTCAACAGTCTCTGCAGCTCTCAGGTTCTCCTGCAGGCTGGTCCATAAACGTGGGGTGTAATATTGGACCAGTCTCACCATGGGTTCTGGTATTAATGACTTGACTATCTTGAAATCGGTCCTGAAAGACAAGGGGAGCCAGTGCAGTGATTTTATAACAGGTGTAATGTGAGCCCTCTTTCTGGTCCTGGTATTATTTCTGGCATTCTTAACATGTGGAATAAAACTATGTGGAGTTTGCATGTTCTCCCTGTGTTTGCGTGGGTTTTCTCCAGGTTTCTCCTCTCACCATCCAAATACTAAAACTTCTACATTTCCTGTAGGAATGAGTGTGACCACATATGTTATGTGACCCGGTGACCTGTCCAGAGTGCATCCCTGGCTTTTACCTGTAGTCCACTGACTGGGATAAGGTCCAGCAGACCCCTGTGACCCTTCATTGGATTATATAGAAAATAGATGGAATTCAGTGCAAATTCTCTTTAAATCTATACCAGTGAACTGTTACAGTATATTTTAGTCATACTGGAATTAATATAATACAATAAAAGGCTTCAGGTTTGAAAAGCTTATTAAAAAAATGTGTCACTTTTGCTACAAAATGTAAAGCTGTACTCCCCTCTCAGTTGATTTTTTTGACGGTAATCAATCATGTGAAACATTGACAGATATTTTATGTATGTACTGCTGTTGTGAGTTTTAGGAGAACAGATTTACACAAAACTGTTAAACTTTATTGTTTTAAATTTTATGTACAGCACGAAAGCTTGAAATTTTTTGCAGAGAGTAGCCACAAGATATTCTAGGTTTCGTTCTCTTCTCCGTCTACGTAAGAACAACGCTGACAGATCTGCTTTGATTTTCCCCATCTGGTTCTCATGTGGAGGCTGTTTGCTTGTCACCAGCTGGAACTCATCATGCACAATTCAGAGGTTCTTCTTAAAAGAGGAGACCCAAAGGTGACACTTTGGATGGCGAGTAATCCATGGAGTGACTTGTGGAAAAATGTCACATCCCTGTCTTTCTAGTAATTTGTTGTAACTAGTGTCTTTTCTCTGTCTTACGATGTTTGGCTGTCTCGTTACACTCTGAAGGTCCGGAGTCTCCGCTCTTCTTTGTTCTGCTTCCATTAGCTCCTGACATGGGGTTTTGGCTGCAGAGTCTTTTGCACTTAATTGTTAATTTTTCTATTTTTTTCTGTAAATATCTTTAAACAACAACCTCTAGATTGAATGTTGTGTAACACTAAGTCTCGTGCATGCTTGCTTCTTGCAGAGTCGTTCAGGTTCAACAGCTCAGGAGTGAACTCTCGCGCGTGGATCAGCGTTAAAGTGAGACGCAGGGGACACATCACAACCCTGAAGACCGAACCAAAATAAAACCCACCTCCACGCAAATGATGAAGAGGATTTAAAGAGAACAGTCTTCATTTTACCACAAACATCCTTACTCTTAGTTACAAGAGGTTTCCTATACTTAAACTTCAACATGGACATGTTTTTAATCCATAAATTAAAAATACTAGACAGGGTTTATGTCACATTTTTATTTCCTACACATGTATACTATTTATTATAAGAATTACACCACACATCAGAGAAAAAGTCAACTAACTTAACTTTATTTGCAGTCCATTATATTGATTTATTTTCCTTTTTAAAAAATTTACTTGATAGTGTTAATCCAAGCAAGCCTGTCAAAACAGTGGACAATTCTTGTCAAAATATTTGTGAAATTACTCACTGTAAAATTGTTCATTTTGAGTGCTACAGATGTTTCTGTCACTGCTATAAGTTGCATGTCCTAAACGATCCAAGTTTATTAGTCAGCAAATAAAAATAAACTGTGAAACCGGTCTGGAATAAATGACTGGCAAATAAAGTTCATGCTGACACACATGCATAGCGTCCTTTAATTGACTTAAGACTAGTGTTATGTCTTCAAAGTAGGTGAAAAGGGACTTGAACGGTTGTTAAAAAATGCAAAGAAAAGCAGAGAAAATTTTCGCGCATTCTCCTTTCCTGACTTAAAAAAAAAAAATTATATTTTACAACTTTACTTATAGTTTCAAGAACATCCCCTGGTGATAATCCTGCTGTGTATGTGAAATAAACCTTTTTCCCCTTTTTGCTTTGGCTGAGGAAATTAAAAAAACAAAAAACAGCAACAATGATTTATGAAATAGCTCCCATAAAGCTAGTGTCATCTCTAAGACCATCTTTCAGAAAACACTTTTCAGCAGAGCCACAGGCGTCTTTGTATCGCGAGGACTCCCAAGTCCATATATGGGCATATTCGTCACAGGGAGGCGGAAGACTCCGATGACGTAGCCGGCCATTTCTAACTTTACTTTCGTTTTCGTCTTTCGTCTTCTTTCGTCTTCAGTTTTTTCTGTTCGGAAGTATTTTACAGAAAGCCTGCTTATCGTGGATTTAAAAGACATATTTCTGTTACTTGCGTCGCCTCCGGAGCTCCTGCAGTATGTTGAAGTGAACAAGAAAACCCTCTTCCGCTCTGAAAATCCATCTCAAATCAGGTATCACCGAACGACATATCTCTCGGCTAAAATACGTGTGGAAACGCCCAAATGATGGAGAGACAAAGTAAAATGTGTAGAAGTTGTTTCAGTATAATTACTAGTTTATAGATACAGGTTATATACATGTTCACGGCTTGGTCCTTGGTCCCCCACCCCGCCCTTTTGCGCTGTACTCTCATCTTCTTCCTAGATATAGGCCTGCTTTGCTTCGTTGCTGGACTTACAAACAGTCCATAAAATGAAACGGACTGTAAAAGGGTTTAAACTGGACATATACCCGATGTTGTACGAGTGAAGGCGAGAACGGAACCAGGGTGGGTGGGTGGTTGGTTCGGCTTTTTGCGCTGTTCCTTGCGCCAGGGTCGTGGAGTTACATTTTTCTGTGCTGTCACGGGTTACGCATCCATAACAGCGGTTCACGGAGCCTTTCACGCAGACGGAGAAGTCTGATGGACATTTGTAGTGATAAATGTGAACTTAAGTGTTGTATAGGAGTTATAAAGTATGGCTGGTGCCCTTTTTTTATGCATTTCCAGGAACAGAATAAAGGTTTCACTCCCATACCAATTCACTAGTGCAAGCAAGTGTTGCCTAAAATCTTATCAGAAGGAGTAGTGTAAGTTAACCCAGTAATATACAGAAAAGAGACAAACCAGAATTTCAGATTGGATTTGACAGTTCTTTGTTTAGGAAAAGAAGATAAAGGTTACAAAGCTCCGGAGGAGGTCATTCATTAGCCTGAGCTCCTGTCAGCTAATACACAGAAGTGCAGAGCTCCCAGGTTCAGCCTGAAAGACCTGCCTGCTCTAAAAAGCCTCCTCCTTTTATAGTGATACAATGCATGTGTGTCTATGTGTGTGCATGTGGGTGTAGACTCATGTGAGTGTGTATTTTTGCAAGGTGTGAAGTCCTCTTCTTTCACCTTTCTTCTGGATAACGGTCCGTCCATTTGGTCCTGCAAAACAACCCTCCCTACTTTTATCACCTAACCATCTGCTTTAGCTCCGATAGGTTTTATTGACCCATCTACAAGGCCTTTGTACTGGTCTGCGCCCAGCTCCTCATGATACCTCTGTTATCCTTCCCCCCTCCTGAGAGAGGTCATCCATGTCCAGTCACACATTCCACTTCCGGTATGCGAGAGTGTTTGTTTAACAGACCATTCCAACTTTAAGGTCTATTCTAGTGAAGCAGGACACATGTGTATACATGTCTTAAAAGCCAAAATATAAAAGCTACAGGCTAGAGTAAAGATATTTACAACACAAGTTTCCTACCCTGCATAGCATCTAACTATCCAGTTTGGATACCTGCTTAAACCCTTACCTGGACAAGGGGGTCTATTGGAGCACCTCCATCCATCACCAGGCATACACCCTGATCCCAGTCCACTGGTGGGTGGAAATCAATCATCATGCAAATCAGTGGTTCAGCTTTAAAATCAATAACTCATCAATTCAAATATTAGTTTGATGTTTCACTTATTTGTCACGTTGTTTTTGGCTTTTCATGTTAATCCAGATTCGTCACTTCTTTTTAAGTCAAATCGATCCATGTCCACATCAGTGTTAAATAACACGTCCATCGACATTAAACCACTGTAAACACTCTTCATAAGGGTCATGTTCATGCGTGTACTAGTGAAAGCAGCCACATTTGTTGCAGGTTGTAATATACTTAAACACAGACTTTGGCTTTATAACAGCTGATACAGCATCGCCTACTCTTCTGTCTCTACATTGTTAATGACACTGTCATTAAGGTAGATTATGGTCATGGTACACGTAATGACTCAGAAACCAAACCATGAACAAAAGCCTCGGCAGCTTCCTCACCCAGAAGCTTTGAATCATGTCTGCCCGCATTACACTGCTGCCTTTACGCACTAAGACCTGATCTGCAGTGGGTCAAAAATTCGTAAAGGTAATGTGGACACCAGGAAGACTTTTAAAACCAAAAACGCACTGATGTAAAGGTACCCTCAGACAGGAGGCTCTCTGGGTTGGGTGTCAGTTTGACATCAGGGCGGCTAGAAAATCTGAGAAAGCGTAATACCTAGAAAGACAGTTTGAAACAGCTGCTTTACAGAAAAAGACCATTAACACAGTCTAGAGTAGCATTTTAGGAATGAATGGAAATCCCCAAACACAAGAAATGTAAACTCTTAGTTGTTACAAAAATAATCTTAAGAGGTGGTGGTACTTTCCAAAAGGGATGCTACTACTGTAAATACTAACCAGGCATAAAGCCATCTGTTTTTAAAAATAGTTTTTTTGTTTTGATTATTTGAAATTAAAAAATATATATTTAAAGCATATAAAATTATGTTGTTTTGATTTCATGCTTATAAGAAAACAACTTGTCATTCAGCGATTCATATATAACCCTAGACGAACCCTCGATGCAATGCCATGATGTAAATGAGGCCTGGGAAGACAGCTGGCCCACTTTATGCCAATTAGAGCTGCTTTGATCCCGATACCAGTACCGGGAATATTTTTCCCCAAAAATAAGGGTATCGGTATCGGTGAGTATTTACATCTACGTGCCATCAAATATCATGTAATTTTTGTGAACAGAATTCCATTGGTACTTTGAGTCTCTAAAAGCCAGAACAGGAAGTTACTCAGTACTGCCTCTGGAAATTCCTGGTTTGAGTCTCCAGGTGGGTTTCAGTAGCACGGGAGTTGTTGGACCGTTCTAGCAATTGTGCATTAGCAGTAACTAGACAACATCAAATATCTGGAGCTGCTCCAGCCTCAGAAGGTTGTTGAAAATGTTCATTGTGTAACAGAACATCTGGAGTCAATGTACCACTTGAAACTGGTCTTTATTTAGCAGATATTTTTTAACTTGCGTTATTAAAAATAATATTTAATTGATCACCTGTCAAGCATGGTAGAAAGCAGGTCATAATTTGGGCTTGTTTTGCAACTATAAACCAACTGCCTTATGGATAAGGCAGTTGGAAAACAATCCAAAGCTCACCAATTACCAATTACAGGTGTAATCAATTACATCTGGTTATAGAATAAATAAATACATTTTTTAAAAATTTGAAAGTAAGAGTTGGTACCACAGACTTACAAAATGTGAGAGTTAAGATG
This sequence comes from Zenarchopterus dispar, assembly GCA_028564865.1. Classification (NCBI taxonomy): domain Eukaryota; kingdom Metazoa; phylum Chordata; class Actinopteri; order Beloniformes; family Zenarchopteridae; genus Zenarchopterus; species Zenarchopterus dispar. The sequence goes on along the minus strand of JAOWBL010000014.1, from coordinate 11,458,070 downwards.
TCACACCAGAGAAATCAGACATGTCAGTGAGTCTCGTATTTTATTTTGAATACAGAAAATGGATTTCCAAAAGCTGCTGCTGGATGTTAGTAAAGCCCTCAATTCAGAAGAGGTAACGGCTTTAGGATTTCTGTGCACTGACCTCCTGAACCGAAGCATGAAGCCGGGGGAGTCGGCCACTGACCTCTTCCGTCTTCTGATGGACCAAGACCTCCTGTCACCGGAGCAACCTGAGCTGCTGACTGAGCTTCTCGTCATCATCCAGCGTACCCGTTTGTTACGTGACCTCGGCCTCAATGAATGTATAACAAGAAACCTCGTCTCCTCTTACAGGTGGGCTGTACAAACATTGAAAAAAAACATTTAAATGGATCAATGCATTTTTGGACCTCACGGGAAAAAAATGGCGTTGGAAGTAGCTGTACTGATCAATCAACTTATTCGCTCGCAGCAGATGTGCGTGTATATGTCAGTCAACTATCAATTATAATCAGAATTTGTTGGTTAATAAACTTACTTTAAAACTGGAATATACAGTATCTTGCTCAGTTACATTTGTTATTTACCGCAATCCATTTCCAAAACTGACCAAATTTGTCTTTTTCTTTCATTTTTAAAAAGGTCTTTTTCTTCTTATTTTTTCTTTTTTGGAGGGATGGGAACTAGTAAACTGTCTTTCTTTATCAAACAATCTTTATTTTAGATCATTTTTGTAATTCATTAGATTTAGTATTGTTGTTTTTATTCATCTCGGCCAAAAAGAAAAGAAAAAAAAGAGGAAGTTTAGTCAAACTTGGAAGATGCGTCACCATTTTTTTTTCCCTTTCCCCACTGGCCTTTCAGGATTTCTTTCAATGGGTATCTTAGCTCAAAAAAAAAAAGATATCCAAGTAATAATTCTACATTTTAAGAAGATATTATTTCAAGCTTTTTTTATGTGGTCAATTGCTGGACTATTTATTTTCTGTGAACACTTACTTCCACTGGTTTCCTGGTAAGAGTATTCACCTAAAACATACAAAAATCTGGGAAAAAGACAGTATTTTACACAAACCCGCATCGTGGTTTTTGTACAATCTGACAACCAAAAGTGTGCATTGTCTAAATGTTAAACTGTTCCTTTAATTATGGACCACTATGTTTAATAACGTCACTGATGAAGAGGACCTTGTCCCTGATTTTCTTTTTTTCCAGGAGGCTGCTTTACAGCCTGTCTGAGGAGCTTACTACTGACAACCTCAAATCTTTGAAGTTCATATTAAACAACAAACTTCCACGTAGAAAACTGGAAGAAAATGTTGTGAGTATTCTTATCAAAATTACTCCGAGGATAAATCTTTCTTTGCCAGATTAAAACTGCGTTTGTGTGAACAGATTAGCATAGAACCTTATCATATACAATTATTGCCACGTGTGGCAAATATATACTGCTCAAAAAAATAAAGGGAACACTTAAACAACACAATGTAACTCCAAGTCAACCACACTTCTGTGAAA
>JAOWBL010000014.1:11380958-11409903 GCA_028564865.1 Zenarchopterus dispar | reverse complement strand
GCAGCAGCAGCAGACCTTTCCACGATGCAATGAATCAAACGATTACAGTTAAGGTCTGCCTGAGCTGGGGAAAGGACAAACACTCCTCGGAGACACCTTAGGCTACATCAGTACTAAAAATATCACCGCGGCAGACGACTGATGACCATTTTATCCCACACACACACCGATGCGCATCACTCCACATTTCCGGGACACTCCACCACACAGCTCCGAAACGCGACCTTTAAAACACAGAGCATTCAACTTCAATTACACATGAGCATCATGGCCAAAAAAAAAAGAAAAAAAAAAAGAGGAACCATCATAGGTGTTTAAAATTAAAGCACTTCCTAAAAAATACACAAAACAAAGCGCACAGAAATATCCAATTCTTGTAACAGGATTAAGGTTGAGGAAGGCTACGGGAGACAAAAGCAGTCATTAATAATTCAGTAACTTCACTTCATCCTTTAATCTCGAGGTCATGAATTTAACACTAAAACAGACTGTTTACTTGTGTTAACAGGTTATTTGTCTTGCTATAGTCGGGAAAAACAAACGTTTTTTTTCTCACAAGGTAGCATGATGAATTAATGACTATAATTACATTATGTTGTACAAATGAGGCCCTATCTATCTCATTGAGGGCAGAACTGCAAAACTCAGAAGGTTAAGTGATGAAATCTTTGACAAAAATAGCTCTATGCCTTATTTGATAACTAAGTATTGTCATAAGTAATTATCATTAATATGATGATTTGTTGCTGGAGCTTACTGACAACAAATGTCATTGCAAGAGTGATTCGTGACCCAAACATGACAAGAATTTGTTACAATAAATCAAAAAATCATGATAATTAAAAGTGTAAAACAGCTAAGATACAGAACAAAACATCAAGAGCGACGGTGCAGAAAAGGTCCTTAAATACTGAAATACCAGATTTGGATAGGTCATAGGCAATAATAATCAAGAAATGTTATTAAAAGGTGTTTCATAATTGGGATTATTATAAGGTGGCTGTGTTCCCTGCTAATGACTCGATAAATAAATCAACAGAGAATACAGATGAGTGCCTGCTCCCCTGGGTGAGAGAGTACTGTCGGTGCGCAGCTCGATAGCAAAACTGCAAATTGTTCTCACCTCATCTACCACAATCGCCGCTGGAAGATGATATCTCAGCAGCTACTAACCACGGGACGATTGTTGGGAGGATGGATTTCTGCTGCGGCGTTTGGCTGGCTCAGCAGCAGAAGCTGAAAGTACAGGATAGGGCCAGCTCGCGGATGGGAAGTTAACACCCTGCGAGAAGCAGCGGCTCATGCAGGATAAACATACCAGACTCGGTTACGCTGGCTCGTGGTGTACGTGTCACCTGTTTGCTCTGAGGGATCTGGATGTGTTTATTCTGTGCTTACTTGCTTTGAATTCACTCTTGACTTTGGAGACCTGTTTAATCTGACTACAATTTATGTTTAAATCCATGTTAATCATTCTGACAATAGAAAATGTTGATGGAAGACTGGATCAGCTGGAAGAATGTCAATAATGAACAATATGTTTTCTTTTTCTTTTCTTTTTTCATGTTGCTGCCTCACTTTAAGGGTGTAAAGGCATCAATGGACTGGATCCACAGACCCAGTCTATCTGGTCAATGTTACACATACATATTGTTATAGCTGAAGCCTTGATATTGAGGTAGTGTGATAGAGCATCCCTCATGGAGGCCTTCTAACTTAACTCTAAAAGTAACCCACTGATGCCTGATATATGAAATGATACATACAAAAATTATATATTTTTTAATTTAAAGTGCTAATATACGTTCAAATTGAAAAACACTACCAATTCTGTTTTAAAAAGTTTTCTAATGAACTTTTTGTACCTCCATGAATACATTTGATAATTTTGTTTATTTTTCTATTTATTGTATCTAATTTTTAGAATTTTTTTTATTGTATAATTATTTTTTATTTTTTATTGCTTTATTCTGGCGGTTGTGGAGAGGTTTCAGAAAGTTATGATTCAAACATCAGTCATAAAGGGGTTAAAACCATTCATTATGTGTCTATTTTTATCACTTTCCTTTTCCTCTTCTCTTGCAAAATCCCTCCTCTGCCTCTGAGCTGGTTTTCAGTCAAATCCATCAAATAGTTTATACACAGTTTTAGTTGATCACAACTGCTGAATAAATTGGGGTTTTAAGGACAGATGTCAGGAGAGGAAAAAAAGTTACAGATATTTGTGCTCTCACGAAACAAGCCAGATTCCTAAAGTATAATTAATCTACAATTTCCTCTTACAATATTCCATAAATGCAATTCTTAACCAGGAATCTTATTTATGGCTAATTATAACTTGGAAACAATCAGCTATAGTAGAAAGACATGCATGTAAGTCTGCAGATGCTGCCTCTAATTGCTCTCAGGAGGGTCTCCGGACGAATGAGTAGTTGTCAGCAGAGGGTAAAGTGGCATGTATTGATTAAAAAAAGGAGGGCAGAGTTCAATTAGGTCTTTTTCCGAATGACATGCCTTTGTTTTCCCCAAAACATTGAGGTCTGTGATTGCTTTGCCAGCAGATTTTTGGATGTTACCGAAGTAAACTCGAGCACAAATTAAACCAATGTAGACAAGAGGACCTAAGAAAAAAAATGCAAAGTCAAGTAAATAAACTCAATCTGCAGAGGTGAACAGTCTGACGTCTCAGACTGTTCACCTCCACCACAGAAAATAATCCTTAATGATTTTTACAACTCATTTTGAATTTGAGAGCATATATATTTCCATCGAATGTAAACATGAGATAATTAGACTAGACTAGTTAGTCTTGCCAATTTTGTTTGTCTTTTCTGCTTTTTTTCTAAGACATCGTCCCGTTTTATAGTTTCTCATTTGTTATAAGGCTTTTTGAATGAGTGAGGGCTGAGTCAGTAGACTTTCATCAAGCCTCGTATCTCAAGCGTACCACAAGGTTCTCGCTTTCACCATGAACTTTTAATGGCCTTCATGCAAGATTCAGACCAACTCTTCCGTGTGAGTGATGATGACTAACCTGTAATTTTATATGTGTATATTTCATATTTATATACATATATGTATATAAAAGTATTTGCTTGGATGCAGATGACATTTTGCTCAGCCAAAGTCTTATTCTGAAGCATCAGCAGAGTAACACTGCAGAGATGGAGCACAAACAGCACTGTTTTCTTTTATTTAAAAGATTATCAACAAACTATGGTTTACATTTGTTCTTTTTTCAAGCGGAGCGACAAAATTATGGAGCGCTCAGTGCAAAGCTTTGACACACTTCCTCTGGGGGACAAGCTGAAGCTGTGCTTGCTCGTGCCATAAATCAATGCTACGCTTCAGCTTGAAGTGACTGCTTCAACTCGGATGATTTTTGAAGAAAAGAAGAGCGAAAGCTGCACTAAACCGCTACAGACTTGCTGTATAAAGACAAGAAATTAGTTGAAGTTAGACGTCTTATTACATTTGCCGTTTTAGCTAAATGATATGTTTGGTTCTCAGAACTTAAATTTGAGTTTTTATTATCATTTTTGCATCAGAACACATGAAAGCATGTGCTGGGTTTTTTAAAACTCCAAGCATTTTTGTCCCTACTAATCATTTAGACCTCAACCGATGGAAAATAGGATCCAGTTTTAAAAACATCGACATTTTCCTTTAATGCAAAATGAATATCATGTTATATCATGGGACTAGGAGCTTTATAGGTAGCATTTTTCTGATAAAAATTCACCCAAACAGAAGCAAAATAAAATAGCTTTAAACAGACATTTCAAGGGTGTAGATTTGACAAATGATCAAATCTGATCAACTTTAGTCCTCTTTTGTGCAGATGGATTCATGAAGCTGAAACTAGAAACTGACAGTAACTCTATACATGATCCTGGTTTGACCACAGCTTCTCCTCTGCTAAAACATGAACAACAGCTGCAACGAGAAAGATTGTAATCCCAAATTCAGTCTTTTTTGTGCAACTAATTTGCTGGTTTCTGGAGATCTTGACAAAGCAGGTGCATAAGTTAAGGTCATTTGTTCCCTTCGTCATAGCGAACCTGTTTTAGTAAAATTCTGATAAACCGGATAAAAACAGACCATTTGAGAAAAGAAGTCTGCTGAACCTTGCTGTCAAAAGGAAGAAGGTGACGTTAAAGAAAGGCACATTTAAAGTGCCTGATTCATCGTGCAGCACGCCTTCGCGTCCTCCCACCATATCTCGCCTCTCTTCTTCTGCAGAAATGAAGTCGTGCTCCCAAGTCGCCTACCAGAGTGTGCCACATGTTTACTGGAGCACTAAGGCTCCGCCCGCCTCTCGTGAAATATTCATGAAGCCGGTGCCGATGGAAAAGCTGTGATGTCAAAGATTCCAGTTTGGGTGTCCTGTTTCTGTGCAGCCACAATGACACAGCAGCTCGGCGAGAGCGGGATTAAGTTAAAGCACCTGCTCTGTGAACCGTGAAATAAAATACTCATTATTTACTTAATCTGGGTGAGGTTCTGTTTTTTTTAATCAGGGAATTAAGCTTGCTCTCTCCTTGCTGATTAGCCAAACAAGGGATGAGGTCTTGTAAGGTTGATAGCTGGTTGGCCAGACCTTTTTACTAATAATTAACTATTCACAAGGAGTAAATGATTCATCATTAACTCTCATTTGTTGTACCTGGCTAATTAATTGCCTTATCTATGGACCATTTTCTTGACTGATTTTGTTTCTAAAACTGCTAAATGTATATTTCATGGTATGTAGTGATGTATTTCCCGACTCTCCTCTAACTGCCTGCAGAAAGAACTTTTCTGATAAAAGACTGCGGCGATCCAGTCTTGGAGCTAATGTTCATTCCTCCACTCAAGCCGCCATCATTCAAAGCGCTGCCATCCCCTGAATCTACCGCGAGACGGATTCCTTTTGCTGCCAGTCGATTACCTGCCGGCTGTCACGCTGCGAGGAGGAAGACGAGGAGGCGCTCTTGTGAACCGGCGTGGAGGTTTTGTTCACGGGCGTGGCGCTCCGCTCCTCAGAGCTCATGGTGCGGCCCTGGGGGCCCCGCTGGTAGTGATGGTGAGACATGGTGGGCGCCAGGCGGCTCTGTGGACCTCCCTCAGCACTGGGCCCCGCGGATCAGGGGCATCCTCTGACACGTCCTCGCACTCACTGCTTGTTGCTCATCTGAAACACAAGAGCCAGGGGGTCATATTCTTGTACCAAAATGCCCTTCCTCGTTGGATTGCATTAGAGTTGTAGAAATCAGCACCTGGGGCTTCTCCAAGGCTTCAAACGCAACTCTTCCTCAATCTCAGTGAGTTAACTGAACTCACAGGTGCCGAGCTGGGACACCGTGAGCCAGTCTGTGAAGCAGAGGTTTTTAATATTCTTCTCATTAGATGTGATTTACTGAGTAAGCCTTTCATCATCAGCGGTTTGAACTTATCTAAATAGTGTCACAGTCAAAGTAAAACCTGCAGGATGGCAGGGCTGCATCTAACCGACTTTCTGCAAGTCACTATTGCAGATTGTTACGTCAAGTCATTACATGGACCACGACTTGTGGACAAGAGATAAGAAAATGTAAGAAAGCATTTTTATATTTCGTTTGGTTTAATTACATGTCAGACAAAGTTTTCCCTTTTATCCACATACTAGTGAAGGCTTTCACCTTTAGTTGACTTGAACTCCTGTGTGGCACCTATTAGTTTTGGTTAACCGGCAACAGTTTATCTTTGTACAAACTTAGACCCACTTTTATCACATGCATCTTGGTTATCAATAGCTGATTGGCTGTATTTTCCTGTTCATCTGTTAACATTAATGTCAGGGATTTCTTTACAAATCCAAACATTACAGAAATCCTGTTGCTAGGGGGTACATTTTCAGTTTGAGACAAATGAAAAAGTAGACCCCAATGAGTGACTGGTTTGTAGGGAAAAAAAAGCTGATTTCTTACAATTCAGAATTCATTCACAAATGAGAAATGTCAATGATTTCTTTTTCTGTGTGGTAAAATCGCTCCTCTGGCACCCGTAGTGGTCATGTTTTAAGCGAGTCGGTTGATGTTGAAGTCAGCTGTCAGAGTCGGTACTGAAAAACTCGCTTTGGGTCGACAGTGAGAGGACCGCGTTTGGACCTCTTCTAGGGCAGGTCCTCCTCTGTTCTTCTGATTTCTGCTCATTTTTTTTCTCATTAAGTCACTGCATGCATTTAGCCCTTCAAATTGTGTCTGTACTTATTCCTGATTCCAGATGTAATCAGCTCGTAATCCATGATGAAATTCATGCTTTCATGTTTACTCCACATCGAACAACCCAACTGACGTAAAAATTCTTCATTACTTCCCTTGAGGCTTTGTCTCGGACGTCTGCCATCATGATGGTCACTGATACTTGTTCTGGGAGGCTGATCTGGCCAAACATCGGTGTATTGTTCAGTCTCTGCCCTGGGTTGATCTATACTGCTCCTTATACCATTTTTTTTAATGTTTCTCCTTAAGTTCTTATCTTGAAGCCAAACATGTCCAGAATAACAGCTGCTGTGGTTCTAGTTGGAGTCGCAGCGCTACATCTGCATATCTTCTAGCAGAATTTCAAAAGGATTTAAATGTCAGGTTTCACATAATCCCACATATCTGCAAATAACTCCTCTCACTACTTGTGCATTAGCATATCAACACTTTGCTTGTTCTGTGGTCTACTTTATAAATGTCTTGTTTCAGTAATCCAACAGTTATCAGAATATGCTGGTCCTCCAACATCTGACCCATATCGTACTATTTTGAATGACCTCAAAGTGTTGCACAAGCAGATGTTTTTAATCCAGAGTGGTGTACAAATCGAAGAATGCTTTCGAGCTACAGTACAAAAGGAGACCTTGCAGTAGATGCAAAGTCTTACATCAATGAAAGGTGGTAGTAAGGCATGAAGCAGTAAGGGTAGTAAGGTGGTAATCAGGGGCCCTGCGATGGACTGGTGACCATCCAGGATGTACCCCTGCCTCTCGCCTGCAATGGGCTGGAATTGGCTCCAGCAGACCCCTGTGACCCAGTAGATGGATTGAGCAGGTACAGAAAATGGATGGATGGATGGTAGTAAGGGGCAAAGTAGTAAGGGGTAGTAAGGTGTAAAGTCAGACAGTGTAGACAGAAAAGGGAGATGACAAGTGCCATAAAATAAAGTGCTACAGAATAAGGTGAAGGTTAGAAATGTTAGGAGAGGAGGTGAACTACAAAGAGGTTTGTCTTCAAGAGACTATTGAAGATAGAAAGGTTACACATCTGCTCTTATGGCCTTTGGAAGCTCATTCAAACATCTGGGCTTGAATGGGCTTACTTGGTGTGCAGGGATGGCAACTCAAGGGGACTTTCAATCTGAGGAACATAGTGGTCAACTGGGAATATAAACCATTAAGACTGGGTTTGAGTAAATACCAGCAAAAAAAAAAAAAAAACTACCAGAGAGCATTAGTGACTTGAACTTTATGTAAGAAGCAGTGTGACATCAGCCTTGCTGAGTTCACTAAAAAAACAGATGAACCACCGTGTTCTGGATCATCTGTAAGGGTTTCATGACCCGTGCTGGTGAACCAGCCAGGAGTTCCAGTAGTCGACACCAGAGATAACTTGGACCAAGAGTCTGGTGGAAAGATGGATTTTCCTCATGTTGTAGATTGCAAAGCAGCATGAGCGAGAGATTTCAGGAATATAGATAATGAAGGACAACCCATCATCAGTCATGACACCCAAGGCGGGGTGAGAGGTGAGGAGTCAATATTGGTTTTAAAGTCATGATGCATAGACTGATGGGGAAGGATGACCAAGAGTTCAGTCTTAGAAACCTACTAATACATCAAAGTTGTCAGTTTTGGTGGCCTGTCTTTTGACAGCTCGCTGTTTATTCATCAGTCCAAAAGAACAATCATCACTGAGGGTATAAATGTCACCGAAGCTGACAACTAGATCTCAGGAGGATGTCACATGTTTCTAACTTATGCATCCCTCTTGCAGACTGATAGCGTAGCTGTTCTGTTTATTTTTCATTTTTACCACTTAAATGTATATATAGGCCACGTTTTCTTTGAATCATTAGCAGTCATGTCAGCCACAAATTAAACCTGCTGAGGCGCATGAGGCTTGCAAGCTGCACGTTGAAGAATATATTTAAATGAGTCAATATGAGTTCCTTTTTATGTACAAAAATACTAGATGCACTTCTGCTTTCTTTGCACGCAGTGGGTTTCAATAGATTCTAGTGTTACTACTGTTTTGTATTGAATTGCATTGGCTTGAATCAAGAATTTAATCAAAAAATCAGAATAAAATTTAGTGGCAGAATATCTAAAATTTAACTCCTTGAAAACGAATAAAGTACCACAAATTCTACATTATAAATTCAATAAATTTCAATTATTTGCATTATATTTATTAACATTCAAATAAAACCTCATAATTGTGCTATCCAGACTTATAATTACAAAAATAACACTTTGATAATCCAGAGTGAATGCTTATAAAATAAATCCTTTAACACTTAGTTACATTATGATAAAATTATATTAAAATAAAGATGCCTCAGCTTTATCTGGCACCAGACCAGTTCAAACCAGCTTATATGCTTTACTGGTTTAATCTGTAAAAGGTGAGCAGGAAAAGGTAGACCCATATCCTGCATCAACACTGTGCGCCAGCATGAAAATATCTAGTTGAGCTCAGACTCAGAGCAGCGAGGAGTGCTCGTTTTAGTCATTAGTCACAGCACATCCTCACATCCCCAACGCCGCCTCCAGCGCTGCTTTACAAGGTGAAAAAAAAAAAGAAAACTGACAGAAAACACCAAGAAAAATCCTGTAAATTTCAAAAACAGCGACATTAAGTGTAATACCAAACATGCTCTTTTTTCTTGTTTTTTTATGGGAATGGAAATAAATTTAAATATTGTACATTTCTGAGAAGTTGAGACTAATTAAAAAAAAATGGATTCAGAAAACTCTGGACATGCAAGACTATGAGATGACTGTCACCAGCAGGGAACTACAGACATTTTATGACCATACGGTATATTTCATGTTGATGCAACTCTAGGTCCTGAGCTCCTTTGATGTCCTCAGCAGTAGAAGTGGCTTTAAAATTCATGGCATACAGGTCCCGAGCAGCTTGTGTTCGTGAGTCCAGGAGGTTTCGGTTCAGTCTGCCCGTGTGCCCGGGAACTCCTGATTTCACTGCAGCTCCCCCCACTACGAACACTATGCACGCTCACACTCAGTATCCTCACACATTATAATCTATAATTCAGATCCGGGATGACGTCATCATCCCTGGCCTGCTTTAAGCCAGCGAGGATGTAAGCTACTGTAAGACAAGGCACTAAGCCCATTCAGAGACCTGCTCACAGATCCGCTCTCCTTGACCTAATAAGAAGCAGAAGTGACAGGTACTTTCACTGCAAACTTTACACGGTTACTGAAAGACATACCGAAATGGAACCTGGTGGCTGATATTAAAATTATTCTTTTTTTATTTACATTGTTCACTTTTCAGAACAACTCATTTCACCGTTGAAAACTCCTTTTGGTGTGATTCATTCAAAATAGAATCAAAATCATTTCTGTCTTTTCTTAATAAATCCGTTACTGTAAACTGTTTAATATCTGACCGACGTCCACAACGGATGTTTTTGTAAATCAGAAACGTGAAATGGCCAAAGCAATGAATCCACAAACTATTCTTTTTCTTTAAAAAAAAAAAAGCCATCAGTATAAATTTGACCTGCACATGACTTCTGTTTCGATGGACGACGAGGCAGCTCCACATAAAGCTAGTTACCACATACGGAAACCTGCCATCAGTACTTGATTAGTCATGAGCTTATATTTCTAAATCCAGTCACCATGATTACATCTCTGTAATCAGCGAGACAAAGCAGGATGCCTGGTCAAGACTTCAACAATGTCAAACCAAACTGACTCTTGTTCTTGCTTCACCTTCTATCTTACTTCCTTTCTGCCCATTCACTATATTTACTACCACTGCATGTCCCTTTTTTTACTAGTTATTTTTATTCAGTGTGATGATGGATGAGCATCTGCTCGCTGCAAGAATAATTTCCCATGTGGGCCAATAAAGAGCGAACAACAATGAAAAAAAATGAGGGCCTCAATAAAAAAAAGAGAAATTAATAATATTATGTGCTTCAAACAAAAGGTTTGTACATCACAAAAAAATTAATCTTAGACAAATTTCATCTCTAAACTGTTTACTTTTAGGAGCCCATTTAGCGCTCAATTAATAGATGAAGATCCAACCGACCAGCAAAAATATGTTTTTAGTCTTAAATAAACCTGATAATAATTCAGCAAATTTAATGAACCGTTCCTGTGCTGGAAAAGAGGATGATTAATAAAGTTATTAAAACTCTTGTTAACACCTCTTTAGCTCTTGAGTTGATGTTTGAGTTGCAAAACTTGTTGAGAACGTTCGGGGACGCCTGGAGCTTTAGATCGAATGAGTGGTTTTACAAAAAGAAGTTGCATAACGCTGCAAAAGGCTGAAATAAATATACAAGATCAGGAGTTTGGGAGGAGATCTGGTACCTAAGTTTACTGGAGAACTTCTGCTGGCAAGGTTCAGGTCCACTTGTACCAAGAATGGGTTGTTCTGACTCATCACTTTTATTCACTCATGAAATATTTGTTTTGATCTCTTCGGGGAAGATGACCCCTCCTTCATGAGGGTCAAGGGGCCACTGAGTGGTTTGATGTTCAAGAGCAATGATGGAAATGATGTCCTACACCGGGGGTGTCCAAAGTCGGTCCTCGAGGGCCGGAGTCCTGCAGGTTTTAGATGTTTCCCTGCTCCATCACACCCTGATACAAGTGACTGTCATTAACAGACTTGTACAGACCTTGACCACATGCCGATGATGACCATTAACTAGAATCAGGTGCTTTGATGCAAGGAAACATCTAAAACCTGCAGGACACCGGCCCAGAGGACCAGAACTGGACACCCCTGTCCTACACTTTGAGCCGCAAACAGTAAACAGACTGGAAGACCTTTGTGTTGACATCTCAAACTGTAGTTTCTGCATCTGTAATTAAAATGAATCCATCTATGGGGATGTTATTTGGATAAATTATGTTCCACACCATCAGAAAAGCTCCACAGACTTAAAGAGTAGAACCCGAGGTTAAAAGGAGCTGCTTTAACCTTCACGTTACTCAGCGCTTCACGATGCTTTCTTTCGGTTTGTGTCTCCAAGTAAAACATTGACAGTATGTGTTACACTCTGACCCTGTAGCTCTGAGGAAAATAAAATTAATAAATTCATTTTGTCATCAAATGGCAGTCAGAGTATATAAATTAATTTTATGCATAACTTTTGAAACTGTCACTCTGCAGCTCTTCAAACCCCTTTTGTTGACAAAACAGATCAACTATGTACAGAAAAAAAGACATAAATAAATGTGAAAAACAGAAAACTCCCTCTTTTATCTTTAATATTCTGCAAATTGCTACATATTAAAAATAATATTGGCCTTACTGTGTCTTAAGAAGTGATTATTTATAAGTGGAAAACGCTCAAGACAGTTGTTGATCTTCTCAGGAAAGGACACACCAGCAGGTTCACCTCAAGGTCAGACTGAGCAATGTTTAATGAAATTACAAAAGAAAAAAAAAAACAGCTTCTTCGCTGTAAAATGAATATTGCAGCATCGGCTCACAAAGTTACGTCTGAACAAACCACAACCCACAAGGCGATGTCATGAGAGCTGACAGGACCAAAACGGAGATCATGTTTGACACACAGGATGGAGTTAAAAAAAAGAAAAGAAAAGAAAAGAAAAACAGCGTATCAGCACAAACAGCCCTCAGAAAACGGCTCAGTATATGTGTCGTATGTTTGTGTGAGTGTGTGTCCCTAGCTGTTCCCGTTTGGGTGTCACAGCTTAAAGTGGTCGTGCCACCGCTGCCATCTCCAACTTCCACATCTTTCCTACTTCCTCTTTCACTCCCCTCCCTAACCCCCCTCTTCACGTGCCTTTCGTTTGGGACTGCTACATCTCTCACCACTGCTTCCTTCCGGAGCTCCTGTTAGTTAGCTCTCACCAGTTTTGTAGGTACCTTCAACTTTCACTTTGGGATTTTCAACATATACTCTGCACATATGTTTCTAAAAACGATTTTATCTTCCACATGTACACGAACACACACAACACAATCTCGATGCACTTCAAAGAAGTATTCATGGACTACACGATCAGTGCTCTGATTTCCTTATAAATAGTCATAAATTTATCTCCATAAACATCTGTTGACTCAACTATGCACTCTTGGCTAAACCACATAATAAGTATATTTAGATTTGTGCATAGTAGTTTCTCCAAGAAAAACACAAGTTAAAAAAAAAATGACAAGACTTTTTTTGTGAGAAAAAAAAAAACACTTAACCTCTGAACTTTTCTATCAAATCATACCATGAAATAATGAGCTGGAAATGTAAATATTCATGGTCTTGTGTTCAAAGCTCATTAATTTACACTCTAGAGATATTTAAAACATGCTGAGTAAAGAACTCTAAAGACTGAGCAAAAACCTTCATTTCATAGCAGCATTTTAGCAACAAATACAGAACTAGAGTTGCTCCTATTCTGATATCACCAGCATCGGTAGGTCGGTTTAAATCTGAGTAAAATAAAAGTATCCGCGAGTATTTACATCTATGAACCATCTGATTCCATGTCATTTTTATGAGCCAGTTCTTATTTGCTGCGCTAAAAGCCACCACAGGAAGTTAACTTGCAAATGTCTGTTCTCAGTCAGCAGTTGGAGAAGAGAGCACGTGGCGAGCGAGCTGTTGGACTGAGCGAGATATCCCGTTTAGCAATACTGGTATCAAACTGGTGCTCAGAATCAACCCAGGTTTCAGAACCAGTACCGTGAAGGAAATAAATGTATCAGAACATCTCTGTACACAACTTACGGAAAAGTCATCGTTATGTGTCTTTTGTTAAGGAAACGTTCACTCTGTAAAGATAAATCAACAGGAATGAAAACGTTTTCTTTTTTGTTTAAATTTACATTATGAACGACCAGCTGATGATAAGATTTGGCTGATTTTCAGCCAGTAATTTTGGACCAGTATCAGGAAGCTACAGATATAAATCATATTTCTTATCTTCTCACTGATGGATTAGTGAATTATTCAGTGTATAAAACTGAAAAATCAGCCAAGAAAACTGCAGTTGTTGCCCCTTAAATATTGTAGTATTTTCTAACTGAAGATGCTGCTGCAGCTGAATGAAGAAAAAAACAACCAAAAGCTTCTCAAGATCCAGGAAATCCAGGTCAGTTGTTGTGATTCTCTGCAAAGTTATTATACTGGAAAAAAGTTGGTTGAGCACTATAATTAATCTGAATTGAAATAAAAACTGTGTTAAAAACCGTGCAGCAGGTCCACAGTACATTCCTGCGCCCTGCTGTGGGAGATCTAGATGAGCCGTCCTTCTAGTTTGCATGCTGTCTGCACGTCAGAAGCAACACAGACGTTAGTGACATCACTCCTCCCGAACAGGTAATACGATAAAGCCCGATGGTTACTATGCTGTAACAGGATAGGAACAGTAGTCATGGTTGTGTTTTCATTGCATCCCAGGTCTCAGTCTTGACCAGCACTTTAAAGTGAACCAAGTTTGACGATCCCCCCCCTCCATCCCCTCTGCTGCAGCACAGAAATGGGCCAACGGAGAGAGGCAGCCCTGTGTCCTACTAAATTACAAGGTCTCTCAGGACAAGTATTGTTTGAATTTACAACAAGCTAATAATGCATATCGATTGATTTTGACCTTTTGCCTCTGTGTACAATATCAGACTAAGTGGATATAGCTCTTGTGTGACATTTGCTTTTAGTCAGCAGCACATTTCTCTTAGGTAGGCCTCTTTTCTTTCTTTCTTTTTTTTTTTTTTACAGCACCTACTGGATAGTGAGTGTGTCCTCGGTTGCACACATTACATAATTTCAGGCTGAGCGTTACTCTGCAATACCTCTGAGATCCTGCCTCACTTGTAACCGTATTGAAGCTGCCAAATACTACAAGTAGACTCTGATTTTTTATAGGCAAACCTAAATTAAAAGCAAGAATCTAGAAACAGGTGACAAATTAAAGAGAACTGAACATCAGATTTGAGACATTTGTGAAACCCAGCTTGAAGGAAGGTAAGGCTATTTTTCTGAAAGACATTCTCAGTTTTGTTTTTCTGATGTTGTATGCATCCTCTTTGCGAAAATTCTCCTTTTTTTTCCACCGGTACAGAATGTACCGGACCAATTGCAACAAGGCAGGGGTGGGCTTTAAGTGATGACTCATCCAGGAGAATTCAAGAGTCACCTTCTAAGATCTCTGAAAAATTGCTAATAACACAATTTTTTACTAAAAAAAAACCAACAGTCATTTTTTGAGGAACCTAATTATTTGTATCCAAGAGGAAAAGGGTTAGGATGGCTGCATCTAACCCATCCATTCACAATCTCCTTTACGTTTGCACTTTGGTTGAGATTTAGAGCCCGTGAAGCCCACGCCAGACAATTCGCATAAAAAATAGAATTGGAGTGATTATCCAAGTTTTTATTGATTTGCAACAAGCCTTTCTGCCTCTGGGGACAAGCGGACCCACACATTCAAAACACCTCCCGAAGCACCACAGACCTCCCACTGTAGGATTCGAGGATAAATCTGTCTTTACAAAGTACTACACTTCCAGAGAATTAAACAACCCAAACTAGAAATCAATGACGTTAATAACAGTGGTTGAGCAAGAACTAATTCAAGCAACCAGAAGGGATGGCTAAACTTGAACCGTCATCAAAAATATATACATTTAATCCATCATGATCTACCAAGATATCATCTAAATGAGATGGCGGCACCTTCAGTCAAGCAATATCTTTGAGAATCAATAACCTCTGCTGATCAAAAAGGCATCAGTTCAAAGAGCCAATGTCATTTACAAACTACAAAGGCACCGAGCTTTCCAGTCTCCACGGCTGTTCTTTAATTTATGTGGTTCAGGGCTATTTTAAATGACTGCAAAGTCACTGGCTGACCTTCAGTTGAAAAAGGAGGCTGAGTAATGGTGTGGAGCAGTCCTGAGAGTGACAGAAGTTGGCTAACTTTCAATTAGTTGGCATCCCCATACTGAAAACATAATGAGCAGAGCGGAGCGGATTAAGGGAGCAGATGATGTTCTTCACTAATTCCCCTTTGTGAGACAGCCGAGACTGTGGGCAAAACTATGAAGCTCAGTTGAAAAAGTGAAAATGCCAGTGACGCATTACATCATCAAAGTGACTTACAGAGTTGGCTGCTTTGTTACTCCGCTGAAGCATCCATGTTTTATGGCTCCCAAACCAAGATGATGTCCGGATGTTTGGAGGAGTTGTCATCCCTGTGTCAAACTAGAGAGCAGCTGTCTAAGTGGATGGTGGCTGCGTGGTCATGTCTGACTGGTTCTTGGTGATTCACTCAGGATGCAAATACAAAAGGATGAGCATCTTGGGTTCTGGCTGAGAGCCTGAAAGGACCACTGAAGCAGGGGATCTGCACCCTAATTCAGCATCACGCTGTTATCGCGGGTTAGTTTTCCCGACACAGGCGAGATAGGCATTCAATCTGCTCTGAAATAAAAGGAGAAAAGCCCTTACCACAGATGCGGTGTGATGACCATGTCTTTACAGTTCTTGGCGCAGAAAACAATTGAAGGGGTCTTCCTTGACCGGCCAGAGATTCCCAGCACCTCAAACAAAAACGCCTCCCATTTAGCGTCCACGTGAAATACGTAAATTGATCTCTTCTTGTTGTAGTATTTTGCAATATGGTGGCTAAAACATGATGGGAAGTGAGGGGGGGAAAGTGCTGTGTTTGCCCGTTTCCTTGAATGCGGGCTGTGATGCTCAGCTCCGTGCTCAACTGCACCCCGGTCGCTCCTCCCTGCAGCAA
Organism: Zenarchopterus dispar; assembly: GCA_028564865.1. Classification (NCBI taxonomy): domain Eukaryota; kingdom Metazoa; phylum Chordata; class Actinopteri; order Beloniformes; family Zenarchopteridae; genus Zenarchopterus; species Zenarchopterus dispar. Next base: position 11,393,918 of record JAOWBL010000014.1, on the reverse strand, counting down.
GATCGGCTTTGAGCGGGAACAAATCACCGGGATGGATCAGAGGCGGGCGGGCGGGCACTGGATGGTCGCAAAACACGGCGGTGGAGCCCCACGGACCTCGGAACGGAGCGAGCAGACGACGATACTCCTCGTCCAAAGACCCCAAACCAGGCCGGGAAAGATAACTTCCTCCGGAACAATGCGGTTAGTGCCCCCGATATCAGCAACTCGGGCGTCACGATGACGTAGGACAGTCAAATGTGACTCGATGAATGTGTAACTTTCATTTGAATACAACGAAAAATGTCACCCAGCTCTGAAATTGTAAATTCCTTTTTTTTTTTTTTTTTTTAGACGCATTATTATCACTTTGTTTCGGCCTGTGGCTAAACGGGGGCGGTTGCCTAGCAACGGCGCTCACCACCTTCCTGCACAGCATCCAGGTAAACCTATGGAAATGAGTGAAGTAGCCTGCTGCAATTCAACGCCATTTAAAGCTCTCAAGTACTTTTTATTTCATCAACCATTTGAACCCAGTAAAAAAAAAAAAAAAAAAGATAGATAGATAAATGCAGATTAAAAATTCACAGTACCTCTAATAATATACTGACTTAAAAAATAAAAAAATAAGGGGGCACTTAAATCACCCATTTATCTATTTTCTCTACCCACTGTGTCCTTTTTACAGGGTCACTGGGTCTGCTGGAGCCTATCCCAGCTCACTACAGGGGTACATCCTGGATAGGTTGCCAGTCCATGCACTTAAATCACACACTAGAAAATGATTAATTGAAAATCTTTACTGGTGTACTTTAATTTTTAAATAAAATACCATAACAACAGTCAGAGGAAGCCAAAATAATCCCTCATTGGTCATAAACAGAGCAGCACAGTGGCCTGGTGGTTGGCACTGTTACCTCAGGGCAAGAAAGTTCCTGGTTTAAAACCACTGGTACTAAACTATGAATGTGTGTGTGGCTGTACACTCCTGTGGACTCCTGTCACCCTAAATAGGAATAAAATGACACACATAATGGATGGATAATCATAATCAGATTGATATCCCATTAACTTACTTAACATTATACTATAGATATTAATATTCTTCAGCAGTGTACATCACAGTGGGCTCTGTGATGGACTGGTAATCTCTCCAGAGTGTACCCCTGCCTTTCACCTTAAGAGAGCTGGACTCCAGCAGATCTCCATGTCCCTAAGTAGGAATAAGTGGGTACAGGTAATGGACAGATAAATGGATATCACGATGCACTGTATAATTTAGTTGCAAGCAAAAGTACTGAAGCATCCTTCATTCATCATCCTTCAGAATGAAAACACAAAGCTCCTCTCTATAACTGATCCACCAGAAAAACAAAACATATTGCTTTTAAAGGAAGGGATACACTACAGTAGCATTTAAATGAGATCATGATACGCACTGACATTTGAGTCAAAACTCAGATTCCACATATCAAATGATCTCACTGTGACATTTCAGTATAAAATTTTACCACCAAGGCATCTTTATACTTTTATAACACTTTTTAAAATGCATTTTTCATGACTACTTTAGTAAAAGATGCTTGTACTAATTTTAGCATCTCACCACTGCAGCTAAAACAGTTTAACAATACACAGAGATTACAGTTTTACAAATTATATTGATCCTCATAAAGGAGGTTCCTTTACTCATGTACTTCTGTCTTCATCCTTCTACTCAGTCATCGTGTTTCTCACTTTGTGTCAAAATATGTCAGTGGATGCAATAACGCAACATCTGACATTTTTAAATGCCTCTTTCTATGTATTTTATTCTTTGTTCATTCAGGGAAGTTTCATTGACAATCCTTCTCTATTTTGTAGAATGATACACTTCCACTGTTACTCACTGTTCATACCTTTGAGCTACCTGTTATAAACACAAATCACGAAAAATATCACTCTTTTTTTAAAAACTCCAATATGTGGCTTGTAAGTATTAAATAAATATTTATATACTAATAATAAACTTCAAATATGTGGTTGAAATAAATAATTTCTTACAACTGTTAGACTCAACTTTCAACATTTGAAACAAAAGCAGACAATTTATTATTGTGTATTTTATATCAAAAGGTGAATGTAGTGGAATAAGTTAAAACAACGCCCTCTAGAGGTCAAACTATTTCACTACCATTACTTCTTATCACCAGTATGACAGTCATAATAATTATATAGTTACTTTATACAGCCTTTAGACTCCTCTTTTGAAGAAAGAGTCCAAGAGTTATGATGTGTAGTTTAGTTCTAACAAACTACAGTTTTGATGTAGTAGTTTTGATAGTAACAATTTAATGTATTTTGACTGACTGAGTGAATGTACTTCAATTCAGTTCAATGCAATATTGTATTATTTCCCTGGAGGAAAACTATAGACAGGCAGTCAGTCAGTATTAGTCACTCAAAAACCTCAAGAATAAAAGCAAATGAGGATGACAGAAAGTGTATGTTAGTCGCTGTATCATCTTTTATTTTTTTATATAATATTTAGGAAAATTTAGCACAGATGAAATGTATTATTCATAAAATAGGTTATTAAAGCAGCAAAATTACATTTTTTAAAGCTCCATGTGTGTAACCAATTTGCCAAAATCATTGCGCACAAACAAAATATATTCATTCATTCATTCGTGGCTACATTTTTCACAGGTCAACAAATACACAATCCCAATTCCAAAATATCCTAAAATATAAATAAAAACCAATACAGTAGTATGAAAATCCATCCATTTTCTTTACCTGCTGAATCCATCTACAGGGTCACGGGGGTCTGCTGGAGCCTATCCCAGCTCATTAAGGTGATAGGTCCTGTGATGGACAGGTCTCCAGTCCATCACAGGGCCACATACAGAGACGAACAACCATGCACGCTCACGCTCACACCTACAAGGTATTTAGAACTGTCAATTAACCTAACTCCTGCCAGACCCAGGAGTTAGACCAGGAACTGTCTTGCTGTGAGGCAACAGTGCTAACCACTAAGCCACCGTGCTGCCCACTTGAAAATCTAAAAGAGATATTCATAATTTATTCACAGTAGAAAACCCCCCCAAAATGTTTAAACTAAGGAACTATATCATCTTAGGAAAAAAATAAGTTAATTTAGAATCAGATGACAGCATTATGTGTCAAAAAAGGCTGGTAGGATGAAGTTTACCACTGTGTAACCAACAGTCATAATAACACTCTAGTTCGTGGAGTTTTGAGATAGAAAGATTACTCCCTTCTTGCTTGGATTAAGTTGTTTAGTTAGTCTTCTTTAGTGTATTTTACTCTTTCTTGATACAGTAAATGTTTTCAGTTAACTTCAGTAGGCCAGTTCAACAACTTCGACTAGTTTACTAGACTCTTGTTTTGCAAAATTCCTTTTTAGTGACTGCAATATTCGCTTCAGCAGTGACTCACTGAAAGATGCGAGGCCTTTCATGAATAACATTGTCTCTACAAAGTAACATGTTCTAAAACCTGTATATCCCTTTCAGTATGAACACTTTCTTTTGTTTATGAGGTCTGAGTCACTTGAGATAGTGAAATGTTGCACTGATTTGGCTTCAAGTTGCTCTTAACCTATCTTGCCATCAGAATTTTTCCAAACTAAGAGTACTCTGGATCAGCTCAAACATTTGAGTCTTCTTCTGTCATAAGATAGATACTTTTATTCATCTCCAAGAGAAATTCACTTTCACTGTAAGAAACAGTTTAAACATGCTCTAGTATGAAATTTGTGTTCCACACAAACTGGAGTTTATAAAAGAAATTGTTTGGGATGTATACGTAAGACAAGATTTCTCTTTGGAAATGTTAGCATGAAAAATATCTGTCTTCTTCTGTCCTCAAGATGATTCACTATCAGTTTTTATGGCAAGTATGTGCAATGTGGACTCTGCTACGCTTATAATCTTTAAACATTTTATGGTGGCCATAAATTTACTCTGGATTCCTAATTTGGTTTTGACTACTAAACCATTTCACACATCTAGGAGAGCATTTCTATATGTTATGTGATTTACTTAGAGGGATTATCAGTCTCATTTTATCAATAACAGATAATTGCTTTTGACTTTTTTTCTAGTTATGGTGTTTATGATTGTGATTTTAAAACTCAGACAAGAAGCAAATGAGAAATAAGGCATATTAGTTGTAAATATTGTAGTGACGGCTGTGGGAATGCTGTGAACTTTGAGTGTGCTGGAGCAAGGACTTGTGGGATGCCATTTTCCGAGCCATTTCCTCGTCTGACTACGGTTAAAAGTAGTTGTTCTTCTTGTGTTCTGTTGTTATATTGTTCATTTTCAAAGTAGTATTGATTAATTTATGAGGCTGTGTTTCATTTGTTTCAACACCATAAGTTAAGTGATAGTGGTACAATATAGCATTAAGTGCTTTTGAATGCACATCGAGACGTGTTCACGGTGTCCAAATATCATCGAAATTTTGTGTTTTTTCCAAAAATCCGCGTTAAGTTTAATTTGGGAGCGTTACAGTAATGTGATAGAAAGCCTTATACAGTATAACACTTTTGGGTTTTTTTAATTGTTGAAAGTCATATCTAATTACTTTCAATTGTGTAAAAACAGGCTTCAAGTTAAATATTGGGATACCATCGTCGAATGTAAGAAATCTTTTACAACAGTTTTATGGTCTTATCTGCTGGTTCGTGTGTGAAGTTTTGTACGGAGAGTATCGGCACTTGAAAGCAATTTCTCCGTGAGATAAGAGCCCTATTGACTAAACTGCGCAATTTACGTTTCAGTGAAGTGGATGACGAAATGTCAACTGACTGCTGACGTTCCAGTTCCGAGTAAAACTTCTGGAATGCCGTGCGCGAACTCGTTTCAGTCACTAGGCGACAGAGCAGGTGGAAGGACGTTACCGGAAAGGTCACAAGTGTCTTCAGTCCGACAGAGAAGGCGACACATTTAAAGAGAAGGTAAGACTTTGCACTAAAATGGCAGGTTTTTGTTGCTCTTCTTCCGGTTGTTTTCGTTAATTCGACTAAAACGCCGGTTCGGTTTTGAATTTGCCGGTTTCTCATTCACACAACGTGGCCCAGCGTCGCCGTTGGGAAACCGTTTCTGGAAAAGTCCCCGAGTGTTTAACGATATTTGAAACAAAGCTATTTTCAGTTATACCTCTTCGTTATCTCAGATTCTGATCGAAAAATGACTTGCATTTAAAATATTATTTCTCTTTCTTTTTCTGGAAATCATGACACCACTTAATGAAAGCTGATGGCATAAACTTTAACTTTATATTCAGTGGACAAAAATAAAAGTAAAGTTAATAAACGTTAGTATCGGCACAACACCGGAGTCTTTGTAGTTTTGAAACTGAGAGGGTAGCGCCCCCTTGTGGCCGAGCATGTGTATGATTTTTCTTTTAAAGAAAATGTGGAACAAAAGCATAATATTACAAGTATAATTGATGTTTAAAATATAATGAACGTAATAGATGTAATATGTTATGGAAAATATTAGAATACTAACAAAATATTAAATTAAATAGTAGTTTGTTTGTTTTTTTGTTTCTATCTTTTCAGGAATCATGGGTGGAGATGTTGAGAAAGGCAAGAAGATTTTTGTGCAGAAATGTGCTCAGTGTCATAATGTAGAAAAAGGTGGAAAACACAAGACGGGTCCCAACCTTTGGGGCCTCTTTGGACGTAAAACAGGCCAGGCCCCAGGCTTCACCTATACAGATGCCAACAAAAGCAAAGGTAATTACTGTACACATGCATAAGCAGTACTTTTTTATGATAATTATATCAATCATGCTGATTTTTTTTTTTTTTTTAATTTCCTCTGCCCATTCACTATCAATTCAGGCATTATCTGGAGCGAAGATACCCTGATGGTATATTTGGAAAACCCCAAGAAATACATTCCAGGAACAAAGATGATCTTCGCTGGCATCAAAAAGAAAAACGAGCGGGCTGACCTTATTGCATATCTCAAGTCCTCAACTTCCTGAAGAACTCTCCTACTCTGTTCATATAGCTATTTCCATGTCTTGAAAAAAAAAAAAAAAAACTACTCAGGAAACCAGAACTCATAATTTTTTTTATCCCAAACTGAGGCTGAATATCAACCAGTGCCACGAATGTTTAAGTTTTAGTTGAAACTGTAAATTTATTTTTGATACCAATCACCCCTTTTCTGTGGAGTAAATGTTATCTCCTGGTTTTAACAGGTGTCTTTTTAAAAAATATTAACTGTTAGTCACTGTACTGTGCATTCGGAATATTTGGGAAGTAAATTATTCTAGTTACTTCAGTTTTTCTGTTCTGAGCAGTTTTCTTAATTGTCTGCTCCAGTAATGCATTCCTTTCTGCTTCCATAATACCTCAGTTGTTGTGATATTTTTCGACTTGTAAATTGAATAAACTGACACTAAACAATTTATAGACAATGGTTTGTATATTCATCTCCACATGAGTGGATGTGTGAACTGTTAGGTTAAAGTGTAATGCTTGTTTTGTCAAGATACTTGGTTTTATTGGGATTTAAGGAGGGTATCTGTTCTGAACCAGAAACAGAGTAATGGTTAATTGATGTTCAGAGTTTCTGATACTTTTATGTAAAACTGTTTTTAAAAATCCCAAATTATAGCTTCTACAGAAATGTTCAATGCTTAAAATGGTGAAGTACAAGCGTGATCTTTACATAAAATACTGTGCACTGACTTAGATTGCTGAGGTACGAGAACGTAGAAGAAAAAAAATCTGCAACTTTTTTTTTAACAATGATTGTAGGCTATCATATGATCAATCCTGCAGGGTTTTTAACCTGCACAATCATTATTAAACAAACATTAAATTAAAAATTCCTAATGAAGGTTCTGAGCTGAGTGTATTTAATTAAAAAACCCAGTTAACGCTTAAGTTATGCCACGACAGAAGCTTTGCAGCCATTGTAGGCTCTACGTCACGTCACCATGGTAACCAGGACGATAAGTTCTTGTACTTTGTCCTGATTTACTGACACGTCCGTTTCAAACTGCTGACATTTAATGTAAGACAGTAAACTGGTATGTCAGAGAATATTCAATCAATAGCAGTTAGCTGATTAAAAACCTTTTATTGCACCGCGTCAACGCTTCCTCATAGTCGCTCCACATAAAAGAGCGTAATAGCCTGAATTTGTTACTTTTCACAACTACAATCTGTGAGCGATTCTTTTGTTTGCATGTTAGCAGGATTGTTATCGTCTTCATGTTCTTCACACTTATCCATTCACAAATTCTGCCGTTCTTGTGAATGAGGTGTTAAAAGTTCTGTGGATTTTCTGCGGAAGAAACGTCACACCACGCGGCCACGCCCCTTTGAACGGGAGCGCGCACTGAATCAGGAGGAGAAGAATTTAACATATCCTGATAATAACCATCCTTGCTGTCTCTGACTAAAGCTTTATTGTCTCTGTAACCGGTTCCCTCGAAGAATGGATCGGCTATTTTGAGATAATTCAGTGGTATAGTTACCTGTCACGCCTTAAAATAAGATAAATACGACCTCAGACGAGCACCACGTGACGCTTTCAGTGGCATCAATCACTTTTTGGCAGTTATAAATTGAAATAATCGTTTTCTGCTGAACGTAATCAGTCTCTCACGTCACTGAGGATGAATTTTAACCTACCACTCCTTACAACGTTGCTTCATTTCATTCAGGTTTATAGTTTCATGGTGGCATTGGTAGACCATTTTCTTAATTTAAATATTGAGAACCAAGAATGACTTTTGACAGAGGGTTTTCCCCTGTTACCAAATAATTAAATATCTGTTTATATAATGTATAATATATTTGGATACTTCTGTTGAGTTCTTTCTCCCTTTCTTCTCCAACATAACATAACTTTAAAGTGGGTCCTTTGTGTTTAGAGGTTATACTTAAATAAACAGAAACATACATTACTTAATGCCTGCGTTGAGTTGCTGGTTATAAAATAACTTTTTTGTGGTCATGAGAGCAGGCTGTATCAGTTGCTGAATTTGCGATCCCAGTACGTGGAGTTTAGCGCCCCCTTGTGCTGAGATGACGCACTCGCACGGGCATAATAAAACAATGCAAGAATTACATTTTCTGACATGCTCACAACTGCCTATAAAACTCGCCGTTACATAACTTAATAACATGGACCACTGCAGATCTAGACTGTGCCAAAAGTTTGGAGTTTGTGAGGAAGAAGCATTGTGATTAAACACTTTTTTCATTCACCATTCAGTTATTCTCTTTCCAGGCAAAAGCTTGTCAGTTATTCATTATTATTTTTTATTGCACATATAGAAACCCATTAAAGAGATCTATCTTCGGCCTTAGACTTTATGCGTTTTATTGCAAAGAGTAGCTAATGATATTTATTTGCTGCCTTTCAGCATTGTATCCACCATTTTCTTTCTTAGAATATTTATGCAGGTTAAATATGGTAGTTAGAAGCACCCTGTTATTACCCCCGGAGCAATCTTCATCATCATCATCATCATCATCGCATTTATAGCCTCTGTAAATAAAGGCAAATGGTTCAAATGGCCAGAGAGCTGAGCGCAGAGGCAACCCTGAGCTCCTGACTGTGACGAGGCGCGCATCAGCGGGAGCGAGCCAACCACAGCCAGCGTCATTTGCACACAAGAGGACACATACGACGGTAATGCGCGATCGTGGCTCTGTGCGAGATTTTCATTGCCTGCGAATAGTATTCATGTGTCTCACTTTGCTTACGCTGCTTCAATTAGATGCGCGTTAAATATCCTCAATCAAGCCGGCGATGTGGATGCTGTGGAGGAATCTGCTGTTGCGCAAAAGGAGTCTCCATTCCTCAGCTCACAGAGTGGAAACTGGATATGTGGCTCCAGAGGTGTTTCCCGCATGATGCGCCGTGGAAGTTGTGATTCTCCGCTGTAAAACTCAGCAAAAGCCTCATAAATGGTATTTCCCTGCGCGACTTTTCGGCTTTCTTTCGCTGAGGACCATCCGAAGTACAGAGATGGCAGTGTCAAATATGGTGTTCTCTGACGTGGAAAGTTTCCTGGACTCGCATCCCGAGTTATTCGAGGACTACCTGAACAGAAAGGGGAATTACAGCATGGTAGAAAAATGGCTCAAGAATCACCAGGCGAGCAAAAGTGCGGCCGCGGCCGCCGCGGCGGCTCCCACGGAGCCGAGGGAGGAGAAGAGCCACGCGTGCAAGGACAGCTGGGCGAGCAAATGCGACGGTCTGCAGCGGAGAGCGTCTCAGAAGGAGCTGCGCAAAACTTTCGCCAGATCCAAGGCCATCAACGCCAACAGGACCTACGACGAGCACGTGAACTCCAGGGCGCAGGAGCCGCTGACGAGCATGAGGAGGAGAGCTCTGCTGAGGAAAGCCAGCTCCCTGCCCCCGACCACCGCGCACATCCTCAGCGCGCTGCTGGAGTCCAGAGTCAACATCCCCCAGTACCCGTCCACGGCCGTGGATTTTAAGTATTACCTCAAGGAGCACAACGAAAGAGAGTTCTTCCTGGAGCTGGTGAAAGACATCTCCAACGACTTGGATCTAACGAGCCTCAGCTACAAGATCCTGGTGTTTGTTTGCATCATGGTGGACGCGGACCGGTGCTCCCTGTTTTTGGTGGAGGGAACCGGCAACAAGAAAACGCTGGTGTCCAAATTCTTTGACGTCCACGCGGGTACCACAGTCTTACCCTCGATGAACTCAGACGAAGTTCAAGTGCCGTGGGGTAAGGGAATCATTGGATACGTGGCTGAACACGGAGAGACGGTGAACATCCCTGACGCCTATCAGGTGACTGCTCCTTATTGTGCATGCACGCGTGTGCGGGTTTCTGTGAGTCACAGAAAGATTGAGACAGAGCGACAGTCCGTTTGGACTCACTTTGTCACTTTATTTTTCATATCTGATTGATGACACGTGTAAAATTGAGAGTTTGGAAAGCAGCACTGGAAGAAGTTTGTGTCAAACAACATTTTTTAAAAAAAACTTTGACCTTGAAAAAAAAGTTAGTTGAATGGCTAAACTGCCTTCAAACCGTGTTCTTTATCAAGCTGACATATGTTTAGACTTTCTACTTGCTGGTAAAAACTGAAAATAGACAGCAAAATGTTTTTTCCTCCCCTGCAAGTTGTGCCATGACTTTTCTTTAAACTTGTATTTTTTTTTTTTTTTTTTTTTGCTGTCTGTGGGTTGCAGGATCGCAGGTTCAGCGACGAAATTGACAAGCTGACCGGCTACAAAACCAAGTCCCTCTTGTGCATGCCCATCCACAACAGCGACGGGGAGATCATCGGGGTTGCTCAGGCCATCAACAAGACCGCGAGTGGGGAGCTCTTCACTGAAGATGATGAGAAGGTAGAGTAATTCCATCCCTCCGGTTGTGACGCCTGATTTCACTCATGCGCAGAACAGATGAAGGTACACGATTCAGAAGATGGGTTTTAATAATATAGCTATTACATATTTGGATAGTTTTTCATTTGTCTGCAGATATAAAGGAAGATGAAATCCTCCCACTGTGTTGTGAACACACTCGTCTTACACTTGACAGACAAATTGAGAGAACTGGTTTGGCTCAAAGGCAAAACAGTGGTTTGACCTGAAATTTCTCCTTCAGCTCTTTGGTCTGCAGCGGATTAAGATTTCATAGCTTTCTTTTGCTGTCTTGTGATTTGACATGGTTCCTTGACCACCTTGTTTAAAAAAACTGGAACAGCTTTTGGTGGTCTCATGAGTTTTTCTCTGATCGTCCAGATGGTCCGGGCTTTGGTTTGTGAACCTGAACTGATGATCATCAAATCCCTAAAATGTAGCTAGAAAAAAAAAACTGTGATATTGTTTCCAGCTGCTTAGGTCTGGAAGTACCCCATTAAGTGAGTGGTTGAGATTTTGAGGGTGATTTTACCTCGCTCAGGTCAGAGTTGACTTACCCGTCCTCTCCATCTTCACCCAGCTTCAGTTTGAACTCATCCCCCTCCCCGGTACCTCAGAAGGGGTAAACTGAAACTTTTCCCCCTCTTCTTCTCTTTTATCTTTACTTTAACAGCAAATTCTGATCAACGGTCACTTAACTCAGGAGAGACATATACTTGTAATGCTCCTCCGGTATATTATCTGAGGTTTTACATCTCATCTAGGAAATCTGGCTGCTTCTTCTGTGAGCTCCTCAGACTGGGTTCTGTAATAATGTGTTTCTAGGGTTATTGAGTTTAATGCATTTGCATAGAAGCATATCTGCAGGACAGATCTACAAAAAGAAGCACACCCCACAGAGGAGAGGAGTGCAGCCAAGTGGCTCACAAAACCCCTAAAACCCCCCCTAAAACAGAGCAGAAAAGATGCAGAGTTATTGTACTGTTATTAGCAGAAAAGCACGTCACATACAGTTCACTAACTCCTCAAAAAACTGGGAAAACTTGTGAAAAAGATCACGTCTCCTTTAAACAAACATCACTGAACACTAGTGTGTCTCCTTTTGTCTGTGTTGACTAAAGTATATATATTTTTGTATCAAGTAAACAGATGTCTAAAGCTAATCAAATATATTTATTTTCTTAAAATTCCGACTAATCATCCCAATTAAAAAGCAGGAGATTCCCAGCTGAAGTTTCCCAAAGCTGCCAGAGAGTCTCCTGACCCTTTATTTTTTATTTTTTATTGCAGCAGTAAGTTAAAGCAAGGCACAGGGGGAAGAATACTGCTTATGCTTTATGATTCATGTGTGACATTTCAAGGATGCACTCTTTTTTTTTCTTTTTTTTTCTTCTTCTTGGCAAATGCTGTTTCGTGGCGTTAGTGCTACACAAGCGTTGTCGGGCTACAAACTGTCAGACTTCGTAACATCAGTGTTTTATGAGTTCACGGTCGCAAAGTTGTGCAAAACAAGTGGAGAAAAGGAATTTTTTCCCCCTTTGTTTACCTTTTATTTTGAATTGTAACTTACATATTTGAACGACTTTTTAGTTTCCATGGCTTGATATTCACATACACACCATGTGTAGTGTTATTTGTTGGTCTTTCTCATTTAGTTAATGGTAAAATAACAAAAAAGGAAGACCTTAGTCTTAAAACCTAACCATTCTGAGTTTTGAGAAAATCCCAATAAATTTCCAACCAGTGCTTCAGGTTTTTCTTGTCTCAAAGCATTTTTTTTGAAAAATGGGAACTAAAATATATAATAATTGTAATTACCCTTTCCAATTTTCTCATTAGAAGAGTTGATGATTGCTTTCACCTGAAATTACACTATGACATCAAAGTCATTCTCATCTTTCCTTTTTCTCATCATCTCTATTCAAACAAAATATCTGAGAAGTTATTGTCTGATAAACAAAAGCTAATTCCTCAGCCTTAGCACTGTTTGCTCCTATGCCTAAAGTGAATGCAACACATAATCATTTTGCATAAATATATGTGTTTATTCATCCCAAAGTTCAGCCAGATGTACTTTACAGCTGTTAAAGCATGATGTTTTTTTTAATTTTCTATAGGAAGTGTATTCCAGTGGCCACAAAAGCAATTATTTACATTTGGCAACAGATTAGGAAGGTGTAAAGGAATGTTTGCAGAAATGTAGTGTGTTAGAGCTGTCAGTAGAGGGTTTAACTCTCACGCTGTCGCGGATCTGTTTCTGAATGGCTGTGCATCAGAGGGGCACGAGGAGCACGTGTTCGCTCCATCAGCACGCCTGAACAGATGTAGCAGAGGGGCGGCGTCAACCCGGCACACCGACTCGCTCTCTTGTTGCATGAGCCCATAAAAGGTAGAAAAGATGAAACGTGAAAGCTAGTTCTGCTTTTATTTGAGGCTTCACTAAAACAAATCACCGTGGGTTTTTATCTGCTGGCTGTTTTGCTCCCTCGTTTGTCCACTGTAAAATCCTCACACACACACTCACACACACACTCACACACACGCGTCGGCCAGGCTCTGATGTCTGCAGCCCGGTGGTTTGAGT
>JAOWBL010000014.1:11361748-11380858 GCA_028564865.1 Zenarchopterus dispar | reverse complement strand
ATATATATATATATATATATATATATATATATATATATATATATATATATATATATATATGTATACCCTCCATTGTTCATGATGGAGTCCCTTTTTTTTAATTCCTTTGGACTGAAAGTATGTTTCACACTGCATTAACATCAAACTAATGCCTGGGATGGCTACTGCTGAATTAGTAATGAAATGCGATGCTAGCATCAGAGAACACAGTAAGCTCCCCGGATGGCACAGCAGCAGCTCTGCTTTTATGGAAGAACTCGTAATAAGAAAATGTCTCATACTTTTCAAAGAATTAAATGTTACTGCAGGAGCGGATGTCATTAGAGGCTTAAACATACCCTTATCTAAACAAATGTATTCCCTATTTACTTCAGCTTTGGATTTTTTAAAAAAAAAAAAGCAAATTGCTTTGAAATCCCAAATATGAGACTTTAATTGTATTTTGCTGATAGTCTACAGAATTGAAGTTTACATGATGGTTCTCTACAAGTGGCTTCATTATTTCCATTTCTTTCACTTTGTGTGTTATAAACCCAGACGTTACATGTATTATTCCCCAGATAGGCATTTTCATGAATGATCTCTCAGCAAGATCCAAGTTCACCCATGTAGTTTCCATCTGCCAATGCAGTTTAACATCTGTGTGAGTTGACTTCAGAGAGCTTTTTTTTTTTCTTCATCACTGCACTCTCTCTGGCTGCTAAAGTCTTCGCCAAATTGGCTCAGAACGCCTCCGCCATCACCTCAATGTAAATCTGCAGCTAAAAAAACAAAGAGAGCAGTTCCTCCTCTGGCCGACATGTCGTTCATACATTTCCGGAAGACGTGACATCTGATCAAATGTATACGAAGCGTGTTTCTTTACAGTGTGCCAATAGCAAATTTAACAAGTGCAAATTTGCAAGACATGCCCTGTGTGTCGTATCTTCATGAGAGTGGGCTGTTTCTCTGCACTTGCAAAGTGTTTCTATATAGGGTCTATAAAACTGCAAGAGAAGATACTGTATGGTGGTATCATTAAACACTAAAGACAGAGCGAGGCCTTTATCTTCATCTTTGTAGAGACAGAGCTAGAAAGATGTAGCTGTTAAGTCAGTGCCTGCTGTCCTGATTTCATACCCCTTTGTCTCCAGAAATCAGACTTTTGTTTGTATGACGAATGAGTGCAATCATCAAGTGGTTGGTCTGCATCATTTTAAGTTTTTTAAAAAAAACATTTGTCATCTGTTTCATTTTTTTTTTAAATAATCATTTTTGATAGTGTTGCTGGCAGATTCAGAGTTGACATGGTTGCATGGGCTCAAGAGTGAAGAGGAAAGATAGTTCTGGAGAAATCTGATAAGCAGATGATTTGGTGAGTGTGCCAGGGTTGACTATGACAGTGGTTTTCAAAGTGGGGGAGGCAGGCCCCTGGGGGGCCGTCAGGGAACACTAGGGGGGCCTCAGAAAATTAGTGGGAAGCTAGGCAAAAAAAAAAAAAGTTCAACAGCAATGTGTCTTCCAGTTGTCCTTGGAACTCAATGTTGTCTTTATTAAAATCCTTTATAATATATTTTGTTTGTGTTAGGTTTCTATGGTAAAAAGCAGCAAGTTGTTGTTATCGATAATAACAATAACTTGGGTTTGGGGGTCCCTGGCAAGAAGCTAATGCTGTTTAGGGGGCCTCGGCATGGAAAAGTTTGGGAACCCCTGTGGTGTGAAACATGCATCCATCAAAGGCAGAGTTTTTACAAGCAAGGAGGTATCATGGCTCATCATTTTTGTCCCAAACTCCAGTAAAAAAAAAAAAAAAATCATATCATCTGTGCAGCATTGGGAATAAATGAGGTTCTGGCGCATAATATTGCAGAAATCTATGGGAAAATGTAGGAAAATTTGGTGGAATTTGGTGAAAATGTGTATTACCGTTTGAGAGTGCATCATGACTGCGGTCAAAGCGTCATGCAACATCAGGAAGCCCACTTTCACTCAGCAACGTCCAACGCTGCAACCACAAATGTAATCTGGAGCTCGACTCTGAAAGGACGAAGCCAGATGTCGACTTTGAACAGAAATGAATCAGGACGCCAGCTCCTGCCAGACAGATGGGAAGAGAGCAGCACTTGATGCGTGGCGAGATGAAGCAGTTCTTTACGTTCTCATTTTTGGGGAAATTTGGACCTCTCACTGCACTTGTCGAAAATGAGAACGAGCACTGAGGTTCTTGAAAGCTGAAAGCCCCAGTCGTGACTTGCACACATGTGAAGCGATGCGGAGATCATGCTGTGATCTTAGATTTCATCTTCTCCCAGGAAGTCTGCGGTTGTTTCATCTGAATCATATCAGGCCTCATTCTGCATGACTTAAATGAACACGACTTCATAGACGCGGAGTTCATGTGCTTGACTGGCCCGCCTGAAGTCCGGATCTGTCTCCCACGGAAAAATGTGGCGTACATGACGAAGAGGAGAATCAGATGACGACGGGCATGGACTGTTGAGCAGCTGAAATCTTTTATTCAGCATGGATGGACATGGATTCTTCTTGCAAAAGCGCAACAATTAGTTCCAAAATGATTAAAAGTTGTAATTTTAATAAAAGCAAACAAAATAATGTGATATAATAACTGGTTACAAAAAAACAAAACATCTCTACCCACTTAGCTCTT
Source organism: Zenarchopterus dispar (assembly GCA_028564865.1). Taxonomy (NCBI): domain Eukaryota; kingdom Metazoa; phylum Chordata; class Actinopteri; order Beloniformes; family Zenarchopteridae; genus Zenarchopterus; species Zenarchopterus dispar. The sequence continues at coordinate 11,378,211 of JAOWBL010000014.1, read as the reverse complement.
AATGTGATTTTGGCATCAAATTCTAGATTTGTTTATATTCTCTTAATACAGTGAAGTTTTTTTCATTAAGCCACTTGAAATAATGTAATTTGTTTAGTTAACATATACATACTCAGCTCTGCAGCTCATCCCACAAATGCATGTTCTTTACAAATGTGTTACCATTTAAAATGGAAATAAACAGGCTTTTCAATGGTATAACATTATTACAACAAAGAGATAATCTAGCAAGCACAAATTTCCTTACTTTTTGTGCTCCGTTTATTTTAGACACATTTGGGGAAATTGGGTTTGCAAAGAGGACTTTTGGTTTCATTGTAAAAAAAAAAAAAAGAAAAAAAACACCAACAAAACTTCATAATCCAAAATAAAACTTTATAGGCAATTCTGTAATAGATTCAATAATTACAGTAACAGAAAAAATAAATGCCGAAAAATAAATAAAACATGATCTAAAACAGACCGAGCTGTTGCGACCTTCCTCATGCTTATCATCTGCTTTGAGAATCCAAAATATACTGAAAACATAAAAATATTGAAAACATATTTTTTTATGTACAAGATGTGTATGAATAAAAATGTTTATGTTCCCTGTGATCCATCAGAAAAACCTCTGGTCAAATGCAAGCATTTAAAAAAAAAAAAAAATTTTAAGAATATGATTCATGTGTCTATCTACAGCTTGTTAAAAAAAAAAAAAATCTGTAGACTCCTTAATAAGAACCGACGGATCCATCCCACTCAGAAAGTTGTGTTTTCAGTTGGTGGAGTAAATCTTTTAACTTTTGCTTCATTGGAATAATATAACCAAATTAATGCCAATGATGTAAATATGAGTGTCTTTGAATGATAGAAAACTAACCTCCTCCAGGGTCAGACACCCCTCCAACAGAGCGCATAATTTCAAGAGCAACCTTAGTGTCTCAACCAAAAATATTCAATTCCATTAAACTCTCTTTTAGTGATTTTTGGTACAAACTTTTAGGTCATCTTGAGATCTTCACATGTTTATGATATCAGTAAAAGTATTGAAGAAGTGCAAGTACAGACACCGGGGCATGAGAGAGATGTATCTTTGTCGTTTTACTTCTAATTCATGAACTTAACTTAGATTAAGCATTAGAAAACAAACAGTTTCTTCCTCTTTTACATTTTGGCCTGACTTGCAAATATAAAAAAAAGGAAAATAAAATCTGATTGAATAATTGATCACATTTTCATCTCCTTGTGAACTTTTTCGTTAAAATCTGTTTCAGGATTTTGTTCTTGGTTACTGTTGCGAATGTAACTCATCCACTCATTCACAAACACACATGAATAATGGTGGAAATGTCATATAGCCTTAATACTTGCTGTTGGAAATGAACTTAAAGTTCTCTTTATCTCTGGTGCTATCAGCCGTTAAGAGATCTGAAACCTGATCTCATGTCAGAAAGTATAAAATCTACAGTGGCTCAAAGCACAAAACACTGCAGTTTTTGAAAATAAAGTCGATAAAAAGGTTCACCGGCTGCTCCAGAAGGTCACCACCACCACCAGCCAGAAGATCATCGTCTGCCCTCTCCACATCCTAGAACATCTACAAAGTTCCTGCAACCACAAATAAATCCTTTAACATCCTCAAGGATCCCTTCCACCCCGATCTCTAACTAACAGTTGCCAGTTGGCAGACGCCATAGCACAAGAAAATCATAAACAGACTCGAAAATAGTTTTTGTCCCAGAGCCACAGTCGGAGTAAAAACTGTTAAGACTTAAATTTAGATGTGCAATATCCACAATGTTTTAATGAAACTGTAGAAAATCGGCTTCGAATCTCTTGTATGTGTGAATTCTTTTCCATCTCAGACCTATTTATTTAAGTTTTACTCCTTAACATTTTTATGAAGACATATATATATATATATATATATATATATATCAGTGGTGTTTACATGTCGAAGTAGCTATGGATTACAGTGTATCATAATCTCAGATGAGCATTCCCTTATAGGCTAAAGCTGAATTACCATGTCAGTTTTTTACTCTTAGGTCATGAAATTCTGGACTTGTCAGATGGGGCTCAATTTAATCACAAGCTGACACTTCCAAGTACAATTGTAAACACAGTCAGTTTCTGTGTCAAAAAGAAAAAAAATGGCATCATGATTAAAACAGAACGTAGGTTAAATGCATCGTTTATTGACAGAAAATCCCTGTGGGTCCTGAGTGCGGACCTTTATTTCCTGTCTTAAAGATCCAGAAACGAACCGTACCTGTCTCTGGTGGGTCAAAACTAGTGTGAGTGGGTGTTGTTGAGCATTGACACAAGCACAGCCCAACTGCTGGAAGTAAAGTTGCCTTTTATAGTGAGTGGAGTGATTTATTGTTTTTCTGGATTTTCCTCATCAGGCAATTCAGAGATTATTACACTTCTCATAACTTTAGTCTGTAGACGTGCACTGGCACTGAGATCTACAACTTCAAAACCTCTTATTTCATGGTCCTTTTACTTCTCTAATAGTTTGCAGCCATTACATTACATTACAACAAAATGTTGGAGGGGAAATTTCTGCACAACACTTCTATTAATGTAAATAATATTGTTTGGGACACTAATTGATCAGTTTAGCTGAAAAGATTTTGAATGTATTATTTCGCACTGCGAATAGACTTTTGTTTATGTTAAAAGGATTGAAAAACAGTGAACTTATCCCAAGTTGTAAATCAAAACACATGTGGACAGATTAGCCAAAACTCATATTTTAACTCATATTTTAACCTGGTTTAAATTATCCTGAAACTTCATTCTGAAGTCTGGGTTTGACGTTAACCCAAGGATGCAGCTGGGGATGCGTTCAGTGAACAATCAGCTCAATCACTTCAAGCAGCTCGGAGCAAAAACTAAAAAAAAAAATTAAAAAACCAAAAAGAAACAATTGAAATATTTTATTCTCGGTATTTCACATTTTTCTTCTATTCCATTCAAATTCAGTTCAGCTTTATTTATATAGTGCCAAATCACAAAAAATGTCAGCTCAAGGTACTTAAACTGAACAATTTAACTCATCCCAAATTAGTCTGATTATTACAAAGCCAATAAAATAACAGTAACAGTTATTTCTTCTGTAAGGAAACCTACAGATTGCATCAAAACTGTTCTTCAATACAATTCCCCATCCTGAACAAGCACCAGGCGACTGTGGAAAGGAAAAACTTCCCTTTAACAGGAAGAAACCCTCTGGCAGAACCACTTAGATTTTTAATTCAAAATCAGTTTAATTGTTATGATTTTGAATGTTTTAGTACAGTTGCACATCTTTATGTTGTTAATCACATATTTTATACATTGAATAACTCTAAATGTGTTATAGTAATCGATTATTCTAAATTTGCAATCAAAGAAATCAACAGGTGTCAACAGTGTTGCATGACTACCAAGTGCCGGATTTAATTTTTTTTAATCATTCATTTGAGCAAATTTTAGTCCACAGTACAAATTGAAGGTGAGCACATCTCTGTAAGCCACTTTCGTAGTTATGAACCTGGACTAATGAAGAAATAAACTATTGGCTGTGAGATTTCTCCCGACTCACTTCGTACTGCAGCAGCAGAGGAAAAGGACTCGAAAAGGTAGGTGGAATTGACTGTTCCTGAGGAAGCGGCCAGTTATTTATTTATTTATTTATTTTTTATTATTAAGGAACTCTTTACTGGTCAGTCCGGAGGTCTCCAGGCAAAAACATCTTGTTTATAATGCAACCTTATGTAACGGCCCGCCTGACAGAATGTAATTAGAGGGAGAAGTGCTTTTCTGGAGTTTGCCTGTTAGCTCCACAGGCAGATCCATAGCCAGATCCCCAAAGTCCTGCTCGCTAATGAATCTGCTCCTGCCGGGGTTATTGATGGCCGCTGCCTTTCTGGAGGATCATTATTAGAGGATTCCATAAGACAGCTGAAATGGCATTATGTATGCACTTACCACTCAACATCTCGCCCTGCGTCTGAACGCTTTTGATTACGCGTACGAGCCGAATGAAATGTGCTATTGATTCACTTATTGACATGACAATAAGTGACATCACACTGTGGTTTGTCATGTGATCTGTGATTTCGACTTTATATTGTGAGAGTTAAAAAAAGTCATATATGGATGAGGGAAAAATACATAAATTAGAAGTTTAGATCAGCATCAAATAAAGACGGCTCGTGGTCAAGCTGAAAGGCTGCACTGAAAATTTGAGATTTATTTAGAGACTCACATTTATTGCCTCTGTAATGAGATTATGCATTAATGTGTTGAAAATTGCATGGGAAGCGTGGAACCTTCAAGGCAGCCCACATTGATCCAAAATCTATATATTATATGGTATATGTTTCTGTGTTAATGCCACTGTTATAAGCATGAACTAAGTAAGTAACTAAGTAAGTAACTTTATTGTCAAAACTACCATATGTACAGGACATACAAAGAGTTGAAAGTGTGTTTTTCTCATATCCCTGGTGCAAGAAAAAGAAAAAAACAAGAAACATAAAGTGTATGTAAAAACATAAGAATAAAAAAAATTTAAAATACAGTATATACACATGTTAAAAGATATCTATGAAAAAAAAAAGAAATATAACTAAAAGCATATGTGAAAGTATTTGTATAATGTAATTTGGTACTAGGTGTTGTGGGTTTAGTTTTTGGCTACTTCCTGTTTTATTTTGAAGGTCTGTGTCCCTGTATTTACAGTTAGACTTCCCTTGCGCCTGTCTCCCCTGATTGTTTGCACCTGTGTCTCGTTCGTGCTGTTTGTATATCTTGCCTTGTCTTTCCCTTGCTCCCTGCTAGTCCGTACTCTCTGTCTCCCTGGAGTTGGTTTTGGCTGTAAGATATTTTGGAGTTTTGTTGGATCCATGCTTGTGTTGGCTTTTTGATTTATTAAAGTATTTTTAATTTTGTACTCCAGCCATTCTCGTCTCCTGTGTTTGGGTCCTGCTACAATCTCTTCGCCACACAACAATAGAGATTGTACCAGGGTGTAAGTCTAAAAAATGCTGTTAGCAGTAAGATTTTTTTTGATAAATTAGAATTTTTTTTAGTTTCAGAAAGTTTAAAAAAAAAAAAAAGTACGATAAGGTGTGCTAATTATCCAGGATTTATGCGGGCAGGGGTCAGAGAGGGATGGGGGCCTAGGAGGGGGTTCAGCAATTTGATCTCGAAAACAAGATCCTCATTTCTTCTGAATAAGACCTCAAATGCTGGTTCATCTTCCAATAACACGTCTGCTCCCGAGATATTGATAACCGACGTGAGTCTGTTCATTTCTTCTCCGTCTGATGGACTTTTGTTGTTTAGGTCACAGGAGCAGTTATGGTCATTTGTGGCTGATGGGTAACCGTTAACAGGATCAGTTTATGAAATTAAGAAGTTTCCATGTATCAGCAGCCTCAGTTGAGTCGCTCCCCGTTCATGTTCTGCTGTGGTGTTCCTAACCTCAGGTCATGCTGAAGGCTGGTAAATATTAATGGGTTTGTTTTGTTGATTTTATTGTTTACACAGCAGCTAGATGCTAAAGATAGATAGCTAAACAAAGAGGCAGAGCAACACACACACAAACACACCTCAGTCCTATTGATTCCATGTTATGGGGGCTGAGTGTCTTTCAGATAAGGCTACATTGTTGGGTAATTGCTATCACGTAGAAATCAATCCTCACATTCACATCACCATTATCTCAGTGGCAGACAGCTGCAGCCGCTTCTTCTTCTCCTCTTCCACATGTTTCCATGTGTTTGCACACTGGAGGTGGGCAGCGAGGAGGAAGACAGAAATGCAGTTTGGCTACCAAGACTCTGATTTAATTTCATTTACAGTCAGTAGGCCACATCAAGCGATCACATTTTATCATGAAAAGAAAAAAACAAAGTATTAGCTGAAGGTACGGTGTGTCGAGGGTAAAATGTCAGTCGGAGTGACTTATTTGCTCGAGCAAGTAGTTTCTGTTTTTATTTGTTCTGATAATATTAAAAGGAAGATGCAAAATTTCACAGTTGTACAACAGGACGGTAGTAATGCCTGTGGACAAAAATTCACTAAAAGTTAAAATGTAAAAATAAATTTGCTGGTTACATGTATTATTTCACCAAGAATTTCCTACTTGCAGCTTATGTTTTGCCAGAATATTTACAGCTGTTCCATGTGTCCACAGGTGCTGCAGATGTACCTGCCCTTTTGTGGTATCGCCATCTCTAACGCTCAACTCTTTGCCGCGTCAAGGAAAGAGTACGACAGGAGTCGGGTAAGCCCCCCCCACCCCAACGCTTCTCCTTCCCTAGGATCAGCTTTACTTCCTCCCCCGGTGCTGACATTGAGACTCGGTATCGATCTGCAGCAGCCCACTTGCTGCCGCTGCGTTGGGAATAACAGAGCATCATCCGGCCTTGCATGGGCATTTTTCCTCCGGATCTGTGGACTGGGGGGAGAGGGGGCGGGTTGGTATCCAAATGAGGGCCCGCTCCATGATCCAGATCTGGGAATGTTAAGAGATGCACTAATTCATGTCACACATTGATCTGTGATGGAAGAGAACGTAATGAGAACACGGTTCAGCGAGTAGAGGAGAAAGATGAGGAGCGCTCCCTTTACACCATATGATTTTTATGCGCCTGCACATTAAATCGGATCGGTATGGCCTCAGATGAAGGGCCTAATTTACTTTTACTAGGGAAAGTAATCACGTTATATCATCCGCTTGGTTTATGGTTTAAGGATAATGATAATAATCCGGTTCCAACAGCTGAGTGAAGCAAAACATCTTTATTTAAAGGGTCCTCACTCTTACCTTGCTGACAGCTTTTTCATTTAGCGTGTTTTGCAGTGGCATGCAGTTCAGGTCACTGGGATTGATGCCAGTGGTATCTTTTTCTCTCTCTCTCTCATGTTTAGGCACTTTTGGAGGTAGTCAATGACCTTTTCGAAGAACAGACTGATCTGGAGAAGATTGTCAGGAAGATCATGCACCGTGCCCAGACACTCCTTAAGTGCGAGCGGTGCTCTGTTCAGTTGCTGGAGGACATTGAGTCACCGGTACTGTTTCTCTGTGTTAATATCAGTCCTGGGCAAACCTCCTCCTTCTATCTGGCTTAAATATTTCAGTTGATTTCGTGCATTTCTTTGAACTTTAAAGATTTTTTTTCTTTCCTTTCACATATGTTCCAGGTGGTCAAGTTCACAAAGTCATTTGAGCTGCTGTCCCCAAAGTGTAGTGCCGACACCGAGAGCAGGTATGTATGAATTCAGCAGCGTTTAACTCAAATCTGCACATTATTAATAACATAAAAAACTTTTTTTTCCGTTTCACCTGGTCATTTCTCAGTAAATAATTAGAAATTCTGCACATAGCCTTTTACGAGTCTGTTAAGTGCCCATCAAAGACAAAAAAAAAGATCAATTATGGCCATTTGATAGTGATGTGGGAGTAAAACACTGGTTTTTTCTCTTCTGGTTGGCATGTCTGAATGGAGAGAGACTGTGTGGGATGTTTGTGGCTGAAAACAACAAAAAAAAAGGGAAGAAAACTAGCCCGTCACCTACCTCTCCTTATGAACTTGCTGTAATAGATCTGGTCATGTTTCCACAGCAGTGACAACTGTCACGGTAATTAAAAAAATATATCATAACACAAGCAGCCCCAAAGATAAGAACATGGTTGTAAAACCAGCTTCTTTGACAAAGCACGCTCCTTTCTGACATGTTTTTTCTCAGTTGGCGAATTCAGCTACTGAAAAAATGTAAATTTCACTCCAGACTAAATTTACAAAAGTGAAGCATCTCTGTGATGACGTCCTCTGCATCGGCATAGTGGGAGCGGATGTGCTGTGTCTGATTGAGTAAATAAATTCGGTGAACATAGTGTAGGTTTGCTAATGTGCCCAAACTCAACAAAAAAAAAACTCTCACAGGAACGGTAACGTTCCTGAAGAGGAAAATGACATTATACCCACAATTCCCCTGCAGCCTCGTAGCTCCACACTCACATACAACCGCACAATCGGATCAATATGATCCCGGGGTGCTTTCCCATCTGAATTTTAAACGAGCGTGTATTTTGTTTCATTTTGGAGTTCTCAGTAATAGATCCTTATGATAAATGTAAATAGGAGCTGTGAGCAGTGGTGTGGGGTTTTTCTGTGCGAGGGTTTGGCGGTGAGGATGATAATTAACTTTTCATGACTTCATAAGCTGCAGAAGAAATTCAGTAACATCAAGTTAATGAAATGTAAGTTAATCTAAAAGAAGTACGAGCAGCCTCTGCAAACCTGGACTTCAGGTGCAAAAGAGAATTAGAGTATTTATGTTTTTTACTTGAGTGAAATAAAAATGACATTTATTGTTTTTCTACCACTCGAATATTAGAAAAATCATGATTTGAGAGCAAAACATCTTTTGAGGAAAAAATTGGGGCAAGACGTTTCTTCCATTGGTTATTTTCTGACTCTAGTTTCAAAGACAGCATGGAGAAATCGTCTTACTCAGACTGGCTCATCAACAACAGCATCGCAGAGCTCGTGGCCTCCACAGGACTCCCCGTGAACATCAGTGACGCCTATCAGGACCCCCGCTTCGACGCTGAGGTAGAACTCTGGAATTCTAGATGATCAGATTGTTTACTTTTAGATTAGATTAAATAGTAGTTTTTTATCACAAACTACATCAAGGGCCATGTGGATACAATTTTAAGTATTTCATGATTAAAACTATGTGTCCTCACAAATGTAGAAGTATCCATGTGTGTTGTTTTTCCTCAACTTTTAAAGGTGTGAGTGTGTAAGGTTCTCTTTTGTAAATTTAGGTTAATGTGATATTTTGTGCAAGAGCCTGACTTTCACTAACATTTTTAATTCAGTTCTTCTTTATTGACATGGCGGCAAATCAAGACAAATGTTTTCTCAAGGTGCTTCAAGGATACAAATCAGCTCAACCGTGAACTATGAACAGTTGTGGATTCACTTTTTTTTTTAATCACAAAAATGTATTATTTCCACAAATATTTTGGTGAAAACTGAAATCCCGATTATTTAGAATGATTATCCACTGATTATTGTTGCACATTGCGTTTACTGAACTTAACATACAAATGCTGAAATTTTCACTGTAGACTTAAATTGTACACTAAATAAAACAAAGACTTAAAATTAAGACTAAAAAATACATAAAATAATCCATACTGGTTTCTGACCAGCGGTATTACTGAAATTTGTGTTCAATTCAATTCTTGTCAGTTCAATTCAATTCAGTTTTATTGAAAATACTTTATTAATCCCCGAACAGAAATGAACTACCTTAATGTCAGTCTACGAGACAGAATAATTAAAGACAAAATAATTTTTTTTTCTTGGTTACCTTTTTAGTCAGATTGGAGCCAAAACTGAAATTTTAATTGAAATTTGATTAATTTTTTAGTCCTATCTCTCAAATAGAAAGCCTCGGGGCTTCAGGAGGTCACTGTATGTCGGCAGCACCTCTTTTATCTCCACCAGACGACCACAGAGCCCGTATAATCCTTCTGCCCTCGGGGTGGTCACTTAGGAGATACATATATGCAGATAATGCATGGTTTGTTGGCCTGTTTGTTCTACTGAAAAAACACTGGAAGCATAAAATAGCGCAATGAACTACTATCAGATGTTAGAGCAATCATTCTTTTCAATAAATTGCACTTTTTAAGTCTTTGAAACACAGCCAGTTTCCTTATGTGTGATCATTGCACATGGCTGCAATTATTTATAGCATCTAGTTAAATAAGAGTTTTAAAATAACAATGATTTAAACAAAATGAGAAAATAATCACTATCGCATTCATAGTTTATTCATTGTTTTGCTGTATTCTCAACTGGTTGTGTTGTTTTCTATTTCCACGTCATCAGATTGGGCTTAAATTGCTTTATTTTGCACATTTTCATCACTCACTCTTCTTCTATGATGGATATGCAGTGAAAGTGGCCCCTGGAGTTTTATTTGCTGACACTTATTTACATTTTTCCTGTAAAACCTGAAGCCAAAGTGAGAGAGCTGACGTCCTCCTCAAAGAACCAACTCTGTAGACTATACTAATTTATTCCATCCTCCTATAATATACATATATATATATATAAGGAGAGAGAGAGAAGGAGAGAGAGAGAGTTTACTTAGAAACTTTTAAGAGTACCTTTAACACCTAAAAGTGAAATTTGACTTCATGGAGTCTTACCAGATCCTGCAAAATTACAAGATTGGGTGTAATGTCTTTTACTTGACCCATATAGACTTTTCCATGAATTAATATAACTAAAGTAAGTTAAGTAAGATTAAAGTGGTTGCCAGTCATTTCAACTGATGAACTCCTTTGAAAATTCTTCAAAAGCCAGAATGAAGCTGAGTTGCTCCTCTTCTTTTCTGTCCAGCGTTACTTGATTTATTTTCTTCCTCATTGGCTCCGTGTTGATGTCAGCTGTCAGTTTGTCTCTGTCGGATAAAGATCCTGTTAAAGCAGAAAGCCGCCTCAGCAGCAGCAGGCGCTGATGCTGCACGGATCTAAACAGTCCACACATGCGGCTGCAGGCTGCGCGAGCTTGACGTGGTCAACCTTAAGCAGCGGTGGCAGAAAACCCTGACGTGCACCCTCCTTTATAACATAAGCACCGCCGCTTGGCTGGGCAGAAGAGTTACGAGCGCGGTCATCACTGAAATGAGTGGAGATAACAAGTTGCTGCTTGCCTCTGCATCCTGCAGTTCCTACAGTTGTATGTACTGTAGCCCTGCTGTTCTGTTTGAGAGGATGCCTTGATCCCTCACTATATATTTAACATTTTCAACAATTTTACTTATAATCAAAAACTGACTTTTGAAGCAAGTATGTGTTCAACGCTAAACAGTTCCCAGAAACAAACAAACAAAAAAGTCTTATTTTATCATTTAAACCAAAATCAGAATTGAATATTGAGAAGATTTTGTTTTCATGCACAGTGATTATAATCTTTATCTCATTCAGTGTTTGCTTTTTGCAGGCAGACCAGTTCTCTGACTTCCACATCCGATCCGTGCTTTGCGTTCCCATCTGGAACTGCAACCACCAAATCATCGGTAAGTCGACAAATAAACAGATGGACCCTCCTTTTCCACTCATCTATGTGCTAAGACATATTTTCCCTGAGATATGCCAGTCATGAAAGTCTTCGAGTAGAGTTACACTGCAAAAACTAATTTCTTAGAAAGTTAAAAAAAAAAAAATTGAGGACTCTTTTTTTGACTATTTTGCTACTTTTAAGTCAAGAATTTGTTTCTTACCCCATTGGCAGGGATATTTTTGCTTAAAATACTAAAACTTTGAATAGATTTAGGAATATGAGGCTGTTTTTGCAGGTTACTGGTGAAATAAACAATGCATAATGACTCTTGTGTGATTTCATACCTGCAACTTTGTTTAACCAAGAAAACAAAACTATCAAGATTCTAAAATGTCTTTTCACTGAATCCCAGATTACCCAGCGAGGTTTTATCAGGAAAGACATCCGGTGTAAAAAGTATGCCAAATCAATACCCACAATGATCCGTTATAGTGACCCCTACAAAATATAGTTTCTGTACAAATAATATGGTCATATTGCTTTATAAAATAAAGTTCATATGCAGGCTTCTGATTCATTTGAGGAATAACCTTTTGAGGAGATGTATAATCTGAGTACTAGTCCAGCTGGTGACTGTTGTTCTAGTTAATCAAAAACTGGTTGTATGTTATAACAGGGGTTCCCAAACTTTTCCATGCCAAGACCCTCCAAACAGCATTAGCTTCTTGCCAGCGACCCCCAAACCCCAAGTTGTTGTTATCAATAACAACAACTTGCTGCTTTTTACCATGGAAACCTAACAGACACAAAATATATTATAAAGGATTTTAATAAAGGCAACAATGAGTTCCAAGGACAACTGGAAGACACATTGTTGTTGAACTTTTTTTTTTTTTTTGCCTGCTTCCTACTAATTTTCTGAGGCCCCCCTAGTCCCCCCTGACGGCCTTCCAGGGGGCCACGGCCCCCACTTTGAAAACTGCTGTGTTATAACATCATACTAGTATTGAGCACCAAAACCTCCTGCTTTTACTAACCTCACTCACAGAGATATATTGATTAAACACAAAAAAAGGTTTCCCTTAAGCATCTAAAATATGATTTTATACCTGATTATGTCCGATTTAATATTCATGATACTATTACACACTTGGCAGTAACACAATGTGTGCACCTCTGTGCTGCATGAAGGACACGGCACAGGAGATGCAAGCAGAGAGTGCAAGTGCATGATGAAATAGGTCCACCATCACTTTACAACTGGAGGAGGAGTTTTCCTTCTTCTGCCAGCGTACTTTGAATCAACCACGACCCAAGACCGCACAGACACTGATAAATCATTGATCTCTTGTCAGGGTTTTTGGCACCGGGTATTGCAATGAGAAGCAACGATAGAGCTGCGCCTCCGGGTCCGCGGAGATCCGAAGCAGGAAGTCATTAGTTTGATCTGAGTGCAAAGTGATCAGCGTATCTGCTGTAGATGGTAGGTTTAGTCTTGGGCGCGTCTCTGCGTAGGTGTAAGTGCACTTCTCAGGCAGTGGGGGGAGGGAAAGAGGAAGAGCAGAAAGAGAGAAAGGAAAAAAAAAATCAGAAATGCAGCGTGTGGGTGGCACCTGAGGACGTTGAGTGAAAAATCATTACGCAAACAAAGCAGCAGAGATGAAATTCTCAAGTCAAGGATACACCGAGTTAGAAAATAAATGTCTTTGTCTCACCTGAGGAGATTTTAGCTGGCTCTTTTAAAAATTCAACCTCCATTAGGTGTAACAAAGTATGTGATGCTTAATGACAAATTTGAATTTTGAGCACCCCAACCCCAGGTTTAACAGCGGAACCTGCAAGAACTATTTTAGAGGATTTTTTTTTTCAAATTAAAGGAAAATATTCCATTTACAGTGAAATATCACAAAGCACTTGGGACTGGACCCAGAAGCAAAGATAGAAAAAGGGATGAATTTAAAAGTTTTGGTTCAGATGTAGGGAAATGACGATGAATGAAGCTGACAGGAGACCGGATGGAGTGGCTGTGGACAGGAAGCACGGGAAGAGATTTTAAGGCTCAGAGAGCACACAGCTAATAAACACTTTATTCACCAACAACCTTTGGACTTAATGGACATGATGGATCTGTTCCTCATAATTGCTGGAGAAAGAGTTGGGGGGAAAAAATCCCTGGGGATGTCATTGATCAGAGTTTCTGAATGTTGGGTGGTTTGTGAGGCTGAATTCACGACAACATACTCAGAACTCACTTACCTGAATAAGATCGTAGGTGTTGGAGCTCCAGTTTGGTGAAGATGGTGGATCCTTGTAGGGTTTCCATTCGGGCTTTTGGACCAAAGCAATTCCAGTTTTAGTTTGGAGTCGACCGAAGATTTTATAAAGTTACAGACTCATTCAGTTAATTGTTTGAGTTTTTATCCCAACACAATACCTTGATTGTTGTTGAGTGAGCGTTGGTGGACACACTCCTATCTGGTACTTGTGGTGGTATGTGTTGCAAGTCGGGGCTTTTTTTTTTTCATTAAAACATTTTTATATTAATCTATGTTTTTCAGATGCTGTGCTGCTTAAAAGGATTTCTGGCATTTCTGTCACTTTTCAACATTTGTTATGATGTGTAATCATGACGTCAGGAAAGTGGGGCTTTCCAAAGTAAAGTCTGGAATAAGCTTTAACTTCCCAAATCAAAATGGGCTGAGTAGAAGGAAGAAAGCTACTTCTCTCCAGAGTTTGAGGGCAAGCGTTATTAAGACTTGTCCTGCGTTGTGAACATAATCTGCTATGCTGCAACTGTCTATTTCCAAGGCTTTCAACTGAATGAGGGATAAAATGATGGGGAGTCTTTCATCTCTGTTTTCTGTCACGCACTTCCTTTTAGGGCATTTTTTCGGGAGGTCTTTTCAGGCTCGCCGTCACTGCACATTACACTGCGTGAGACTTTATTTTTTCACTGCTTGGCAGTTGTTTAACAAGTCTGCAGCATTTAGCACCACCGTCTGAATGTTAGAATCAAAACCTCTCCGTTTTTTTGTTTTCCTCACTCGTCCGACTTGTGTCTCTGTAATTTTAAGACTTTGCAGAAAAAAAACTAGTCTTTATGATGTGGAGTTTTATTTAACAATTTTCATTAGGGCATGCCACGTGCATGACTGCTTATTGTCTCCATCAACTACGCTAAAAAGAAAGGTGCTGCCACCTAGTGGTTGGGAATAACATTTATCATCATATTTTTAGTATTCATTTGTCTTACACCATCTTTATGCACTTTTTGTTCAAAGCTCTAACAGTAATGACTACATTCAGTTGTTATTTATATGAATGCTTCGGGTGTTAAAAAAATCTAGATCACAATTACAGGAAAGTCTAACTTTTTCAGATGTTCCCAAAGGGGGAAAAAAAATCCTTGTCTTATATTTGGGTCAATAAAGATGAGATACCAAAGCTCAGCTCGAATGGAAACCCAGTGAGTAGAAATGGATTTTAAGTAACGGATACTGTGAAGGAGTACCTCTACACCTGAGGTATACAAGCGTTAGCTTTAACTTTCTGTCCATGTTTTTCTACAGATAGTTCACTTGTGTTACCTGGAAAATGCTGCATGAGATGTTATCAGCTCAGGTGTTGCCAGGCAACAAACACAACACCCCCTAATACATTCATGGGGCTCTCTGGAGATTTCAACCCCTCCTTTCTCTCTGCTACACATCTAACTTTTCAACTGTTTTTAGACAGATTTTACTCAGTTTACACTGCAACAACAGGATTAATTTATCCCTTGGGGATAAATAAATGATTATTCTTCTCAATTCAAGGTCAGAAATAGAGATCGGGGATAATTTTGACAGATTTTGGTAAATGGAGTCGACGGATGATCCGTGGTGCTGGGCCTGAGGCTTAAAGAGCACACGGTTAACAGACAGACAGCAGCCAGAAAAGCTCACACGATCAAATACTAAAGACTTCAGATGAGCTCTGATACACAAACAGGAAACAAATGAACAGCAACATGTAAAGGGGGGAAAAGAAAGTGGGAACAACAAAAAGGGAACTGGACTTCATAACCTTGAATTCTGAAGAAAATGTAAACACTTTTGTCGACTAACTTTAATTTGATCAAAGATCCATTCAGCTACGAGCATATTTACTGAACACTTAACCTCCCTCAAACTTCGAGTGCAGGTTAAATTACACCAGAACCTCCACAGTTGAATTTTATGAATCTTAGCAACAACGCTGCACAAAAAAAAAGTTGCTGCTCATAAAATTTTGGTTTGGATTTGGATTCAAATTTTTAAAATTGCAAAATAGTGCATCGGCTTTGATAATGGCAGTAAAAATTCACCACCTCTAAGTTTCCATTTGAATGCTCCAGTGTTGCTTTTCAGCGATCAAACTCTGTTAGTCATCTCAGAACATTGATCGTTGTTGTCCTAATCCAGTCACGTGCAGCTTTGATTAATCACGTAACGGTGAGCTAACAGACTGTGTGCTGTTCCACAAAATGTAAATAATCCTTCACTGCGCCTCCCCTTCAGATAAATAGCCCGCTGTATGAAGATGACTTTGAGTTCAACCCGGTTATTTGAGATAAATCCTCGTGGGTTAACACAGTGCTGAGCTGGTTGCGGCTCAGGTCTGGTTTTGTGAAGCGCTAAGCAAAATTTGACACCCCCTCCATGGATCGCCTCCAGTGAATAAACTGCATTGTGCAGTCACACAACACTATCGATCATCCGTGTAAAAGCTCGCACCAAGGCTGGAAACTAGTGTAATATTGTGGTTTTATATGTATTTTTTTTAAATAAATAGTGCACTTTTTTTGTAAGGAAAACAGTTGTGAGATTAGGAGTGTGACATAATTAAAAATAATGTGGTGACCTCTGGACTTAAAGCTGCTTTTTTTCTCTCTTTTTTCAGTTCTTCATAAATTACAGACTGAATACAGAAGGAGCACATTTGTTTAAAAAAAAAAATCATCCTCGTCACCATGTTGAACGCTGTTTTTGGCTACTTCGGTAATCCATTTGTGTCCATAAATTGAAATTAAAATGAAATATCAGCAGCTCTCTTAAACTCAAACAACCTTCCAGAAGGTTATTACTTCCAAATAAATTACTTTGCCTTTAAAAAAAACCAACTGTTTTATATTTCCCTGTTCTAATTAACCATAAAATTTGTCTTTTAAACCTCAGAGTGTTTTTTTTTTTCAATAGCAACCTTTTGTTTAAAGGAGAAGCAATTTATCCTTTTGTAACAGAATTAAGCCAAACTTATAGTCAGTGACTTCAACAGAAAACAAGACTGGAATTGCTAAAGAAAGAAAGAAAGAAAGAAAGAAAGAAAGAAAGAAAGAAAGAAAGAAAGAAAGAAAGAAAGAAAGAAAGAAAG
>JAOWBL010000014.1:11300226-11358469 GCA_028564865.1 Zenarchopterus dispar | reverse complement strand
AAATAAATAAATAAATACAATGAGATCCTGTTCAGAATCTGCAGAAGAAGCTAAAAATCAAAGGAATGAGTTCAAGAAAAACACAACAAACACACTCAGAGTGTGTGTGGACTCGCACACATCCCCTTTTCTCACACACGCCATTTTCTGTTTGTCCCCTTTTCTTTTATGTCTATTTGTCTTTTGCTATCATGTCTGTCTCCTACTGTAATACATCTCATCATGAAGACACATCACACACACACACACAGTACAGTGATCACCACACTACACACACCGCACCCATCACTGTCTTGTCTTTTTGTCAGTCTTGTACTTTTATGTTTCACATTGGTAGTTTAGTCCTCCTAGGCAGAATTAGGAGTTCAGATATTAATAAAATATGTGAGATTGGACTGTCAAGGAGGACTAGTGAAGGACACACACCTCACACTGGTGCATCATAAGATATCTGCTGCAAGATTAAGATGCATATATGTATCCCTTGGATGATGGGGGTTTTGCCAAATCATGGTACTTGTTTAATAATAATTTTAAGAAAAAGAAAGAAAAATGGATCAAGTGGAGTAAAACATTCACAGATGTGTCCAGCTGTCACTTGGGTGGACATAATAAATAATTTCCCAAACGAGAGCTGAAATGCATCAAGCATAAGACCTGGTGGCGGCGAACTCATGAGAGGGTTAAGACTCCCTGGAGAACACAGATGACGGG
This sequence comes from Zenarchopterus dispar, assembly GCA_028564865.1. Lineage (NCBI taxonomy): Eukaryota > Metazoa > Chordata > Actinopteri > Beloniformes > Zenarchopteridae > Zenarchopterus > Zenarchopterus dispar. The sequence goes on along the minus strand of JAOWBL010000014.1, from coordinate 11,357,755 downwards.
GAGGAGGAGGGGGGGTCGCATGAGAGATGGTCAGAAAGGCAGAATGACAGAATCACAAGTGATATTTAAAGAATGAGGGCTCAGGGCAGGCTGGCTCAGGGTAAGCAGGCGAACGGATAAGAGAAGCAATGATGATAGTATTGTTCTGACAGTGTCGGGAAAGAAGAAGGGATGAACACTAAAAGACCCGCAGCTTTTTGTCAAATTTTTACCACAGAAGATCGGAGACAGAATATCCTCAGTGAACTCGGACGCAAGCTTTGCTTGGCAGCATTAAAAAAAAAGGAAGAAGGAAAGAAGGCCAGCAGGAATCATAGCTGCCAACAACTTGAAATCAGTTTGCGAATGTTTTTTTGACAAAATCACAGTCAGCACATGTTCAGCAGACCTCAAAGGCAGATGGATTATTTATGATAAAGCGGTGAAATGCTGGCGTACAAAAGCTTGGCTTCGGTCTTCGCTCAGAAGGACTGCAGCTACTCCAGGCCTTGAGTTAACTGGCTTTATAAAATCCAGACTTAGGAACCGGTACGGCCTGCAGGATGTGTCGCATTGTGTTGTGGTTCTTTGACATGCACGCACAACAGACATGGGCTCACGACTTGGAAAGGTTCGCAACTCAGTTAGCAGCACTTCGGAGCCATCTTTTACGTCCTTGGTTACTCGGGACCAGTCGAGTCTCTTTGGTACCTTTTGGCTCCTGCTGACTGCGGCCCAGCAGCGAAGTTTGCACAAAAGTCCTGATAGAATGGGATGATAGAGTTGTGGTGTAAGATTTGATAATGAAGAATTTGTAGCATTGGTCACCTTATTTAGTTTAACTGGATTACTTTGGAATTTAATCACAACTTTATCATTAGGAAAATACTGAAATACTTGATTCTGCATGATGACTAATACAGCAGGTTGCATGAAAACAACATGGCAAATATACTAATCTATGATTCTGGAGGAGCAACACGGGTTCTGTCCAGATCGGTGGATCTGTGCTACGGCCTCGCTGGAGTCCTGTAGGAGTGGGAGTTGGCCCAACCACTCCACCTGTGCTTTGTGGACTTTGAGTAGGTGTTTGACCGTGTTCCTTGGATGTCCTTTGGGGGCGCTCCAGGAGTATGGGGTACTGGGTCCGTTGATAGTCGGATTTGTTTCCCGTGAGAGTTGGACTCCATCAGGGCTGCCCCTTGTCAAGGATTCTGGTAATAACTTTTACGGACAGAATTTGTAGGTACAGCCAAGTAGCAGAAGGGGTCCAGTTTGGTGACCTCAGGATCGCATCTCGGCTTTTTGCAGATGATGTGATTCTGTTGGCTTCATCAGGCCAGGACCTTCAACTCTCGCTGGAGCGGTTCGCAGCCGAGTGTGAATCAGCTGGGATGAGAATCGGCACCTCCAAATCTAAGACCATAGTTCCCAGTCGAAAAGAACTGGACTGCCCTCTCGGGTCTGTGACAAGGTTCTGCCTCAAGTGGAGGATTTTAAGTGTCTCTGGGTCTTATTCACGAGTGAGGGGAGAATGGAGCAGGAGATTGACAGGCGGACTGCTGCGGCATCTGCGGTAATGTGGATTCTGTAATGGCTTGTTGTGGTGACGTTTAGCCAAAAGGCGAGGCTTTCCACTCTCACCTCTGGTCATGAAAGAAAAAGGTGGCAGATACTGGCGGCTAAAATGAGTTTCCTCCGTAGGGTGGCTGGGCTTTCCTTCAGGGAGAAGTTCAGTCATCTGGGAGAAACTTGAAGTGGAGCCGTTGTTCCTCCACATCAGGAGAAGCTAGCTGAGGTGGTTCTGGCATCAGGATACCGCCCTGGGGAGGTGTTTTAGGCGTGTCCAGTCATTAGGAGAATATTCTGGAGAGATTAAATCTCCTGGTTGACCTGGGAACACCCCGGTATTCCCCCCACAGGAGCTAGTGGATGTGTCTGGGAAGAGCGAGGTTCGGGCCTCATTATTCAGACGACCAGATCTCGGATAAGCGGGAAAGTTAATGGATGGATAGATTATGCAATATTTAAAATCTGTGAAAAAAGTAATTTTACTTAATCCACTTGCACAAATGCAAGTGCAGATCTGTCAAAATTTCAGTGTTTTCTGACAGAAAAACGATTTCAGAAAGACAACTACTTACATAAAGCTAATCCCTGGTAAAAGTGGAAAATACTTCAGGTAACACGTTGAGATGATCTCAATCATTTATGCAGCATCACATGCGATGTCATTTTAAAATATTCAGATATGAATTTCAGTAGAAACAGCGCAAAAAGTAAACAATGTGACCACAAACGCATCAGAAGCCAATTAACATGGATGAAATTGTATTAATGATAATTTCCTGCATGTTGCTGAGTTACTCCTCTGTGCTACATGATGATGAAGCTCTTTGACACAGATGTGTTGCACTCCTCAGAAAACTACTGTTTTTCTTTTTTTTTTTTGGCTGGCACAGTTTTTCATCTCGCCACGTGCTTTCCCCGAGCACATGTGGGTTTCCTCCGGATACTCCAGCTTCCTTCCCTGGTCTTCCAAGGTCTATTGGATTAAACCTCGTCATGTGTGACACGGCAGAGCACAAGAGCTGCATTTTTGTTGCTCATTTTTGCATTTGAGATAAATATTTCTTAAAAAAACACCTCAAAAACAGTTTGTTCCTCTCTAAAAACGATGGGCTGCAACTATATTTATGCACCACTTTTTGAAGATTTCAATCAGGTTAACAGCATTTTAAACATATATTTTCTTCTTCTTGGCTGAACAATAAGGATAATGGTGCAAAATATTGCCTTAAAATGATTTTATTGTTGTGACTCAAGACTTTTTAATTATTTCAGCTAAAACATATAAAAAATAGCAACTTTGAAGATGCACGATGAATGTATTAAACTCTAATATTTACAGTAAAATTTATGTTATAACTCAAATGTAGTTCATTTTTCACCTGATGGTAAATCCTGGATGTGCAACCTATACTCAATAAAAAATTTTTTAAAAGCTAAACAACAGTCTAGTGGAAAAAGAAGACTTTGTGACAACAGAAGGGAATTTTTGGCAGCTGCTCTTCTAGACCTCATTTTGAAGATTTTTCAAGGAGCTCTTCAGTCTTAAATATGGGTCGACCGGTCCCTGGTAAAAATAAACCGATCGTGGCATTCGAAATGGATTACCCCAATCAATAAGCAATCATTCCCCATACATTATTTACAAAGATGAGAAAAGTGAAGATATCTGCATTTTTAATTGGCATGACGTTTCTGAAACATAGCCATGACCCATTTTCCTGCACTTTCATGTGCAGCATTTTCCCCTGCGGCCACCGCGGCGTAGTAGGATCCCTGCTCTCGTGTGATCTTTCAGCTCCCTCGTTCAGCACAGTGCACGACTTTCCCCCCTCCACCTCCCACCCAGATCTTCTTTCGTAACTGCTCTACATATTGAGTGCTCTTGCTTGCGAGTGCAACCCGGCAGTGACAAACCTGGCTGACATTTTGTCACCTGGGACTGTAAATTAAGAGATGGAGAGTACCTGCTGACCCGACGGGCGAGAGGGAAACGTTGAGCTCTGGTGGCTGTAAGCGATGAACACAGACGCAGACTGCAGTGAAACTGTAGTCCAGATGGGTAAGGTTTGAAAGCTTGAAATGGTCACTTCACAAACGCTGACATGACACAATGCTCCGATTGTGCTCATTAAAGAGGGTTGATGTGCACAAGTATGAATATTGTTAATTGGAATCTTGTTTTTGTTTGAATAACAATGAAATTGGCTGTTGATACTACAACTACAATCGTCAATGAGCTCAGGAAGTAAACAACAGAGAAATCCTTCAGTAAAGCACCCTCATTAATCTCAAGCCTCTCCAAATGAGGCCTCAGAGTCTTAATTAGCTTGATTTTAAATTTCCATATGCGAGCTGAAAATGGTGCCGCTTCCGCTGACCTCCCCATCGTCTTCTGCTCCGTGGGCTCATATTCTCATCCCTCCTCTGCGTTTTCACAATTAAACAGGCTGCGAACATTCCTCTGGTCTGTGAGCTGGGCATCGATAAGCTCTCCTTTGATGATTTCTCCCTTGACGTTGACGCCATGGTAACAGCAGCCCTGCGAATGTTCATGGAGTTAGGAATGGTGCAAAAATTTAAGATCGACTACGAGGTGAGACCACTGAACTTTTGTTTTTCCATCTCCTTTCTCTTGAATACTTGATTGAATTTGCCCTGAATGCTGTTATGTATCATCATGAAGACAGCTGACCCATGCGCTCATCTCCCTCCCTCCCTCCCCCCTCTCTCTCCCTACCTCTCTCTCTCTCTGTGCCCAACTTGCCTTCCAGACACTATGCAGATGGCTGCTGACTGTCAGAAAAAACTACCGAATGGTTCTCTACCACAACTGGAGACACGCATTCAACGTCTGCCAGTGCATGTTTGCCATGCTCACGGTAAATATCCACGGTAATCCTTTAAAGCGCTGCCGCGTCTGAAACAAAGCGAAGCGTTGTGACCGAGCCGTACGGTAATGTAAACATCGACGTGGTCCCCGTGCAGTGCATCACTGACAGAAATAATAACCACAATGCATCAGAGCACTCATTCAGCACCGTTTGGAAAGAGAGGTGGCAGAAAACTGGGATGACAGCAAAACGAAGGAAGAAACGTGTTGAGGAAGAGATATCTCTGCGGATGAGTAACACTAATGCAGTCGTCTGTGATAAAACTGTCGAAATGCTGCACAGAAGAGCAAACTGCAAGCAAAATAATTCATGACATCTAGTGATTTAGTGAAGTAAAAGTGTTTAACTACAAAAAAATGCACTCATGCATTAGTATAAAAGCAGCATTTTACGTTTAGATGTAGAGATAAAAAAAATACTTTAGTCTCATTCAAAAACACATTATCAGTACACAGAGGCATTTTGGTTGCATGTTTTCTCTCAACGTTTAAAAATATATGAAATAAAAACTGTAGTGGAACAGCGAAGTGCTGAAACTATCTTACACCATGGACTGGTGGATGAGAAGACCTGATGATCTTCTCCACGTTCCTCACGGTTTTAGAGGAATTTTGAGTCCAAGCTATCAACCCGGACAACATCTGAGATAAAAGTGGGTTGAAAAATGTTGTTCATGGCTTCATGTTGGCCCCATGTGAATTACTCGCATCGTTTATGCTTAGGAACATGAATGATGAGTGACACGGGCTCAAAATAAGCATCCTGGTCCCACATGAATAAACCCAAGTGGGCTCAGACGTACACTTTATTGAGATATGTAATGCTTTATGATCTTAACACTTAACCACAAAACATCCTCTCAGAAGTTGATTTAAAAACGATTATTATCATCCCCCAAGGAAATGAAAAACTCTAGAGCCGGCTCCCGTGTGACAGACCCAGAGTTCAACACTCATCCCACTCACTGCTTTCTGCTTTTGTTCTCACAGGCAAACAGTTAGGTTTCGGAGTTCAAAAATACAAGGTTTGGTTTAGTGTTAATATTCATGGTTAGGTTTACGTGTTTCAAACATGTAAATAATGTACTTCGTTAGTGGTTTTACTGACTGACACAAAGCAGCAGCCTGTTTAGTTCAGGATTTATTAACATTAATACTGGCACTACTACCTTTTAGACGCATAAACAAACATACTTATCATCTCAGGTCGCCGTGGTCTCAACGTACCCCTCCATGAATATGACTGGGCATCCTCTTTTCTGCTTTAACTTCTGATAAATGAGTCAGTGCTGAAGGATATTGAAATTCTGCTACTCTTTCTGTTGTTTATTACATTTCGGACCTTGGATCAAACCTTAAAGTTTGAAACTGTGACTCATTCTATCTTTAACTGTACTAAGAGCCAGTTCTGTGTTCGTTTAAAGAGATCCCAAGCGAATTTTATTCTATATTTCTTTTACTTTATCAGGTCCTCGGAGCGACACGCTCTCATGCACATGAAACTGAGTGCATTTGTACAAATGTCACAGCGTAGTTCTTTTAATCCAGTCCAGCATAAATATGCATCGACTCCAGCGTCTGGACTGCTTGTTGGCAGAGGGGAATGAGATAGTAGTGAGTAAGCTGTTCTGGGGGCCCTTCGTTCCTCCGCCACGTGTTTTAATGAGTGAGCTGAGAGCCTTGCGATCTTCGCCGCGATCCCCACGATGACCTAGAGTGACTCGCTGGTCTCCAGAACCCGTTCATCCAAGCCATAAATCTGAATATGTGGCTGTGCCACTGCAGTCCCACTGGCATTTTAGCAAGATACTGCCTTTGTTTTGTTTTTTTCCCAGGATGATTTTGCTTTGGAGTGTTTCTCCATCTCCATTCAAAGCTTTATAGAGTAATCCGGCTCTGCCGTGTGTTTTTTCTTCTGTGTCAATCAGACGGCGGGCTTCCAGGAGATGCTGACAGAGGTGGAGATCTTAGCGCTCATAGTAGGTTGCGTCTGCCATGACCTGGACCACAGGGGCACCAACAATGCCTTTCAGGCCAAGTAAGTGTACCTGCCCTCCGCTTGTGTTGCTGCAAGGCGTGCACCTAAGGACACCGCCACCTACACGCCATTTAAAGTGTATTTTCCCATCTGCGTCAGTCTGCAGAAGTCCAACCGAGATCAGCAAGAGTCAAGAGGGAAGTGGTTTTTAGACTTATATAAGAGCATGTTTAACGAAGAAACTGTAAACAGTCTGAATCACTTAGTTCACGAGGTGAAATCACTACTAGTTACTTAAAAGGCAAAGTTTTAATCCCTTAGGAACATTATTATGAGAAATCTGATGAAAAACATCACAATAAATAAATGAATTATTGCAAAAAATCATGACTGAGACACTTGTTTTTGGCAGTTTTTTTAATGTAAATCTAAATAGTTTAATGGAGTAGATAGTTGTACTATACAGTGTTTCCTCTAGGTCTATGCTGTATAGGCAGTTTATATTTTGTGTGTAATTAGGGGGTCAGTTGAAGATAATTTAACTGAATCCAGTGGAAATAATAACTTGGGACTTTTGAAGACTTTTTTTGAACACTGTAACACATAAATATGCAGCAGATGTGGTCTATCTTGCCAGACGATCCCTTAGCCAGCCTGTAACACAGGAATCTTCACCTCTTCATTGTTTTGGCCTGTTTGCTTGCTGTCCAAACATAAATTCAGGCCTTAATACTTCTTCAACTGATTTGTTGTCCAAACATTTGCTGGTCCAAATTTAAGAAAAAAGAAAGAAATCAGGATGTGTGAACACAACCTTTCAGCATGTACACAACTAAACATGTACAAATGTTGTCCATCTGAAAACAACACTGGTATATCCCAAATGGTAAAACCTTAACTGACAGAACTCGTCGATCATCCAGCCCCGTCATGTCACATAAGGACTTAAGAACATTAGAAAATGATCATAGTCAGTGTTTGGTGTTTCAATTTCAGCTTCAGCTTAGGTTTCTTTTATTATTGAGCCATTAGTTAGAAATAAAGCACAGAGTGAATTGTTGAGGGACTCAAAACAGCTTCTAGAGTAGCCTTTATTTCACAGCCTGTGTTGAATCTTTATTGCCCCTCTCTTTTTTTTTTTTTTTGATCCGAATGTGCATGTATGTGTGTGTATTTGTGTGTGCGGCAGGACGGGTTCAGCCCTTGCGCTGCTTTATGGGACCTCTGCTACGCTGGAGCACCACCACTTCAACCATGCTGTTATGATCCTGCAGAGCGAGGTGCGCTATGTTCTAATATCTGCTGCAATGCAGCTACCATTCAGCCCCTGCTAATGCTTACCACTGCATGTTGTTGTTGTTGTTGTTGTTGTGTGCTACGTTCTGTGTTATGTGATTAGAAACACAATTTGCAACCAGTGCTTTAATCCCCATCCCTCTTGGATTCTTGAAACTGCAACCTACAGCCAAAATGACACAACTGAATCAACATATCTTCAGCAAAAAAAAAAAAAAAAAAAAAAGCTTTATAGCATTTATTGCTCAACTGTTGCATTCGACTAAGTACGTGTAATACCTGGAAAAATAAAGGACTCCTTTCATGTTTACGGTCTTTTAACATCACATAGTCTGAACAATCAACATGATGTGGACCTGTTTCGGTGCAGAAAGTTTTAATGTCTTACAGAAAATGCAGAAAGGAAAATAACTTTAAAATAACCCTGCCTTAACTACTCCACTAAAACGTGCTGTTGAAGGAGCATGATCAGTACAGAGAGTTACCTCGGTCTGGCTCACCTGGACCTGCGGTTTCCCTGGTATGACGTGACAACATGTCGACATTAATGTTGCACAATCCCACTCACAGTTTCCACAGTTTTACTGCTGATTCGTGTTTATAGAAGTCATGTTATGATTTTACCTTCCAGGTGCTGTATCCTTTCTCCATGTAGAGCAGACATGCATGGTTATAAAATACTGCACATCACAGTAATTATCTGTACTCTGTAGAAGACAATGGTGTTAACTTGTCTAAAGGATCTCATCTAGAAGTCCAGCTGTTTCTTATATATGAGCATTATTTCCCCCCAGTGGTTAGTTTGATGCTCTTTAAACAATGGGTTAAATCAAAAAGTCACATTAAAAACTCAACATTGTGCAAGAACATTGTAAGAACTTAGGAAAACCATACTGCAATACGAATTAGCACTTGTACTAAGTCATGATGTGTCAGTTTTGTGAAACTGCAGATGTTCAAACAATATTCTGTGAAACTAAACACCTCAACAAAGATTTTCTTATATTGCTGTTTCATAAAAACGTAATGAGATATAAAATAAAGCTTTATGGTCTAGGTTTTGTCACTCAGAAGTAGGAAAGTAAAAGCCACAAAATAAATATTTAATTGTCATAGGGCACTCAAACTCAGTCTTATGTCCTAATATTTACCTCTAATACTTTTAATGATTAAAATTGTGTGGAAATAATGAAGGCAATAAGAAATGATAAACAATAAAATAATTATAGAATTTATGGGCACATGTAATTTCAGGTTTGCCTCCTTTGTTTCCTAAAGGATGCTCTGGTGTTTCCTACACTAGAAAGGCAGCTTCTTTTCTCCGCATTTTTGAGAATTTGACCAGCCCTTATTGTGACTGCCAAACAAAACTTCCTGGTTATTACCAAAACAGACTTTTTGATGAGATCATAGACTGCATAAAAAGAACTGGACAACCTCCCGTGACATCACCCACAGAATTTCTGAAAAATGCCATTTGTAATAGACGGAGACATGCTTCAAAAGGGCGGAGCGAGCAGGTCTTAAACATCCTCACCTTAGGATGGATGAGCTTATGTTAACCTACGACACAAATTAATTTTGAACTTCTCCTCCAATCATCGTCATTTCAAGTGTCGCTACCAAATTGGCATCCAAAACTTCCAGAGCTGAGGCGAGGACTAGGAGAGCTCCACCGTTGCTCAGCCTGCCACTTCCAGAGTAAGCTCTATTGGTCTGGTGAGCCTACTGGTGTAGGACCACGAGCCACGGGTTCGACCTCTGATTGGAAGGGTTGTGAAATGATCTGCGGGGGTCCAAGCTCCTTAAGCTGAGCAATTCAGGAAGAGTGTCTCAAATGTCATTTTGGTGGCTACATCAGAAATGACCGCTGTGTTTAGCTGATGCAGTTAGCTGCCTCCTGCTCACCTGCGCTTGGTTCTGAGACTCTTCTAGGCCAACCCACAACCAGTAACAACTATTGTTAATAAAATTAGCAGAAAAAAAAAGCACTCTCTTTAAAATATTAATACTGTGCCCTATTAGGTTTTATTCACAGCTCAAAAGCTATGATCAAAAAATGAAAGCGGTTCTAATTTTACATACATTTGCTTTGCATAATTTTAAGTGATGTAGTACAAAAATATATATATTAATCACCCCCTCTGCAGTTGCCGTGGATGTTAAATCTCGATAAATCACTTTTGAACCAAGCTGTAAAAATGTTTAAAGCCTGCAAAACCTCTTTACATGGAGGTCAAATAAACTCACTTTTGGCGCCATCCCCTGCTGGTTGATGGAGGAACTGCAGCTTCCATCATTCTGTATTGGACTCGACCCGGAAGACCAGACCTTACCAGTTGGACCAGACTCACAGAATGAGCACCTGCTTTGTTATTAAATCATTAAACTAATCAAAGATGCTTGCTCTTTTAGGATTAAAGTCTTAAAGACACAGACACTCCCGTAAGTGTTTCAGACAGATCATAGCAAGAGATGCTACAATATGTAGTATGTAAAAAAAATAAGGTGCTTTTTGCACATTCAAATACTCCCAAAGCTGTTGTGAAAATTTGCAATTAGTAATGTAGATAAGCATAATGTGGACTGTAAAAAAGAATTATACAAGTGGGAAATTTTTCTTTATAGTCATGGGCCTTTTACTTTTTTTTTTTTTTTTTTTTACAATATATTGGAGAAGTAAAATGGCTTCAGCTTCTCAGTTAGGGTACAGAAATTAAACGTTATAATGAAGAAACTGCGTAAAACGATAGCCATTTTCCCACTTTTGCCTCCACCTCAGAATGAGCACACCATCCCTGGTGCGTGCTTTCAGAAAAACATGACGGCGCTCCGCCATCTGAATACGGTCCCTTTCCTCGTGGGTTTTTGGTTCACGGCCAGCAACAAGATGCCATAATGTCTCCGGTAACTTCATTCAGGTGGCTCTGAATAAACTCGAACACGAATGAAAGCGTCTGCGTGGCTGCTCCGGTGGGACGCGGGCAGCAGTTCCGCCGCCGCTGCGGGCGCTTGTGGCGTTACTGCAGCTGCTGCAGGAGGGAAGCGTGGGGTCGGCAGATGGTGGCTCCTGAGCAAGGCAACAGGGCTTCCTTGCGTGGTTAAAGCCCCGAGTGGGGGTGACTAAGTCGTAATACGGCCCGTGTGGCCTGTCAAACTATCCCTCACAAAACCTGGTGGCATTTCTAAAAAAAATTTCCAGCAGCACATTTAGACTCCTTTTCCCCGATTGTACCCACGCACTTAGCATCCTTTAAGACGTTTTTTCTTTTTTGCTCCCCTGACACACTGGATGACTTCAGAAGTATCAGCCGTCCTCACGCCTCTGTAACACCTTTCCTGACCGTCATTTCTCACAGTTTGCCTCTATTACACCTTAACCGGCTTCCTGAGTGGGGCTTTCGTCTCCTTCTTTTGCTTCCGTTCAAATGGACCTGACAGCAGATGAATAATAAATAATAAATGATTAAAGCCCCACGTGGAAAAAAAAAAACACAGGAAAAATATCGGCGTTTGCTTTGTTACTTCAGTGTGTGTTACATGCGAGCGGGTAAACAAATGGCTCCCGCTGCCCTCAAATCAATGTAATTACAGAGATGATAGATTCGGTGGTAATTGGCTGGGAGAGAGACGTTTTGCCAGGTGACTGGGTTTGGTGAAGTTGTAATTGGAGGCGTTTTGAGGCGGCAGCTGAGACGAGGCTGAGCGCCTCCTTCCCGCGGCTTCATTATCATGATGCTGACAGCACAGTAAGCTGACAAATGTTTGCTTGCAGCATCATATTGGTATCTGTTGACGGTGGGGCTGAACTGACGTCGCCCTCAGTTAATTAGCATACAAATGAACAGAGGGGCTAATTCGGGCAGGAAAAGAAAAAAAAGAAAGAAAACAGCTCAGTCAGCTCAGGGCGCAAAAAGCCATTAATAAAAGTGTAAACTTTGAAACGTCGCTCACTTCCTTCGCATCTCATCGTTCTCATCTCCATCCCCGTTCCTCTCGCCTCCCTCCTCCATCTGCTCCAGTTGTGACAGGATGAGAGGCGCTCTTTTGTGTTTTCTGCCCTCACGTGGTTCAATATTTCATGGGAGCCCACGGGCCGATGAAAGGAGTCACGGGGATGTCAGAGCTGGATGCTCGGTGTTAACAGTTGTGGAGCTCCACGGAGCTCTTGCCGTTTCCTTCCTCCGGAGCGGCGGGCCCCAGTGTTGGACGAGAGGACAATACACGCAAGAGGCAAAAGCCCGCGTTCACGATGAAGTGAGACAGGTTGCTTACTCATTAAGAGCTGCGTGGAAGCCGCTCCCCGCGCAGATCCAATTAATTTCATTGTAACGATCCCTCAGAGAGACTTTTCGATGAAGTAGGAAAAGCAGGGATGACAGTTTTGCTCACTCATTCACCGCCGCTCCAAATATAGAAATCCTCACCATCACGCGTGTGGTGTTCAGATTTAGCTCGGCGAGTCCTGCGACGCCGTCACGCGCGTGATCGAGAGTTTCAAAAGGATCAAACGTGAAAACGTGATGCTGAGGTGTCAGTCGAGGATGCAGAGTTACGGTTCTGGTACTTAAGGGTGGGGGGTGGGGTGGGGGTCTGGGTTAAATATAGATTTTCCTCTGGAGAGCCATTTATCTTTCTGGTTTGTTTTCAGTGGGAAGAAAATAGTTTCTACACCACTCGGGATGCAACAGAATTTGTGGAATTTGTGGAGTTATGATTTCTTGACAAAGAAGCTTTTCTGAGGTATTTTGTTGGCACTTTGATCACAAGAAGTTAACTGGTGTCCAGGTTTCTGAAACCCCGGAGAAAGCAGATGTTTTTGCTGCCAGTAAGTCCAAAACTGGAAGCTCGAACCAAAGCAATCTGGAGGGATGCGTGGAGTTCAGAGGAGACATCACACTGGGAAATGTATCTGACTCTTCTCAATTTTAGCCCTAAAGAGTCTTCACAGCTTTTTCCATAAATGCAGAAGCACTCCAAGACCTGGAGACCAGACTATAATGTATTAAAATGATGATGTTGCTCTTTTAATTAAGCTCTTTTTTTGCTCTTGTTTGAATCTCTTTGAGTCTATTAGGAAGCAGCAAATAGGGAGATTGTGAACAGAATTGTTCACACTATTTCGACTTACCTGGACACGTGATTTAGACATTAAAGTGATGAGGAAGGTTTGTGCTGTGAGCCTGTAAACTGAAACTGGGTCTGATGTTGTGCCTCGAGCCACCGAGTAAACAACAAACATTCCTTTGACTGAAGCTGCAGGAGCTCGGTGGCTCAGTTTAACCTCAGTTATAAAGGTAATTCAAGCCGGTGGACTCGTTGTTACGCAGTCCTGCTTAGATCTGTTTGATCATAAAAATACTTTATCATGATACAAAGATGAAACAAGAGAAGAACTTACCCTTTATTTGTAAGCCTGTTTCCAAAACGGATCTCTAATTTGCAAAATACTGTGAAATTTACCCCAAAAAGTGTAATTAAAGAAATTCATTTCCAGTATCCCTGCGACAGAGCTTTAGATGGCTTTGCACAAACACTTTTTATGACCAAATATAATAACACTACATTTGTTACACTACATTACAATAATAACTTTACATTCATGTCAGTCTGGCTTTTGTGAAGAGAAATTTCATTTTTAAAATCATTTCTAAAGAGATTCCTCGCCAACATTGTGTCAGCTGTTTTGGTCCAGCAACAAGAATCATAACTCATCCACAGCCTCATGTCACTTTTTCTGTCTTTAAGAAGTCACATATGTGCCCTTTAACATGTTTATATCTTCACAGGGTCACAACATCTTCTCCAACCTGTCGTCCACGGAGTACAGCGACCTGATGCAGCTGTTGAAACAGTCGATTCTGGCCACAGACCTCACGCTTTACTTTGAGTATGTTTTCTTTATTAAACTGCTGTCCACAGAGCACTGCCACATGTAAACTGAAGCCCACTCATGTCCCCTGTCTCTGCATGCCGCTCATTAAAGGGTTGTTTTAGGTAACACCGCCCCCTTGTGGTGTAATAGAGACCCGCATGTATAAACATTTCTTCCCTCCATTCAGGAATAGAAACACATTTTTTGAGCTGGTCAGCAAAGGAGAGTACAACTGGAACGTGAAGGCTCACAGAGACATGTGCAGGTAATCTTTCCGACCCCCACCCCCCCCTCCGAAAATGGATTTTAAAATCACCACACGGTTTTTTGAAGCTTAAAATAAACCCGTCTTCTTCTCAGGTCCATGATGATGACAGCGTGTGATCTTGGTGCTGTCACAAAGCCCTGGGATATATCACGCAAGGTGACAAATACGCTGTGAACACTATTAGTAATGTGCAAATGCACCTCTGAACCATTCATACAGAGCTAAAAGGAAATTCTGGGGGGGGGGGAAATAAGGAATGATTTTGATAATCATATGTTTTTAAGTCATTTTCAATACCTCACTACAGCTTCTAAATTGTGAGGGTTTGCTACTTTTCTTTGAATAATGTAATCACTAGTCATTTTTTTCTTAACACTTATCACAGAAGGGGAAAAAACATAAGTGGTTAATGGGATAATATTTATAAATATAAGTGTCTCCTCTCTTCTCAGGTTGCAGAGTTGGTGACGAGCGAGTTCTTCGAGCAGGGTGACAGAGAGAGACTGGAGCTGAAGCTCACGCCCTCTGTGAGTAAATCAAACCTGCTCCGCTTTTGCACTTTTTGCAGTTTCCCTCACCTCTGTGCCCTCGAAGAGCTGATGATGCCGAAGCAAAGATATATTTTCTCCGCAGTGCCAAAACATACTGACTGCGTAGGAAACATGAGGGCCTGTGGCTCGTAGTTTGAGAAAAGTGTATGGTCAGCTTCAGCGCTCTGCTGCCTCGCTGCTGTGCCAAGAGGAGAGAAGAAAAAAAAATGCATTCAGAGTAAATTACGATTTTTTTAACGTTCATTCATCTGCAAACACAATATTGTAGATATTGCTTACCTTCATTCAGAATTATTTTATTGTTTAAGTGAGCAGTTTTTGAGGCTGAACAAGTCCTTGAAAGAAGAAAAAACAGTAGTTTTTTTTGTGTGTGTGCAATTAATGACTGTTGAGTAATCAAGCCAGGCCACATTGCTTCCCCGCTGAAATAACTAATTCAGTAGCCTCAGGTCTGCTGCTTGTGTCAAACCTTTAGCACTCTGCGTGTGGGTGGTGGAAATGAAATATTAACTTCTGAGTCGTAGCCCGGTAACTATCTCTGAAGCACAGCCTCAGCGGAGCCTCTTAAGTCCAGGCTGCAGGAGAATGAGGGAGAATAGAAAATGTGCGTGAAATAAACTCAGTTGACTCGAGAGCTGAAGAAGAATTCTCCGAAACCAAAGCAATAACAGCAGCACTTTAGGGGGGCTCTAAGCCTGAAAAAAAAAAAGTAGGCGAAAACAAATACCATCTTTTTGGGTTTCAGGCCATCTTTGACCGCAACAGGAAGGATGAGCTGCCAGGGCTTCAGCTGGAGTGGATTGATGGGATCTGCGCGCCGCTGTATGAGGTAACACTTTGAAGATGAACTGCTCTCCAGCCTTCATTGTGTCACGCTTGTCACTCGTCCGCCTCTGACATCAGTGGATGCTGTCTTTCCTAAGTTATTGTCCCTCGCTGACGCCAGCGGTGACTGACTGCTCAGATAACTGTTCGACTTTCAGAGTGAAAGCTGCTAATTTTTTTTTATTTTTTTTTTTTTTATTGAAAGTTCTGGACCAACTTCAAGGTTGCTGCATCCTGCTCTTTTGAGAACAGCATGCACTTCCCGGCTGCGAGAAAAGCTCATGCGAATAGAGTCGTGGTCTAAGCTGGGTTGCATCCCCTCAGTGAGACTTCAGCAAACAGTCTTTTCCACAAAAACCCAGAAAAATCTGGCAGATTTGACTAAATTATCCATGCTACGCAAGTATAGGGGAATTAAAGGAAATCTATGCTGTGTCCTTGTTGGTGCAGCGGCGTGTGTGCATGTGTTTGTGAATGACATCAGCAGAGACTCGCTCGGCCCTCCCCTCTGCCAGCAACGGCAGCTGTGTGGGAGGAAAAAGACTGACTTACCCGGGAGAGGACTATTAAGACATGAAGCAAGTTGGACTTTAATTCATTAAAGCCAGAAAGAGGAGGAGTTGTGGAAGGAGTCGGGGATACAGTAAATAAGTCATTCTCGCAGCATTGGGTAGTTTTCTTTGCTTTTTTTTTTTTGTAACTGTTTAACCAAACAGCAACATTATACTCTTAGTCATTAAGAGCAGAAATGAACCATTTAGATGAATTATACCATAATCAGTGACAAAAGTCTGAGCCGTCTAATCTTTCAAGGCTCTGGTTTCCCTATTGTTGCTGTCTCTGTTGTGTATATATAAAAGCATCAAAGCTGTGTGTGTGTGTGTGTGTGTGTGTGTGTGTGTGTGTGTGTGGTGTCTCCACACTGTGACATGTAAAATCCTGATATTTGGAGGATGCAGATACGGAGCTCACGAAAATGCTGCTGCCAATTAAACTCGCAATGGAAGAACAGAGGAAGTTCAGAGGCGGCAAGGGTTTTTTCTCAGTGGGCGGAAGAGATCGCCTTCTTGATCTCGCTGATCTCCTTATCCCGGCGATGGCTCGCTACTTTGTGGAATAGTAATCCCCCTTATTACATAACGTTCCGTCTTTATACCCCACTGTATGACATCCTCACTCCTCCTCCGAATTCGCCCAAGTGGAATAATTGATGCTGCGGAAATCAATGTCCCCGCAGAAGATGTCAACGACAGGGAAGGAGGGATGTTATTGTCTTGTATCAAAAACAAACAAACAAAAAAATCGCAGCGTCTTTTAACTTGTGGATTTCAGGATAGCTTGAGGAAGTGCCCTGTGAGAGTGAAGTCTGGACTTCCCTCCTTAGACTGCTGCCCCCGTGACCCCCCCTCAGATAAATGGAGGAAAATATTTGGATGGATGTGAAGTTTACAGTAGCACTTAGAGGGTTTTTCTACATTTCCACATAAATACATCATCGCATGTGACATCACAAATCCTTAAAGCCGATGAGGATAACCAGATGCGACTAAAAAAATGAGGATAAAATATTGGTCGATATAGTTATTGTGGAAAATTATCCAATAGATATATTCTAGTAGTAAAAGTATGTGAAACTTTGATTTTGTGCAGCAAAGACTGCAACTAAATATTCCCAGCAACTGTTGATTAATGTTTTCAGTTAAGATTCAGTTCACAGACAGATGTCTGGACATTTTCTTTTAGAGTTCTTTTACATTATTCATGATTCTTTATTCCTTGGATAGCGACGAGCCGTCCTGGCTTAGACGCAGCTAAAAAAAAAAAAAGATATGACACTTTGTTTCCTTAATAAGCAAGCCACTTTTCCTTTCATAGCTCTGCTATGAAAGCATTTGTTTTAAAGCCTTCTCCTTATGATGAACCCTTGAGCAGTAAAGACCAACTCCAGCAGTTATGAATGCTCTAAAAACTCTTTGCGTACCTGAAATGAATCTATAACATACTGAGTGGGCGTTTCTGGGATTGTGCTGCTGCTCTGCAGAATCACTGGAAAAATCCACAACGGTAGTGTTGATGACTGATTTTTCTCATGTCTTATTATACAACAGCAGCTTCTCAACAAGGACAGGGAGCTTTAATAAAAGCCTATCTGAGAGGGACCTTGAGTCCCTTTGGGGGTCCTTTGTGTCTGACAGATCTGCACTGCTCTGGCTTGTGGAACAATCTTCATTAGTGACTTTTCTTGATGAAGACAAAAATGTATAATGAAGTGAGTGAGTGAGTGGGAATTGTTTGATTTTTTTTCTTTGCACAGCAATCACTTTTTTTCCAGGTCCTCAGAAATCTTCTTTGCGATTGCCAAAAAAATGGAGAATATAGCGACACTCAGACACTCATAGTTTGACCTCACAACTGGTTATTTTAGAATAACTGGTAATCCTGGATGGATTACTCACAGATATTTAATACTGGAGGACAAGGAGTTTATTTTTTCAACAAATGATTGGAGTTCCTTGAATGACCACTAGGGGCAGGATCTGAATGAGAAGGTGAATTTTTATCTCTCGCATCAGATGAAGTTATAATTATTAACTACAAAGGCAAAAGACCGGCCAACCAGAGGACCCCTGCTGGACTGCTCATCAGCCTATCGCAGCAGCTGGTGGTCCTCCAGTCGAACGACTTTTACCTTGGATCATTTCAGAACACTTCCAAGAGGTCTAACTGGACCGCTAGCTGTGAAACAACATCAGAAGTGAATGTTAGCAGAGCTGAAATGAGCCCCTTGGCTCGCAGAACTACGACCTGGGCTTTCCTAACCCACAAGCACCAGGTCAAGCCATCGCAGGTTCCAGCGGAGCTCCGCTAGTCCTGGTTTCAGCTGGAATCACAGGTTAATATCAGCCAGGGTAGCCAAGCTCAAATAGCTGTCTTGGAGTAACTTAAAATTAAGGTGGGCTTGTCATAATAACAATGTATAATATTTCCTATTTGTTCTGGTTTTCTAAAGTGTTTACACACGTTAAAAAAATCATATAAAGTGACAGTAATGAGTGCGGTGATCTACTATAAATTGCCAGTGAAGGATGAAAAAAAAGTTTTTTGACGGTTTAGATAGATTATTCATGTGATGGACATAAACAGCTGATTGTTTGTGCTCTTTTAGTAACTTTTGTTTTGACTGCAGTGGTTGTTATAAACTGATGCCTTATTGTCTCAGTTCATGATACTATTCTGAAATTGAAATGTTAAGCTGTGATGTTGATCACCACCACATGTGGAGTACTTTACAATTACTGTTTAACTTAAATACACTATATTGAGAATTACTGAGTCACATATCAACGGATTTGTTATAATCAGGGGTGAAAGTGTACCAGAATGGCCCAGAACGATGTTCTGGTAGGAGAAGAGAGCATCTATCTCTCCAAGAGGCAGATTCAAAACCATTCACAGTTGTACCTTCAACAAGAAATAAAAAAAACATCTGATGACGTTTTTGCCATCTTGAACCACACATTATCCTTTTATTATCTGTTCTTAAGTCTTTCTAAATTGCTTCTGAACTACCCGAGACGTCTCCAGGGCGATGTTTTGACCAACAGTTTAGAAAATGCTCCACAAATCATTCTGGGTTCACGGTGATGTCAGAGACATTTACTATTATTGCTTCAGATAAAACGCAAGCGTTTGCCTCTGAGGGATGGTATTAAGTGTATATGCCCTCACACTTATGGTGCAGCTAAGTCTCCACCTACACCGGAGCTGTTAAACAGAAGAAAACAGTACAACTTGTGTGAGTAGTAACACCACCAGCAGGAATCGATAACAGACAAATAAACTAGAAAATGCTTTTTTAAAAAAAATCTCATAAAGCTAAGATGAACCCTTGATTATAACTCAAATAATAAGATGAACACGGTGCGTGAACTTGGCCACGTCATGGAGCTGCATCCTCTTCAGTCGCCCCCTCAAGTATTTTAATTGCTCGCATGATTTTTAAACACTCCCTCTGAATTAAAAGCCTGATTTAAAGCAGTTTCATGTGTGGAAAACAAATACATCTATCTCACCTCACGCTTTATTACAATTACTTCCCATTTTTTCCATTTGCATGTGAGACGGAGTTAATTAAACAGTGACTAATTACAAAGACTTCTCTGGAGATCCAGCAGGACGTGCGAGAGGAGCAGCAACCCACTTGTCTGGTTGTTCATTTATCAAGTGGAAGTTCGACCAAACTTCCAGCTCCACCTCATCATCGGAAAATGACACCAGCAACTAATCTCAGTCATGCCTTGCTCTAATCTTTAAACAGCAGCCGTTTCATGGACGGCAGCTGTTTGTTCCTGTTGTTGTAGAGAGACGCTCCTTTTATAATGTTTCATTTGTTTTGTGTATACTGTGTTGTACATTTGATGAATTTTCTGGTCTTGTATCTTGACATTACTATTGACTCTCGGAATTAAGCATATGACTATATGAAAGATATCCTGTTTGATGTCCCATAAAAAGATTTTAAAACATGTTTGTCTTTTTTTTTTTTTAGACTCTGGTGAAGTTGACGCCTAAACTTCAGCCCATGCTTGACATGATCAGAGCAAACAGGGAACGATGGGAGGAGCTGAACAAGCAGAGACAGTGTGGACAGAGCGTCTCCGCGCCGGCCAGTCCCTGTGGCGGCGGCGGCGATGGCGGCACGGAAACCGGCGGCTGCACCGTGGCCAAAACCGGCAGCTCCCCCTGCTGCAGCGGCAAAGCCGACGGCACGCCGTCAAAGGCAGCGAGTTAGTTTCCGCTGGCGAGCCGATGCCCCACATCCGTCGTCTCCTAGGAGGAAGTCTGCAGCAGAGGCAGCGCGGTGCATGCAGAGGTTCTTGGGCTCTGCTCCTCTTCGCTTTTGCAACTTGGGATGAGCTTTAGACTTGAGCGTGGCGCTATCGTAGAGGTTTTTCCGCTCCCTTCAGATTCCTTTCGCTGAAGGATGACAGATGTATGTTTGGCAAGCTTTTTCCCTGAGAAGCTCAAAACTAGCTGATGACCCCATGTCAGGAAGGAAACTCAACTGACACCAGACAGAGATGGACGTCTCCACAGTGGTTTTGTTATTATTATTATTTATTTTATTTTTTTTTGCTCTCGGTGGTGTCTTGGACGTTTTTGTAAATCTGTGAATAGGCTATTCAGTTTGGAAGCGCTGTTTAAAAGATTAAAAAAAACCCAACAACTTATGCATCAGATGAGATTGTTGCGTGGTCGTGGAGTTTCTGAATAATGAAGGGGTGCAGTAAACAGCAGGACCTTTGACAGTGCTTGCAATGCAAATTGAATTCTTCACTCCCTCCCTTCCTGTGCCTTGTTTTAAGATCCTAATGAAAAATGCATGGCCTCGTCACGGAGGTTGTTGATAGTATGGAAATCTATGTTGATCCATGCTGTTTTTCTGCCATAATTTGTAAACCAATGACTGCAGTTATCTCTTGACCCCTTGTTACCCCTAAAAATTAACATAATTTACATATTTGAATATATTTTGCCCAGTTTTATAAATGCAGGGTTTCACTTGACTCTCTCTCAAACACACACACATACACAAACACACACACATACACACAATGTGCCTTGAGAAAGTTGTCCTGGTATTACGTTAAAATCCTGCAGGACAAGCGCTCAGCTCAGCTGATTTACTACAGACAGCTGCAACCGAAAACAAAAGTTCAAAAGCAGTGCTTCAGCTTTGTACGCTTTTTCGCCTTTGACAGAAAGTGATTATTTGGTACATAAAAGGCCGCCGCGTGTAAACAGTTAGCTTTGTTCAGTATTAGGATCACGGTGTACTTCATTTCACCTGCCTCTGTCTCGATGTAACAAAAGGACCCGTGTAATCTAAAGAAATCCAACCCAGTCGCCACTGCAAAAAATTATATATTTTTTTAACGTTTCTTCGAAACACCGACACATAGTTGCAACATTTATTTACAAATCTCCAGACAAAATGCACAAATGCATAATTTATTTTAATTTAATTCAGCATCAGGATATTTTAATTTGCTCAGAGGAATAAAATGCAGATTTTTTTTTTCTTGAATTTATCAAAACCCAATTGTGCCATTTTTTTATTTTTTTTTTTTTTTATTTTTAACTTTAATTCAGCTCGGGCAGCAAGGGTGGAGTCCTTTGTGAGAACCCACAAGATGTCTGATCAAGTTTAGGCATCAAAATGATCCTTTACGTTAGGAAAGACCTGCTTTTTGTTACTGATACAGCCATTCAGAACTGTCGCTGGGCCCGACAAAACCTCAGTACGTAAAGACAAGTGGGAATAAGCTCGTTTTTGGCTCACAATTACACATGTGCAATTAGTTCCCAAAATATGTAAATATCCTGATGAACAGCAAATTGCAGTCAAGTGAAAAAGAAGAGAGAAAAACTTCTTTTGGGGGCAAAATTGAAGAATTCACCAGGTCCTCACCAGGTCTTTTAAATAGTCCAAAGCGACCTCACATGAATAAACACACATATCAGACTGTGTCATTATTTATCAATGAAAAGTAAGCTTAAACGTAGAAGCAGTGGATGAGAAATTAAACAAAGCTTTATCTGCTTCCAGAAGAATTAGGACGGTAGAAAGGGAGGTGATGGTAATCAAATGTACTTGATTTAGTGACCACAAGTAAATGTAACCACCTCTGTAAAACAGAATGCCAAGGAGGGAAGATATCAGCAATGATCTCAGAGAAGCCGTTGTTTCTGGAGTTTTTCATTCTGCGGTGAGAAAGTTTCTTTCTCAGGCCGCAAGTTCAGTGTTGGGAAAGGATGGTGCAAGTTTGGCTTATTTGTAACCAGGAGAAGGTCTCCTATCTCTGAAAATAACAGCACAACTTTGCGTCTGGACAAACCACAAGACTTCTGCAACATCGCCGTTTGCACAGATGAGCCCAAATAGGAGATGTTTGGGTCAGTAAGGTTCAGTTCTGGTAAAAACCAAAAACAACATGTCAGCACAAACACCTTAAACCAGCTGCCAAGCACGGCACGCAACGACTTGATCGCAAACCCCTCTGCACACGGAAGTATTTTAGACTCAAAGTTTGTCCTTCAACTAGAGTTTGGCTGGAGTAAGGTCGTGAAACAGAAAAACAGGAGCTGAAGCACACCAGTAAACCTGAGGTAGAAAAGCAGCAAGAAGAAGAATGAACGTGTTCCAGCTCATCTGGAGGGATCCCGAGGCATTACCAGGGAGACATAGTCGCTCCAGCGTGTCCTGGGTCTCCTCCCAGTGGGACATACATGGAAAACCTCAGCAGGGGTTTCTCCTTGCGGAGGAGCAGCAGCTCTACTCTGAGCTCCATCCTGGATGACCTCACCTTATCTCTAAGGGAGAGTCCAGACACTGCGGAGGAAACTTGTTTCTGCAGCTTCTATCCATGATCTTGTTTCTTTCTTTTTTTTTTTTTTTTTAAATAAATAATGACACAGTAT
Source organism: Zenarchopterus dispar (assembly GCA_028564865.1). Lineage (NCBI taxonomy): Eukaryota > Metazoa > Chordata > Actinopteri > Beloniformes > Zenarchopteridae > Zenarchopterus > Zenarchopterus dispar. Next base: position 11,335,039 of record JAOWBL010000014.1, on the reverse strand, counting down.
ATTTCCTCACATGTTAGTGTTCATTTTAAGACCTGTTAAGAATGAGATTTTTTTTTTTTTTTTTTTAACGTTCTGTCATTTAATACCTCAAAACTCAAAAAGTCTGTACTTCTACTATGTGGCTGTTTTACCTGTTAGGTACTGTTTCATGTCAGATCTAAAACTCTACGAAGAGATGAAGAGTTTATTTGTACATCTCAGACTTTACACTAGATTTGCATCAGAACACCCTATAGTGGACCACACATTTGACTCGGTCAGTTACAGGTGATCAGAGGTGTGGATGGATACAGTATTCACATATCCCATCCACATTTATACTTTTACCTTTCTTCAAACCAGTGGCTAATTTTTTTTTCAGAAAAGCAGAAGGTAATCATTGGCCAAGCTATCAGATCACTTAACTTACTAGTACATTTATTTATTTGATTATTTTAAAATATTCTACATAATTAGGTTTGATTGTGGAAGCTTTTCAGGAGATAATGAGGAGGAAGCAGTTTTGATCCCTGTAACTCGCTGCCTACAAACGGAAGTCATGAAGACTCGGGGCCGTCAGGTAAACCACGAGAAGAAAACCTCCTTTTACAAACGCGTGACTACCACAAGCAGAAGATGAAAGTGTGATTAGATACTCGCAGCTGTGACTTTGATTTGTGATTTAGGACACTTAAGGAAAGACTTTTAACATTTATACTTTGAGCAGAGCTGCTTCTCACTGTCTGCACTCTTTAGAAGGTGTTTCGGCTTATCTCCCAAAAAATAAAATGTTTGCGTTACTCTAATTTCAGGCCTTTCCTCAAAGCTCACAAACACTTCAAAAAGAAGGACTTTTACAGTGAAACTTGTAGGACTGAAGTGCCGGGTAATATCAAAGCTTTTACTTTGATATTATTACTATTTCAATTATTATTGCAAGCTTTTTTTTTTTTTCATTTTTATTCTTCTGGGTGGGGTTATGCCTTATGAATTGTGTTGTAGCTTTGTTAACTGCAGTTTCAAACGTGACTGTGCACATTGTGTGGCATGGATCTGTGTGCTCTGTTGTATTTTAGTTCAAGAGCTCAACTGAGGTCAAGCAAGAAAAAAAAAAGGTTTTTAAATTGCATGTTTTATGCAGCATTGAGTCCAAACACTTGCTAAGGATGTAGCAAACAAGTGAGCCAACAAATACCTCGTATTTTCACAAGAACGCACAAAGACTACGTTCATACTAACCAGCTGAAGTGACCTTTTTTTAAAGGGGTTTGTGGACACAGAAATATGATCAGTGATTCTGATTTATGGAGAAAGAAGGGAAATCAGAGTTTGAGAGGGGCGCTTGTTACGTATGTGAACCGTTAAATCGGATCTTGACTAAATCAGAACTGTGCTGGAGGTGTGAGCGTAGTCTTGAGCCCATCAGACATGCATGTCTTCAAATCTCTTTGCATCATGTTGAGTGAGTTGTTGCTCTTCTATTTTTCTATTAGCTTTCACATGTGCTCAACATCTAATTATATTTACTTTTTTCCTTATCTCTCTCTCTTTTTTTAATTTGGTATGTAACCCGCTTCTTGTGTTTCTTCTCCCAGTTTGGACTTTGGATTTATTTATGGCAGGCTAATGTGGAAGAAGCTCAAGGCATGAAAAGGCAAATGTGCAATGTTTCTGTTCAGTTTAAATTAAAAAAAAAAATTTAAAAATAAAAAAAAAAGCTGCTATGTGAGCTCTGGCTTCTTAGTTTTTCTACTTTGTGAGCTTTAAACACTTTAAATATATTGTCTTTATGTTATCAAAAATAAATATTTGTGGAAAAACTATAAACTGCAAAACTGTAAACCCAGTTAGCCTAATTGCATAAAAATGGATTTAAAATGATCAGTGATCACCAGATCTACCTCGGCGTTGGACTTGTGATCTATATGTATCTGTTAATATGCAAAATTAATCAGGAGAATGAAAAAAAAATGTTTCAGATTTGTGGTAAACTAGAATTTGGTTAAACAACAAAATTAAAATGAATAAAAAATACAGATACTGTCTCATTTAAATGATCTCAGAGCGTTTGCCACTTAATATTGAGAAAAAGATGTAGGTAAATGTTTGATAAATGGAGATGAGAAGAAGCCCGATGGACGTTGGGAGCTTCGATAAAATCACAGCGACAACCTGAGCTCATAAGGGAAGGGTGGTAAGATTTATAAACCAAATATAAGCTGTTTTTAACAGGATGGGACACTTAATTAAAGAGCATAACACAATTATGGGTCAATGGGTGCTCTTTAGCTCAAAGAAATGGACATAACCATAAGAGACTAATGACTAATGATGTATCAGCTCCTTAAACAAAAGATCAGGGACAGGCTAAACTCCTAACCAGCACATGATCATAACAAAACACCAGTGAACTGCCATCATGAAATCACTGCTTTCCAGACCAGCGGACTGGCTGCAGGTGCAGGTCATTAACGGTGATTGATTGGAGCTCAGGGCTGGGACAACAGTACGATCAGGCATGCTGGTGGGCGGACCGCGGAGCAGCAGGGAAAAACTGTGGAGCGAGAGCAGGAACCACATTTTGGATGAGGGCCTGCATGTACCAGTTTGCATACAGGGAAAAAAAAATGGATAGACCCAGAGAAAGAGAAGGTTTGTACTGTGTTTAGTTGCAGCAGGTGTACTACAGTCTAAAAAATGATGGCATATGGCTAAATGTTTATAGATGGTACAACAAATACACCCAAATAAGCCAAAATACTATTTGACAACTCCCAGTCATTACTAGTTTGGCTGGAAATGCAAGAAGGAGGAAGAAGTGAATAATCTGGCCTGACCAAGTATTTAAAATATATGCTGATTTCATGAAAACACCTTTGAAGCATTTCAAAGAAAACAAAGTTAAACTGTTGCACTGGTGTCTGTACTGCTTTAAAATGCTTTACAAGCGTCTGCCTCTGCAGTGCTGACCTCATGTGGACAAATGTGTTTTTACACAATCTGTGTTTCTCAATGAAATCCTGCAGATTCAAGCACATTTCATTGAAATATATTCAGATTCATTTAAAAAAAAAAAAGAGTCTAACTGCTATGCATCATTAGTCATATGATAAAATAAATACTCTAAGTATGAATTTGTGCTCATGAAAGGATTGATTGGTTAATTATTAATAAGAAATCCTTTATATTCACATCTACTGTATCCATTCACAGAGTCGCTGGCATTAAATTGCAGCACGGCAGCTGCAGAACATTCATGGCTCAAGGCTGAGCTCTGCTGCTCTTAATGGGTGGCTGTGACGTCAGCCAGCAGCGTGTGGGTGGCTGCGTGGGTGAGGACGACTCCCAAATGAGCCTGCGTGAAATCAAAAGACAGGCTCCGTTAAACTCCACCGTGCAGGATTATCTAGTGCTCTGCGTGGCGCATGTAGAGGCAGAGCAAATAAAAACCTGCTCTCAGGCTCTCGCTGACCCTCGCTCTTACGTCTGACAGTACAAACCCAGATGAAACTCTGGACCTGGATGTTTCTGCCATACAAATGCAAACACACCCTCTTTCAATGCTGGTTTTACATTACAGGACATTACGAAAACCATGTGGTACTCACCAAAACTTAAAATTCACTACAATAGTTCATTCAGGTTGAAGTCTGGACTTCTACTTGGCTTTTGCAGCATTTTAATTATTTTCTTTTTTCAGTCTTCCTTTTTATAGATTTGTTGATGTGTTTGAGATCACTGTCCTGTCACATGACCTTCAAACATCAAATAGTCTAACCTTGGCTTGAAAGTATTGACAATTTCTCTGGAATGTTTTCCACTTGGGAATGATTTTCTCTGTCAAATGATGGTCTTGGGTCGTTTTCACACCGAATAGTCCAGTAGACATAAAATGGCTGGTCCGGGTTCGCTTTCACATTGAACTTTGTGAATCAAACCAAACCTTTCAATGTGTTCCCCTCCTCGCCTGTGGAGGCGCTGCATCAAGAATTACACAAGGCCAACACAAACAACGAAGAAGAAAGTTCACTCATCTGTTAATTTAACAAAATGTCGTTGCTAGTTAGTTTGTAAACTTCACTGTTCTAGTGTTGACCAGCAGCTGTGATATATTTTTGTCTAACCACACTTCTAGCAGAGGTTTTACCTCGTCCTCGCTCCACATCTAACCGCGAGACATTTCTCCAGGTTTCGGTTGGGTTTACCCACAATGCCCTGCGTTGTAGTCCACTTCTTTAATTTAGTCAACTTGAAGCGGGTTGAAACCTACGTTTTTAGGTGAACCAGAGTCCGTATCTTTGATCCACTTCATGGTCCGATTGTGCATTCACACCTCCCTAAACGAACTGGACTTTCCAAGGAAAGAAACTCTGGTCCATTTAAAGCGGACTAAGCGGTACCAGCGTGATTCCAGTACCTTCAGAACAGGTTTGAGAGTATTTATTGTTTAGTTTTATTTTATATTAAATGAAAGAGTGTAATATGTTTTGCCATTACTCATCTGAGTTTTGCTGTTACCTCATTTTACAGCTTTGTGAGTATCAGATGATCTTTTCCAAAGAAAACAAAACTCAGTTCTTGTGTTTTAGTTTAATTTATTGCACAAACAGCATTGACAAAAATGTAGGTAGATGTTGCTATGTTAAGAAAACATGTCAGGGTGAGGAGATACAACTGTAACATCCAAAATCTCACTTTTTTCCTCCTTTTTTTTTTTTTTTTTTGGTCATACGGGGTAAATTGTTAGGTCCGAAAAAGTCCTATTTGGAGGATTACTTTGACAAATGCAAAGCATAGCTCAGAAGGATAAAAAGATGATTTTTTTTCCTCAAAAGGAGTGGCTTCGTGTTACAAGACTAGTATTAAAATCTAGCATGTTACAATAACCGTTCCAAAAACCTTTTCCACAATATGTAAACACTAAACTATTCAACCGTTGGAGGCCCTGAGGAATGATTTCCTTTGTTGGGGCACGAGGGGGGACTCCAATTATGATGTAATTCAGTAAAGTTTAAAGTTCTAGCACATGTAACAGTCAAGTATTTACAGTTAAGAGCTCTGATGATGGTTATTTCTGTTCATAGAGACCAAAAATTTAACTGTGTCTGAAATCATCAAATCATGAAGGCGGTTGTCATGGTATCAAAGGTGTTTACAGTGCGTTTGCAAGATCTGATGAATCGAGTCTTTGGTACATCGCGAGCACCTTAAACTGAAAACTCGGTTGTAACTAAAACAGACATTTGAAATGGCTACTTTTCCCACTTTTCCTTCTTAGTAACAAACCACGCAAGCTGACCACTTGCATTGCAAAAACTAAACACACACACACACACACACATACAAGATCCATCTCTGCAATCGTACTGCTTGTCTAAGGTTTTTATAAAAAATTTGGTGGAGCACAACGAGGGAGTTATGTTGGACAGATCTGGCACACGTAAACACACTCGGTCCAGAAACAAGTCTCTTATGGCAACAGGTCAGACAAAACAGTTTTCCTTCAAAAAGGGGACTCACTGCAGTAGAAGGGGATGGCAGACAAAAGCTTTAGAAAGGCACCGAGCTTCAGAAAGCGCATTCATCTAGAGTTTAAATCTAAAGGAGTGCCACACACACGGCAAGAACATGAACACAAATAGTTTTTACTACATTGGCGAGGACGTTGAAGGGGGACGGTGAGACCAAAACAAATGAGAAATCTAGGTTTAGTTGCACCATGCTGATTCATGGTCAAAGCACGAGAAGCTGAAATAAATGAGCTTCGACATGAACGACGGTAAATGTTACAGCAGATTCATGGCATTAAAAAGTATGAAAAAAAGAGCTGAGTCGATGATTTAATGGCACCAAATGATGGTTGATGGAAAAGACAAGATTGCGATCCATTTTTAACTTATAATTAGTATGTTATTCCAAAAATGCTTTGGAAAAAAACGAAAAGGTCAGATAAAGATGGACGGGACTGGCTAGAGGAGGTTCCTGTTGCCGAAGATGTTTTGTGGATCCAGATAGTCCTTGACAGACTTCAGCATCCCCACGCCGACATTGGAGACGGTGTCTCTCATCCACTCCTTCCGAAGTTTCCCCACTGAATGACAAGAGGAGAGAAAATAAATAAATAAACGAAACAACCAAACCGAGGAAGACGACCGAGAGGGGGAAACAGAGGAACCGGCACGGCTGATTGCTCAGCAGGCTGCTGGGAGCCAATCAATCTTGTGAGAGTGAGTGAATAAACAGAGGGTGATAAATGCTTTTATTCAGAGAGGAGAAATGTTTTGCATGGCATGATTTATGGAGCTCAGCAGACTATCAAACTCATTAGGCTCTGTGTGTTCCCAAAGGAGGGGCCGGCTGCCGGCTGTAGTGGGCCGTCCGCGGCTGCCTCGCTCTTTGGAGCCCCGGCTCGCCTCCAGCTCCCTCCCTCCCGAGTCACTGGGGCCTTTTCTCTGTCACACTGTGCACACAAGCGTCTGACCATCTGACCAGCGATGGAGTCCCCGAGTGCCGCTCTGCGTCCCGACACTGACCCGATCGCGACAAGGATGCCAAACGCATCTGCGGAGCCCTGAACAATAGACCCCTGTCAGCGGGACTCGGGCTTTCTGCCACGCCTCGGGATCCGTCTAAACCCTGAACCCGAGCAGGCGGGTAACGTCTGCGAGAAGTGTGGAGAGGGTCTGAGTTAATCCGCCAGCTGTCTGCTTTGAGGTAGACCTGATAGAGAAGTCTGGTTACAGCGCAGAACACTGTGGAAGATGTTAAAAAAAATTTTAAATAAAATAAAAACTTATTAATACAGCTAAATAACTTTTAATATTTAAGTGCTTCTTGTGAAATCACCTAAGTCATGAAGTCCTTGCTGATCTAAGTTGGCAACTACCCAGAAGCTCTGAGACTTGCATGTTTTTGTTTGTTGTTTTATTTATCTTTTTGTAATTCAACCAAATGCAAATTTTGAAAAGAATAAAAATGAGCTAAGAATGGACCTCAGAGTTTTATATATAAGGTTGAACCTTTTATCTTTTTCTAAGCAACTAATAATTAAAAAGCTATTTAAAGTAAACAATCAAACAAAAGCTGGCACTTGTTGCAGACATGTCTTCCTGGTTTTCCTCGTGGTCTGTCAGTGTAGGTTGAACATCTTTGATACCAAAATACTGATGAAAAAAAGTTTTAACTAGAAAATCTTCAAGATGCAGAAGGGAAGCCTGAGTCTGACATAAGAAGCTTCAGTAAAATGTCATGCCCTTCTAAAAACCAAAGCAGGAAAACTGAAGTCTCACAGGAAATCTCAAGTTAAACTGGCTCAAAAAAAAATAAAAAATCTCAAGACTTTATGTAGTTATATTAGGAAAGAAATTAAAATGAACAAAGGAAATAAAACGACTGGCATAAAAGCCCAAAGAAGAAATCAAAAATGTCAACGATCCCAGTTGGCTAAATGTTAACTTTTCAACACAGTCACTTTTAGAGATAATCCACATATCTCCAAAACCAAAAAAAAAAAGAGAGAGATTTGAGAAGACGGCAGCTTCGAACAGCTGCTGCTCACCGAGTAAACACTCCACACCAGCAGCGTAATCACTCGAGATTAGATACAAAGGCCTGAAAAAAGGGAGGGCGTATCCTGGGAGTGATCACACACCTTTCTTTTCCTTACCGTCTTCACACGCTTCTCTCTGCAACGGCAGGCGGCGCGCCCCTGAACTGACAGGGTGTGATGAGGGGAGGGGCCACCTTGATGCATTACAGCACCATGTTATCAGAGGCCAGCCAGGAAACCCAGATGGGGATCAGCCACAAGGGCAGTGAGGCCCAACTCCTGACAAAACAGGGCAGACAGCAGGGTCACCAGGGACTCTGATACCACACAGGCATCCAGATGGTGACGGAGGAACCAATCAGCTACTGCCCAGTAACTAAGGAAGTATCACGCTCTCTTCCGCCACCTTCTCCTCCTCGCTCCTTCCCTCTTGTTCCACCTCCATCCCTCCCTCCTCTCAGGAAAAGGAGAGAAAACAGAAGGTGCTGGGGACTGCATCATTGCCTCCATCACTGTGATAATTTACACATCTATCTTGTCATATTCTCTTTTTTTTCCATGCTGTTGCAATCAATCTCACCGGGCTTGGTCTGTGCAGCTGAGACATGCAAAGCAGCGCGGGTCGCTATTTCAGAAATGACAGTTTTGTGTTGTTTTTTTTCTTTTTTTTTTTAAACTGTGATACTTCTCTTGTGTATTAAAGCCTGGGGAAGTTGGAGGCACAGCAGGAACTTCTCTAAATCAGGTCACTGTTTGTCTCCTGAGTGCAGTGACCTGTTTGGAGGTGCAGCCGGCTGAGTTGGAGAGAACTGACGCTGTGCAAAGCCACAAGGTGAGGCGATGATGCAGGGCGCCCTCATCCAGAGAGGAAGACAGAGGCTGAGCCGAGCCTCGACTCCTCCACATGCTGCTCTCACTCTCCCTGAACCTCTCTGACAAATGGGGGTCAGGGTAAGACGGGCGGGGTGACGTGGCGGCCCCGTGTTCCCGCGACGCTGCCAGACCGGAGTAGTGGCTGAGAAGCTGCGGCGCAAAAAAATCGACAGATGAATGATGCTCATCGTGATTAATGCTCAACAGCTCTTATGACACTGGTAACCTAGTAAAAGAGAACCTTTCTCCCACTGCTCTTGTGAAGAGCATCGCCATGTAAACAAACATAAAATGTTGATTTCTGTTGTTAAAAATCAACGTTTTTGATAGGACAGCACACGGCGGAGACATGTTCAAATTCCCTTCCTATGTCCACGAGGACAATTGTCAACACAAAACCACAAAAATATATTTCCTCGGGAGCTTTGCTTCCTCACCGTTCTTGACTACATCTGTTTTGTTTGATACACAAAATCCAGCGAAACAAGCTCCATTTGTCAAACACTGATTGTGGGCAGACAAACTGGCCTGTCTGCTCCCAGATAGCCAGCCCCACTGTTATTAATCACAATTACAGAGCACACGGGAGCTGCATCAATATCGCCCCCCCTCACTGTCACCCCCCCTTAATGCTCAGGGTGGCCAGGCCACCGTTTGGAGGTCAGTATACAGCCGGCGATAACAGCAGCATCATTTACCCCAACCCACTGCCTCCTTTTTATTAGCAATCTTTTAATTTTGAACCCGTCCCCGCCTTCAGGAAAAATTGTGATTTAATATCGCAGCTGATTCACTGCATACTGTTTTTGACAGGTGTGATGAATAGCCTGAAGTGATGTATGAAAACAGCGAGGCGGATGGCAATATAGATAAGGCAGCCATTTCGGTTAGCCCTGGTGGGGCCCGGAGAGTCATTTCGACGGCCTCCCCTGCTCACGTTACATTTGGTCGCTGCTGAAATGAACAAATAACCGAGTCAGAGTCATTCATCTGGGCTGTGGAAACGGATTCTGGACATGACTTCTGGAAATGCACATTTACAGCAAAACTGGCTCACTGGGACTGCAGAGCAGGCTGGGAAAACTATCCATGTCATCATCTCAGTACAACTTGTATTTATGCGGTATCGTCTGGGTGAAGGTGCCAAAATCTTGTTCGGCTCACTGACGTTAGGGTTAGGCTGATGTTTTACTTTAAAATTCTCCGATTTGGTTACCTCCATGGTGATGTGACAAGCTTCCTCCATTGGCCAGAATTTCTTCCCTTGCTGCATGCTGGAAAGCAAAGGAGTAGAAAAAAAAAATTACAAAAAAAAAGCATTTTTCATTTTATGATGCCTCACTCAGTGATGCACTTGTGGGACATATCTATGTCATGAGGCTGATAGAGATAATCCTGAACCAACCTCCACTTGTTCGTACACATGCACTGGATCGCTGAGACCCCTGTAGTTGAACGCAAAGTAAAAGTAGACGCAGGCGCCGGCGTCGTACGTCTGAGTCACCCTGCACAAACGAGACAAGCAGCAAAAAAACGCTTCATGAGATCCTAAGATCATCCAACTTCTTTGCAACTAAGTGCTTAGTTGTGTTTTTTTTTTTTCCCCCACTGTGCCGCATATAACCATTTATTTTTATCTTTTGTAATAGGAATCCAAACTGAAGGTGGGAGGTCTGACTTTCCCTCGACTGGAACCCTAAAAATCAATTCCACTCGTGATTACCAGAAAGCAGAAACGCTACAGAAGCGCTGTCACCTTTAATAACACAATATCATCGGACATTAAATGGCAATCAAAATGCCATTACTGACTCATCTGAGCTGCATTTAAATGAATAAAAGCAAGCTGCTCATGTGGCTGCTGCTAATAAAAAATAATAAAACAAATCAGTTCGAGTTCAGGTGTTGAAACACGTGCACCAGCTTCGGTGTTGGACTGAAATGCCGCTCCAGTTTGCACGTTGTGTGCCTGGCCTCGCTCCCCGCGGAGGAGCAGGGTGCAGCGCCCTTGTTCATTTGACATGGCCCATCACCTGGCACCCTGACTGTTCTAGAGGTTAAATGGACAAATCAATCATGTGACAGACCGCGGCCAGGAAATGAATGGCTGCGGCATAATCAGGCTGAGGTCTAATCTGTCCGCAATCTGCGAGAGGCAGCCTGGTGCTCCTCATCCAGCTCACCGTCTGTCTTTCACATTGTCTATCGCGCTTTTTCTTAAGAGTGAATGAAATTTATCTTTACTACAATTGACATTATTGCAATTCTAAAATATGAGTTTGCAGTGAATGATGAAACGTTGCTAGTATAATTGTAATCAGATTTCAATTTGAGAGACTTTTTTTGTTCTTCATGCTGGTGATGATAAGAACTGAAGAAATGTTCTGATATCTAGAAGGCTTATAAATAGATATTATTTTCTTTGTAGAGTCCTTCCTGTGTCAGAACAAAAAGCGCACAAAACGGCTACAAGCTATCACTGACATCCCTCTGTGCTTCATTTTGAGTCAATACTGCTAAAGAGTGAAAATAAAACGAGTAAAGTGAATTTTCATTGACAATCAGCACAACTTTTGGATCATTTCTGCAACAGTGGTACGACTTTCCAAGCAATAACACCAGCTAATCGTTACCTGCATGTGGATAACGGTGGAAACTGAACTCCTTTGTCTTTGCACTCTCGAACGATGCGCGCCTTTACATTCCTGCAGATGTCCAACACCCTGGAAGTAAATTCAAAGATGAAAACAAACGCATGTTTAAACTATTTTTGATGCAAGATATTTTGCTCATTTTGTGTATTTGAAACAGGGTGGTTTTACGGATGGGGAATGTACATTGAAATAACTTAAATAGTGGTGCAAAACCATTAGAAATTCAGGGGAAAAAAAGGCAGGAGGCCAGACAGGAGGAGGGCGACAGACTGACTAACATGACGACCACTGTGCAAGAGATTCCCACTGGTGTGGAAATGGCCGCCAGTCTAAGCATGTGCAGCCGTGTGTGGAGTGTGGAGGATGGGGAGGAGGATGGGTAATGAGCCAGGCACATATGCTCGCATCGGTGCCTGATCTCTTGGTCTCTCCCGTTAGGCATGTTACACAACAGGGAGCTGCACGTGCCCCTGTTTGTTGTGTGAGAAAGCAGGATAATGAAAACATGGTAGAAATGCAGATTACACCCACAAAGTGGATGTGAGGTGAATCTCCGTCTCAGGCTAGACGTTCACACGGCGCCCACATCTTCCTTTGTGTCAGTAATAGCGGGTTTGTAGGTCCTCCGTCAACGCACACGTTTAATGGGTGGAGGAAACAGACACAGAGTTGAATATCAAAGACGGAGGCGAAGAGGAGTAGAAGAGAGGAGGGAAACAGAAGCAGGAGGAGGACAGAGGAGTCTCAGTCAAGGATGCTGCATTAAAATGAAAGAGGAAAGCCTGCAGCTCATTTCAGTGTATTTACCTGTCCCAAGGCACAGAGGTTTCAAAGGACTCCCCAATCACATAATAGTCCATCCCCAAGTCCTGGTTGGAGCACAATATTAACATTAGGAGGTGGAGAATTTGATCATTTCAACAGCTTCCTGCCCTATGTAACAGCTGGAAAAGACTGAGCTATCAGCAAGCTGGATTTTGCAAATTGAAAATAAAATTTCATTTAAAAAAACAATATTGAAATGTGCAAAAATGAAGAGAGGGAAAAAATGTTTTGCCTTTTTTTTTTTTTCAAAATAAATTGTCTCCATGTTAAATATGTACTTTAGGAAAAAGCAAGAGAATTTTTTTGGGGGGAAATATTAAACAACTGATTCAAGCCTGACTTTGAGCCTCTACAGAACACGTTTATTTATTTATTTTTTTAATTAAATATCACTTCCTCTGACTAATCTCAGATAAACATGAGGCTGTTATCTTTGGATCTGAGCACATCTAGTCATTTATTAACTTTACTTGGGCATCTGCTTTTACTGGGAGGAACTTTGAGGCTATTTTCGATCAGAATCTATCCTTTTAAATCGTACATCAAACAAGTTTCTAGATCTTTGTAACATTGTAAAGAAAAAGTATACTCCTATTTCAGAAACTAGTTTCAAACAAGTCCATGCCATTTGTTACTTGAGGACTGGGATTCTACCTGATTATGTCAGAAGCTGATTAACTGGAGCATTTCTGCTTCACTTCTAAAAGTTTTAATGTCTGAATGCAAAACAAATAAAGAACATAGATTTGTTTTTAAAAAAAAAAAGGGCGGGACCAATTTGACCCAACCTTATTGATAAACTGTAGATTTTTAATTTTAACCTTATTAAATAGAAAAGAAAAAATAATTTGATTAGTTAAATCAAAGTGAAAAGTAGACTTTTGCTTCTAGAGACATTATGGAGCTAAAACCGAGAAATCAAATAAATCCACAAAGTAAAAAGTAGACAATGCTATAAGGAATGAATTATATTTGTGGCTTTATTATAATCACTGATGCAAGACACTGCTTCCGTTTTAAGTTTTAAACATTCACAGAATAGGATACTTTCAGTTTTAGTCTGACAATTAATCAAATCATTTTTTCAAAAATTGCAGATGTAATGGTGTGTCATCTTTTCCTCAGCTGTTGTCACAGCTCTGTGGCTGCTTGCCCTGCACATGCATAGAAGTAAAAACTACTTATGTCTCTTACATAAGTTTCCTTTGCAGATATGTTATTGATTAGGTGAAAAAATGGGAAAAATGTGCACACATTAAAGAGATTGTCAGTAACGTGGTTACTGAAGTGTACGTTAACACCCTGCTTGTTGGTATGTTTTCGGGATCGTCAGAAAGGCCTCTAACAGGGCTGACCTGAGTCAACTCTCTGTTGTTGTTCTGTCAGCAGCCACGGCGCTCTCCTTCCTTAGCGTTAGACGCTCTGACAACAACTGTGACCAGACTGAATCAAAGACCTCCCGAGGTCATATTCCTCAGCCTTTTTATCATTGCTCACTTTCCTATCTGCTGTCAAACTGCGAAGTCCCATGCCCGGCCCACCTGCCCATCAGCTCAGTTGGAGAATAAGCCAGAGGAGTGACCCACCCGGAGGTAAGCAATGACGAAGGTCAACATGTAGCCCCTCTGCCCATTGTCCTCTCCAGCTGCCAGGCCCCTGGAAAAGACACAACAGGGTTAATATTTAACAGTTCCTTCCCTTCGGCTTTGTTGCTCAGACTGCTCCCCTTCAAAACAGCCGTCAAAGAGCCCGTCAATCCAACAATGTGCCGATCAATGCCGCCGTGCTCCGTGCATCGCCGCGGGTCAGCCACACATCTATCACCTGCGGCGGGTAATCGTATTTTCATCTACCATCCAAACCAATCAGGCCAAGCTCATTAGAAAATCACTATATTGATTTTTCACCCTTCTTCCTGTTTCCCAACACCAGAGGAAAAGGTTCCTCACCAAAGCCAACCGAACTAATCCGTCACTGACACTTGATTGGTTGGGGGATTTCTCTAAAATGACGTGATTATGCAAAGGACGCAGCAAAGAAGTGACGAGCTTCTTCTGCTTTAATGGCTTTCTATCACACGATGAAGCAGTCCAGCTTCCTGCTCGTCTGGGCACCGGGCCACGCAGCCATGCAAACAGTAATAGATCATGAACAAACTTGTTCCAGGAAGAAATCAGTGACATCACTGTGAAGATCACCAATCTAAACTGCACAGATATTTTAACTGACTATAACAAGTGGCTGTTTTCTTACATTCAGAATGAACTACATCAAATATTAAAGGAAATGTGAAGATTTTCTTAATAATTCTTCATAACTACACACAAACATCATTTATATTCGAATGAAATATAGTATAAATCTCACAGACTCTGGTTTTCCTCGACATCTAAGAAAATTTGAAATAAAATCCTTTTTAAATCCTCCTGTAAGAATTTTTGACCAAATACAAGCAAATGCAACAAAAGAATGAAACCTAATGCAGTATAACATGTATTTTTATGTTGACAATTATGTTCCTTTTTGTTAATTAAAGAAAGAGACATACTGCTTACTGACTTTCTGAAATAATGATACTCAGACAACCATCACAAATACACTTTTTGATCGTGAGTAAGGTGTATGGCACAAAAATGAGATCACGACAGGATGAAAACAGCAGAGACCCCTCTGCTACTGTAAATGATTTAAAACCAGTCTAAACTGGTTTTCCCTCAACCTGGAAGTCCTTATTGATCAGTTTTATGATTAGTCACATCAGCTGAGCAGCACCCAGATGTGTCCACTTGCCCTGTGCCGTCCAGAAAGGACTGTGGCCTCCCATCGCTGCCCGAAACACACTTGACAGGTGCTCTGACAACTGGGCTCGCACAGGTAATCCATCAATCCACGCCCAGACCGGTGCTCAGTGGTTGATCAAACCTTAGGTGTGTGTGTCGGTTGCAAGAACAGGAAAAAGATGAATTACTCTTACCCAAATTTAGCAGCGATGTCATAGACTTGCTTCTCATGCTGGAGGACCTTCTCACGGTCTCCCTCGAACAGCAGGGTGGCCACACACAAGTGGTTCGGGTCAAAGCCTTTGAACTGAACATTAAATACAGTTTTCAGAAAAAAAACCCACTTACGGCAAGAAAGTCACACTCTTCACCTCTAATTATCGTGAAAAAATATGACTATTTCTCCTTACCTTGGTGATATACAACTTCTTCAGCCCGTCCAGAAATGAAGTAAATATTGACGATACTTGAGGCTTCAGGGCATGACCTGAGAAGATACGACATCGAAGTTATCTTTGTTTATTCGAAGAGAAGTGGACCTCAGAAACTGGTGCTGTTGTTCACACGTCAGGCAAAAACTACTTCCGCTTGCATCCTCCAGCATCCGAGAGGCCAGTGGAGTCAAATTGATTTGGGGTTTCAAACAAAAGAAGGAAATATAAATGGTAACATTTGAATAACTTTTCAAGTGGCCAGTGACTGCCGCTGACAGCGACTATAAATCAGAGCGTTTCCGAAGGGAAGTGGGGTTGACGCAGCGATATCCGTCTTCCTCACCTTTACTTTTTGATTTATTCCTGATTGGGCTCAGAAAAAAAAATCGCCTGTGGACAAGTGAAAATGAGGGGCTGGGGCCAGTGGGATGGTTATCAATCACAGTGTGGAAGTCATGGGTGATGTCGTCGAGACTTAACAGTTCATTTACCCCCCACCTCCACCCCCCACTCGACTCTCTTCATCACTTAGTGTCCTATTTGTTTTCATTCCAAAATTTGATTGCAGGTCTTAAGGTTTCTCACCGCCATCATAGTTGTTAATTAAATAGTCAAAATCCACAGAGGCAAAAATCACACCTCCATTGGCCTTGTTTTCTGTGATTTGTTAATCGTTTTTGCTTCTCTTAGTCTGACAGTTCATCTTGAATATTTCACCTATGAAGACAAACGTAATCAATAGCAAGTATGCTTAAAAATTAAAAACAAACTAAAAAACCAAAGGAGGTAACAGAGAGACATGAGTTTTAGGTAGAAATTTAAAAAAAAAAGAAAAAAAGGGGGGGGAATAGTACATCTAGTACTTAATGCTAAGAAGTGCCTACTCTGTGAAAAGTGGAAATGCAGGAGAGATAATGAGATCCCTAGAGAGTGGGGAACTTTACAGGGATCTCTGGCAATGCCAGATGCATGCCACTAGACCTCAAAAAAGAAAAACACATCATCACAAAAGTTCAAGGTAACAACTACTTAATTTTGGCCAGGGTTATTTTTCATTGTGCCTCTAGTCTTTGTGTCTGGTTGGTTGTGTGTGTGTGTGTGTGCAGCTGCTCTGTTGCGGTAATAATAGTTAAATTTAACAGTTTGGTACCGCAGAAGGTGGCATAACTGCAGCAGAACCGTTGGCATTCCTTAAATGAAACACAGCAAAAAGTTGATGAGTGAGAGACTGGTCACATTAAAAAAAAAAGAAAAAAAAAAAAAGAGATAATTTTACTGTTGGCTGAAAGCCTGCCATGCGCTTTTATGTTGCTCCCTAATTAAAGACTAAGGTTACAATCAGTCCTAAACAGGAAAGAAAACAACTAAACAAATCAGGTCCAGCCTCTAAAGTCATAATAAAGTATTTTTCACAAGAGCGAGAGTAATTTTCACCCCAAGAGGTTATGTCAGCATTGACGGACTGGGATATATTATGAACGATCGAAAAGAACTTACCAAATTTGAACTGTTCATTATCCATGAGCCGTATAGACGCTGGAGCGCACCTCTGAGAGGGAAAAAGGTTTTTCTGTTAGTTTAAGATCCAAATTTCTGTACAACAGCAGAATTATGAGGATTACAGCACCAAAAAACAGCTTAGAAATGATATAAGAGTCCATTTTTTAATTTCTATTGCTGTAAATAACCTGCTTAAAGCTTTACAGAATTTGGTTTCTCCAGACCACTTATATAAACTTTATTTTTAATAAATATGTTTAGTTATAATGCATTGAAAAAGCAGAAATTAAAATGCAGTAGCTGTACGATTTTATTGATCATTTTGACATGCAAAAAAGAGGTGTTCAAAAGGCCCTAACAAAAAATAAATTAATAAAAAATAAAAAATTAAAATGGTTTATTAGTTTGAGCTTTTAGGTGATAAACAGTAAGCTAAGACAAAAGTTTCTAATTCAAGGCTTACATCGACTTTGCAGTTTTATGTTGTTGTGAACAAAAACACTTTCTTCAATCAGCATCACTGAGGATGGAGTCTGAGCGCAGGTTTCCTCTAACTGCTGCAGAAACTGTGGTTATTGGTTACTTGGACAGTTTTAGGTTGATGTCATTTAGTTATATAAATATTCCAAATTTTAAATAAATGGAAATACGAAATCACATTATAAAAGTCTTATCTGGGGGTCTAATGGCTGTGTGGTGGAAATAAAAAAGTACTATTAAAAAAAAAGGAACGATGAGCATTGTACCTGTCTGGCAACCTCTCGAAGACAGGCAACTCCCTGCTCAAAATTAGGGAACACCACGGAGCCGTATTTCTGATATTCTGGCACTGGACGAATCTTCATCGTTACTTCTGTAATCACACCCAGCGTTCCTGTGGAAAACCACAAAAAGATTTTGAGTGGAGTGTAAGTAAGTATACAAGTTCCCAGAGCATTTTACAGGGCTCTGGTACATGTCCTGAGGGTTAAGTGGGTGACCTTTGTCTCATATTTCACAGTAGATCTGGTTTTCCCAGCACACACTGGGGGACAATCAAGATTTATTAGTGTAAAAGCAGGAGAAAATAAAGCAGGGCACTTTCAAAGGTACTGAGGCTCTTTCAAAGGCACCGAGGCCAACAGCAGCAACCGGCAGAGGAACAAGGAAACTTCTGGCTGACTTTATGACCCTGAATACTGCCAACCTTGAACGGCTGCTGCTGAAGGAGTCCCACTGCTTGTCCGAAATCAAAGTGCGAACTCGTCCTTTACACCACAAATGTCTAAAACTGTGAAGAGAGCAGTTTTGACATCAACTAAGACACCACATGTGTTTTTGTTTTTTCTTGTGTGTGATTAAAACCGTCATTGTTGATTTTAAGTCTACCCATTGAAAATAGTTGGCGCATTCTGGTGGTATTTACTTGTACATCAATACTGGAGGAATTACTGTGTACTTCTTGTAGGGAAACATTTTGTTTCTTTCAGCTCCCATCATAAACATCAATGTGACTCGTTTAGCAGTGAAGCAGTTTTCACACATGAACTGCAGCTCTGAAATTTTCTAAACATGGCTAATATAAATGCCCACATCAGACAGACCAGATTTTGTGAAACGCTTACTTTATTACCTTCCAAGTAAAAAGTCTGATTAACATCAAAAACGAGTGAATTGTCATGTTGATTCATAATAAGAGCATTTAGCAATTGCCTCCTCACATTTTTCTCTTCAAGTCCTTTTATTGATTTACACTCTTTTCAATATTGTTGATATCTTGCTTAGCCTTGATACATATGCAAAATAACCAATACTGCAGATAGTCTGGTGCACCATCCTAAATGTGCAGCAAAAAAAGCAGTAACTTTTTACTAACTTCGTATATTTCCAGGAATCAAAAGCATTTTGGGGGGAAAAAAAAGCTGTCTAATACACACATGAAAGGAAGCAGTATAAAAGCAATTATGTCAGGTAACTGGCCCTACTTGAGAGTGTAAGTATGAAGTCTGTGATTGACAGGCAACTTGGGACACCCTCTGACCTCATCATGACCCTCTGCAAGTTAAATCACATGTTCATGATGGATTAATGGACTGAAATTAATCCTTGTTGGTCAAGTTGGAACTGACTGATTCTAGCATCTTAAAAATGGGCATCAGTTCCTTTTTCTGGCTGTTTATAAAATCACTGAATTAAAATGCGCTTTGTTTGACATGACAATAACTGATGGGATCTTAAAACATAAAAAAAAACAAAAAAAAAAACCCTAAAAATATCCAGCTGAGTTGAACATTTTTCTTTCCCCCAGAAACATTTTCCATAACAGATCACACTGATTTATAGATTCATCCCACATGAATGCAGTCGTCCAGTAGAAGGCTTTATCGGCCTGTTAGGCTTTTAACAAGGCCTCTAATGTGGCCACTACCTGTCACATGCTGCTCTGTACTGACCCGGTGGAAAACAAGCACCTTACCCTGGTAAAACTCCTCCCACCTGGATTCTCCGAACAAGCAATTGATTGGGATTTAAATAAAGTTTGATGGAAAAAGGCTCTTTATTAGACTCCTGTCCAAAGTGTGCCCCTTTCCCCTCCCCCCCTCTCACCCTACGACAGCTGGGACACTCACCAGCCCCCCTGTGATCCTGACCAGGATAAATGTGGCTGGAAAATGACTGACTGAATGAACGAATAAATCAAACGGAGAGTCCTGGAGAGAAGCTGCAGGGTAACGGTGTGAAAGGGGGTGAAGATAAATAAGGGAAAAATAGCATCTGAAAAGATCGATGCTGTAATATTTGTGATCGGAAAATATTTACAAAATTTACCAACTAGAATTTCTAAAAAAAATAATTAAAAAAAATTCTGTATAGAAAATCTGTCCACTGAAGTCGCTACAGAATCAGTCATGTTCCAAAAAGCATGAGCTGCCTAATTTATCCACCGCTGAAAAGAGTTTAAAAACAGAAACCCCAATCGTTCTTTACAGCGGTTGAAACTAGAGGGAACACCTACTTTGCATTCAGGCGACTACAAGGTCAAAGAGATAAATAGACAGCGTTGCTGTGCAGAGAATGAGAAGCTTGAGCTTTCACAGCAATTTCTGACAAAATAGATGCACTTTCTTTGACATGCAGAGCATAGTTTGGGGTTTTAATTTGCCGTTCCTCCTTCTTGGGCTGCAGGATGGGGCACTTAGACCGAGGATGTTAATGAGACCATGTGGTGGGGTGACCTCTTAGTTCCAGTGTTAGGCCTCCCAGAAGAGCATGAACCCCCAAAGGCATGTGGCTGTGCCCCGTCTTTGTGCAACAACCCCAGCAGCAAGCCCATCTTTACTTTAATTTACCTACATTTTAAAACTTGTTTTTTTTCTCAATGCTCTGCTTTTGGATATATAGCACAGTTTACAGAAACACCTTTAAAATATAACATTTATTAATATTTCAAATAAGTTTAAAATTAGTTTCAATATCTTTTCAAATGAACTTTATATCTAGTTCTAGTTAAATTTTTAATTTTTTTTCAGTAACTGTATTTTGATGAATCTTTGACAGGAAATTTGTTCTTATATTTAAAAACCTCTTTTCTTTTGTGAAATACTTCTCTTTATATTTAGTGGAGTAATTACACTGGCCGTTCCCTCAATATATTGTTTAGTAGAAGATGATGCCTAATGCACTGTGTGGTAAAATATGAAAATTTACCTATTCTTGTTGTTGTCTGAGTAGTAATGAAAGCTCTCTGAATATAAGTTGGGAAAATGGTCTTTGTTAAGTTTTTTAATATCATAATAGAGTTGGCCATAATGCTAAAATTGCAGTTTAGTGTTCTTCATCAGATTAAGAATCTGAAATTGATGTTAATTTATTAAACTATGAACTGTTGTTATTGTTCCCACTACAAACATACATGTAGGTGAGCTGGTGTAGGGGAGGCCATGTGAACTCTGCGGGGGAAAAATCTTTATGGCATGACAAAAACATCGCTAATTGGATGTACTGGTGTAAAGTACCAGGCTCAAATTACATCTAAGTTAGAAGTAAACGTCATCCTGAGCTGACAACAATAAAGCAACCTAAGTAGTACAGCTCAACCTCTCGAAATGCTTAAACTAAACAAATAAGAAATAAATAAATTTCTTCAAATAAGTTTGATTTTGATCTCGTGTACTGATTTTGCACCCGACAGTAAAATGACATCCAGTGGGCATGAACAGACTCCTGCTGCAATCCCGGTCCAGCCAGGGAGCAGATTGCTGGTATTTGTTGGGCCAAAACAAAGTTTGTATACACAGCTGTTTATAACAGCGATGCCAGGAGTCTTTCAACTCCCTCATTACGTAAGGGAAAACTGGCATATGGCAGCATCTCGGTGGGCATTCTCAAGGACAGGGCACTGCAGATGGTGTGCGGTGAACGCTTGCTGGTTCCTTACCAACAACCCTCCAGATCGCTTTTCGACCAAAGCTAGTTAATGTGTAAGAAGTGCAAAAGCTGAGAACTGTCCTGATGTTAGCGTTTTATCGCTACGACCTCACAGATGTGCGTAAAAACCCTCAAGTTCACGTGCAAATGTGCATGTGTGCTGTGGTGTGCTGAAATGAGAGAGTGAGCAAACCTTCGGAGCCCAGGATGAAGTGGTGAATGTCTGGCCCCGTGGACATGCGTGGCCCCTGACAGCTCTTTTCAATCACACCTTGTGGAGTAACCATCTTTATGTGGACAACCTATTCAGTCAGAACACATCAAAACAAAAAAACAATAGCATTCTTTCCTTTAATACACTCAAAGGTACCCAACTATGTCATCTGAAAAGTAACATGCCACATTTATGCATTTTTATAACTGATATAACTGTGGCTGCTCCTATTAAAACTAAGAGTAAAGTCCACAAAACTTTTGCTAATAATTTCCTCTCTAATTACTGCGCGGGAACTTGTGTGGGTCAAACAAGCAGGAAGGTAAAAAGGACGAGTGGGGGTGACTCACCAGGTCTTCAATGTTGCCATAGATGTTCTTCTTCATCCCTGATGCTCTGGTTGCTACCCAGCCCCCCAGGGAGCTGAACTCCATGGAGTCGGGCTCGTGGCCTGTACAGTAACCGCTCTCATTAAGCTGGGATAAAAGGAAAGACAGCATGAGTTTGTTGTGGTGGTTAAAAGAAGAAAAAAAAAAAAAAAAAAAAGAACCAAAAATGTCTGAAAACCCTTGATGTTGTAAACCCACAAGAATGTTTTAATAAGTAAAAAGAAAGAGCAAGCAAAGGGGGGAAAAAAGAAATAATTGCAGCTGTGCTGCTGCGTTTCACTGCTCTGGTTATGCTGCAATGTAGAAACAGAGGTTTTATTGCACTCCAGATTTTACAACAGTCTAAAATAAACTGAGAACAAAATGGCCTTCAGTGGGAATCAGTGCTGTAGTTGTTAGTGTCAAATATATGCCCGACTGTAGCACTGATATATGTAAAACCAAAGTGATTTCAACTTTTTATGGGCTCATGCTAAAACTTTCAATGACTTGCTGAAAGCTTTTGTCTTGTAACATAAGCAAACAGCAATAACAGAAATAAGAATATCATTTCTATTATTCATATTAATGGAAATCTGTTTTGCAAGATGTCTTTGTTATCAGATGCATACTTCCTTAAGCTTGGAGAAAGCAGAACAGGAGCACATGGATTCTTCTCAACGTAGTCTTATTTTTGAAAGACTGTAGCTTTTGGCAGGACGTTTAGCAGTAATAACAACAAAGACCTTAAAGCACAAGAACAATACCCCCCTCCCAGAAGTGCAAGGGTATGTCAGGCCTCGGTTTATCACACACTCCTCTGGAACGCAGTTTATAATGCGGCCCCATCTGCTCCATCAACTCTGCCCAGTCTAAATGCAGAGGTGGAGTCTGCTTAAGATGCAGCTCACACATTCCTCTACATCAAACGCCCGCTCCCTCTCCATTTTTCTGAATTAGCTTGATGGTGCCATCTGCTCATGACCACCGTCTCACTCTCTAATCTCCCCCTTTCAGCACTCTACCCATGTCTCA
This sequence comes from Zenarchopterus dispar, assembly GCA_028564865.1. NCBI lineage: Eukaryota > Metazoa > Chordata > Actinopteri > Beloniformes > Zenarchopteridae > Zenarchopterus > Zenarchopterus dispar. The sequence goes on along the minus strand of JAOWBL010000014.1, from coordinate 11,312,421 downwards.
AACTCCTTTCCAAACCTTGTTAGATCTACAGAGCAAAGAGTACCAAGGTGACTGAGCGTTAACTACCAGCAGAGGAATTTTTTTTTTTTTTTGCGCAGCTCGATCGCTGGCAGTTTGCATTGACATCAGCTCGTTTTGTAAAGGAATTGTAAACAATTGGTCCGTGCTCACCAGTCTCTCCAGATTCTGGCCGATGATGCCAGCCTCCACACGTGCAGTTAAATTTTTCTCGTCAATCCACAGAATCCGGTTCTGTAACAAGACACAAAGTCGGCAGCGTAATAAATGAAAAACTTTAGCTTTTAAAAGAGAGAGAAAGATTTTATCTGAAGCTGTTATGACTGTCATCTGTTATGTAGACTTCAAATGTCTCAGACACTCCACTTGACAGCTGTCCACAGAAATAGTCCTTTAACAGTAGTCTTGCGGCACAGTAATGTACATTTTTTCACTAAAACGTAGGTGGGCAGTTGCATGCAGAAGTGCCACAGGACAGCGATAACTTCCTAAAGGTTAAGATCCAACTCCAAATACATGCATCTTGTTTAGTTTACCGAGCACATGGCCTGCTCCTACCTGCAGGAGGTCCTGTCACACCCACCATCAATTATCCTCCAGAGGTAATAAACTTTATGCTCCTATCACATTGCAACTTTCATGTGTTTCCAGTGGAACCACTTCACCTCTGACCCCTGACACAGAAAACTGGTCACCGATGCCTATGGCACCAAACTCAATGACTGGTGGGTGTACCGCCTCTATTTGAGCCTGGATCAAAGAGTTCTAGTGATGCGGTTACTACTTTATATTACAACCAATAAAATATTATGATATTAATGTGACTTGCTTGATGCTGTATTAAACCTCTTCGCTGATGCAATAATTAAGTTAATACGGTCATTTCAACTAGCAGGAATTAAAGCCCCTGTGCATTATGAATATTAAACAACATGAAATAATAGGAGCCACAGTTGCGTTGAGCTAACCCATCCACTAAAGGGTCAGTTAATATTCTCGTAGCGCTGGTCCCAAGCCCGGGTAAACGTGGAGGGTTGTGTCAGGAAGAATATCTGATGTAAAACTTATGCAAAAATCAATAAACAATGAACTTCTGTGACAATTTCTTAAAAAAAAAAAAAAAAAAAAAAAAAGCCAAAAGAGGAAGGAAAAGTTATTCAGAGCTCAAATAATGCATTGAAATATCCTCTATTTTCATCGGACCCAAAGTGTGAGACAACAGTCAACTGTGCTGAAATTACTGTTTGATAAAACAGCAGACAATTTGGCCATAAAATTACTCTGTGGGTTTATGTAAATTGGGCCACATTTGGTAACAAAAGTGGCAAAGAAAGAACCAAAAAAACAAACAAAAAACCCCTGAAAACTGACACGGCAGTTTTCATGTACGTCGTCATGAAAACCATTAATCAGAATGACCTAAAAAGTCATTTTAATTTTATGTTTTAAGAGACTAAAAAACTGTTTCCTTATTCTTTGTTTATGAAAAGAAAGTTAACAACTGAGTCCCTTTAAATTATTTAACACAGGCATTTAACCAATGTAAAATGTAAAATCTTAAATTATTTGCAGTTTTAAGTTTACTACTGATGTTTAATACTAAGTTTAAAATAGAATAATCTCATCTGATTTTATAATACTTATCTCATGTCAGGGATGATATTTATGAAGAAATGCACCAAATGAAACAATCATTCAAACCAAAATGACGACGTAAAGTGAATTAAATCAGCTGGTTGAAGCTGGAGCTGATGTTATCTGTTTCACTGAGGTATTGTTTTATTCCCTGATTTTATGATTTATCTGTCTCATTTTACCTCGATAAATGGGAATAAATAATTCTCAGTCACGGCAAATAAAAAGCAGCAAGACTCTTTCTTAGACAGAGTCTCGGGAACCTGACATTTTAGAGTTCACATCAACAATAATTATTAAAACACATCTGACTGCAGTTTGATTTGGTTTCACATCCACCATCATTTTTAATTATTACACACATATTAACGTACCATCTGTGAAGTATCCAAGGAGACGATGGAGCGAGTTTCCTCTGGAGGACACTCTAAAGCACTGGAGACACTAGTCCCACCTGTGAGACAAAAAAAAAAAAACACAACTGCTACCACAGAACCATTTTCTTAAAAATGTTGACATGTCGCAGTGATAAAAACACAGAAAAAGTTCATTACGACCCAGTTTAGTGATCCACAAAAGAAAAACCATTTTTAAATACATGTTCACTCCTGCTGAAACGGGTCGAAATGTCTTGACAGTGGGAGTCACGAAGGATAAGTTTGTGATTACATGACATGACTGTTTCTGTAGTTTTGAACATAAAAAAAAATAAAATAAAATACTAGTGGTGCAGCATAAACTTGGTTTACATTTAGTTGTATTCACCAAACTAATTCATTTACAATTATAAAATATATAGCTTAACTTAAAATTATTAATTTGGATGAAAAATAAGAAAGTTTGAAGTCAAGAAGGTTGCAGGATGTACAACTAAATGTTTTAGTAATTTACAGGATAAATAATGTTATTGATGACGATCACAAAACAGGATTATTAGTTATTAGAGTGGAAGTCTAGTTGGCTCCCTGAAATGTTATTAATGTGTAATATACTGTATGAAGGAAAAAAGTATACTTTTAAAAAATTATGTGATATTTTGTAGGGAGGTATTTTTAACTTTTTTTTTTTTTTTTGTATTGTTCATAGAGCTTCAATGAAGTATAGAAAAAAAGAAAGCATAAGCACTGCAGGAACAATAAACCTTCAATTCAGGTTTATTAATAGCTAAAATGATATTTATTTGTTGTTGTTGTATATAGAATATCAAAGTAAAACAGTTTGATCAAAGCCTTTAATTCCACCACTTACCTCCATATGGTATCAAACAAACATTGTGTTTGCCTGCCAGCTCCACAATTTTTACTACGTCATTGTGACAGCCTGGAATAAAGAAAAGGAAGAAAATATCATTTTTAATATTGGGTATCAAAAATGAAATGTTATCTTTTATAATCCACTACAAGCATTTGCACATTTTAAAATGGTAAATATAGTAGAGATGAAATAACTGACAGAGTGTGTGTATAAAAAGCTAAAGACAAATGTATTGTATCCAGCCAGCGTCTTCAGCGCAGAAGGGAGCAGCAGAGTGGAGGGGGGAGCTTTTGATTTTGCCCGGGGCCTTTCTCAGGCGGAGTCAGACTGCATGAAGCTCCACTCTCCTGGGTGGGATGTCATGGATCAATACATCCGTATTTCAACCAATCGCTGAGCCTGTCCCCATTAAGACAGGAGAGGTGAACCAGTGGGAAGAGCAGTAATACCTACCCGTATGGATGTGCTCGACTTGCCTCGAGTGCTCTCACAGGCAGCAAGAAATACTTGTATCTAGTGATTTTTTTTTTTTTTAATATATCCAATTAAATATACAGCTTTGGACCACGGATTACAACACAAACCAGCTAAATATCCACTTAAATATACAGCTTTCCAAGAAAATGCAACTGAGGAATGCAAATGACAGATCTGAAATGTTTATTAGACACATGGTAAATAAGAATATTTGCAGGGTTGTAAAAGTTAAAATTTGGTACCAGCATAGATGGGAATATGCTTACAGTTTCTTGATGATTTGCTGCTCATTTGGGAGGTTGCTAATCAAGTTTCAACCATCAGTGTGTGCTCATTTGCATGATAAAATAGTGCCAGCCATAACAAGAGAAAACCAATCTCGGAACCATAACTCATAGGTGTACAGCGCGAGGCCAGACTGTGGAGTATTGGGTGTCAACCATCCTCCCCCTGACGCTTCTTATTAAGCTTCCACTCATACATATTAATATCCCTTCCTCTGCAGAGATTAACCCTTTAAATCACCTAAGCCAGTTGGAAGATAAGTGATGCTACGTGGGAGGAGAAAAACAGACTGGTTTCAGGAGTGGAGGGGTGGAGAGTGTGTGTGTGTGTGTGTGTGTGTCGGGGATTGAATGGATCACAGCGACAGCGCAGCTTCTGTACTCACTCGGCCACACCACCATATCTGGAACACGGCCAATTTTCCCCTCTCTCAGAGCAAAGATCTCATGTAAGCAGTGGCCTGAAAGAAAATCAACGAGTTCATCGCGAACCATCTCTCCACAGATATTTTCTAAACACAGGATCACGCCCGTGTTTAAAGCAATTATTCAACTGTAATTCATTCATTTACTTTCACTCACCATGGCTACGAAACACCCGGTCTTCTGTGTCCTGAGAAAAGGGAATACCAGTTGATTTTATTTCCTCCATGAACGCCTCATTTACAGTGGCAGGCTGCACAGAACTGCTATTCAGAATGGGCTGACAAAAAAAAAAAAGAGACAAAATATACAAGCAAATAAATGAAATGGTTAGATACATAAATAAAGATATAATTAGTACTGTCTGCTCTCATTCAAGACATAGTGGGAAAAAAAAAACAGCACTCACAGTAGCTGGAGTTTTATGCTGAAGATTGGCACCAAATGTGCTCTCAAACCAATCTTTGAGCCCAGGGATGATCATACCACTTAATCTATACCTGGATTCAGGACAGGGGGACATTTAGTGAGTAATATCACGTAAACATAGTCAACATAGTCGGATGTGTTAGCAATGTCAGGAAAAGTCAAAATTTAAAACTGAAAATATCAAAATAATTGACTGAACAGTTTTAATTTGAAAACCAGATTACTATCTAACAGGAATAAAGCTTGATATCCAGAGATGTTATTAGACATGAAGAGCAGCAGTGATGGAGCTGTCAGTCAACCAAGAAACTGCTGCCTTTGTTCAAAACACTTAAAACACACACTTTATAATAATCCCATTAGGAAGACAAAAAACACAAACTTTCATAAGGGAGCAGAAAATCAGCTATTAACCAAAGCATGGCTGTTTATGTAAAACTGATGCAGGTATTTGGGAGGGTACAAGAGAGTTTGTGGTAAGCGCTTCAGCAGGAGGAAACAGTTTGATATGCAACATCCTGTTTTGCTCATTACCCAATTTCCAGGATTTACTATTTAATTTTCACAAGCAAAACTGTTTTAAAAAAAAATACAAATCATTTACGCTCCTTGTGAAACAAAAACAAGGCACAAACAAATCTATTGTTTATGTTTTAAATTGAAGGCCATTTGCTTCATTTACTGGAGGCAGGGAAACTACAATATTCTGTGAATTAATCTTTTCACCCACCGTAAAATGATCCATTTCTGAACAGAATGCAAAACAGTTCCTGTTAATGAGGAACAGAGTTTGAGGAAAGGCTGAAAATCACAACGGGTGACCTTCTCAAATGACAATGAGCAGTTTAAATGCCAAACACTAGGTGGCAGAAGCAGCACATTGTTGTGAGTGTAGGAAGGAGACTTGAGTTTCATCTCAAAGGCTGGATTCAAGGTAAGGCGAGGGTGTGACGGAGATCAATGCATAACTTCATTACAGGGTAACACAAGTAGGCTGCAGGCAGTAAATACTTTTTTTCTCTCTCATTCTCATAAGTGAAAAATGCTGGAGAGCAATGTGTGATTGTCCAGGTTACCTTTTGCCAGTAAATTCTGCTTGGCCTTTCTTATTGAAGAGAAATCTTGAATCGCTGTATCCCCAACCATTCCACTTCATAACGTCCTGCCTGTGGAAAAATAAATATTGGCACAGGTTAGGACAACAACTTGTAATCATAAATGTACACACAAAATATCAACAGAAGTTACAAAATGACATGTGAAGGTTGTTTTGTTCTTATTTTGCAACTGCTGTCCCTCTGAGGTTATGCTACCGATCATCTGAATCTTTATTTTGATATTTAAAAATACAGACAAAGGTGTGGAATATGAGTGAGACAAACAAGCAAAACTGTCCAGATTTGACTAAACAATTCAAGTCTGTTTATATAAGGAGGGACTGACTCTCAGCTGGCGAGTTTATAGTAAAGTGGGCTGCAGCCAGGCACACCTACATTACTCCCAAGGTGCCTATCAAATCAAAATGCTTTGCACACAGAATTGTAAGCGAACTGCTAAAACAGCAATGCAGAAGCGGTGCAGTCAAATAACAGATTCGTAAACAGTACAAGCTGTCCGAGCTGCTTGTATCTAATATGTTAAACTACTTCACATTTATCTCACATTTCAAGTCTTCTTATTCCTAATTAAAATAACACTTGGCTTTTTATGAATAGGCACAAATTGGTGCGCTAAACTACAATCTTTAGATAATAACTCTGACTATATGCAGCAAAACACACGTTCTCTTCTTTGCTGCAGAGAGAAAGTGTTTGTCTTTGTACCATAAGGTGTTCCCAGCGTATCTGTGCTTGCTATGCAAAGTAGATCTGGAGTTTCAATATATTCACCACCAAAGATAATGCTTCATTGTCTTCACGCTCTTACTGTGCAACGTTAACACACAGAGCTGAATAGAGACGGCTCAAACTCATCGGTCAGTTGGGATGTTATACTAGTGGAATAAAGATTGCTAAAGCGTAGTAGCTTTAAATAAATTTCTACAAATGAAAGTGCTTAAAATACGTTAACGAAGCATGAGCATTGTGTTGAAGTTGTCGTCATGTCGGGTCACTGAGAGCAGATCAAGCGTCCCACTAGAGTTACCGATAAACATGTTCAGATTGTTCACAAAGTTGTGTTTAAAGGCACAACAATAACCCTCGATTGTTTGTTTCCTCTTTCCTTCAGCTCAAACTACATACACGCATGTGTTTCTGTCTGTCATCAAATTTAGATCCATCCACTGGTGTTCTTCCTGAGATTAATTTCCAAAAATTCCAACTTCCCAAGTTTTTAATTAAGTGTTGAAGGAAATGACTGATTAATCATTTTCAGATGTATAAATCAACTTAACTGGATACAACAGAAATGAATGTGAACAAATGGAGATTTGCTACTTCCAAGTCACAAAATAAAAATTACATATTTTATAAGGAACTACTAAATAGTGATGAAAAAAACTCCAAATATTTCTGTGACAGCTTTAAAAACTTAACTACTGTAAAAATAAAATATATATTTATGTCACATGCAAAAATTGCAACCCATTAAGGGAGATGAAATCATAGATGAATAAATAAGTTTAAAATATATCTGTGGAATTTCTACATGCAAGTTGTTGATGATGTCATTCAAGATCTAACGACCCGAGATGAAAATATGTGATATTTAGTATTTCAGAAATATCATCTCTTAGTATAAAACTATAGTTAGTTTGTTCTATTATTCACTCAATTTCAGTCAGCTGTGCTTAATAAACTGCCTGGTAAGGGTATATTACAAGGTGATTTTCATCCAAATAAAAATTTAAGTGATGAAAAAGCTGCTTGGAAAATACATCCTCTGCTAAAGCCATGCTCCATCGCTTCATGAAAATTAGTTAAAAGTGTGCTCATAACTCTAATATATTTTTTGTCAACCATACATCCTAGTCTCAGATCTTGCGTTGGCCTGGAAATGTTGAATGAACACTGTATCAACGGTTGAAGTACAGGAAGTATGCCTAGACTAAAAAAAACAAGACAAAAAAAAAAGTTTACTATCAAAGATTCCACACAACCTGCAGATCAAGATATGTGCTTCAAAGTATTACGGCAAGTAGAAACCCACAACATACGAATGTGCATATGCAAGAATCGTACCAGAAAGTGTCAATACAAGCGCAAACAGGCTCAGCTGACGAAGTGCATTTATCTACTGGATCTTAAAGTTGCCGTGGGTCTACAAGGCCCACTATTTAACAACCTTATTAGTCTCATACTTGTCATAACAAGAATGAACCCATTAAGACTAAATGGGGAGTTGTGGGTGTTTATTGTGGGAGTTGCTGCTGTTTTTTCTGACTGACACTAGATGTCAGCACATTGTGGTGGCGTTTCTTCAGAAGACACGGAGCTGGTGATAGGTTGAAAGTCAGGCCACCACTTGTTCTGACCAATCAGATCAGAAGAGGAGACAGAAGTTTCACTGTTAATCTGCACTGACAGTTCTTGGAGTTTAACTCAAATGCCCTATTTCTCAAACTGTGTTGGCTGCTAAAATGATAATGGTAAAGAGCTCCAATCCACAAATCAAGCACAGTGTTTGATCGAAACAGTTCACCCAACAGAAACAAAATAATAAAACGACTTGAAATTTGTGTATAGCAGATAAAACATTTGGAAAAGGGATTAAATGCAATGGTAAAAAATAAAAGTAACGGTTACATCAGCGACAATTCAACAAACTACTTAAACGATTGTGACTCGAAGCGGAAGCTTTTTTTTTTAATGTGGTAGCCTTTTATAACTTATATGACACCGAAAATGTCTTTTAAGCTCAATTTCACGGTATCTGAAAAGATAACTTTAACGAAGTTGACCACATCCAACTCTTAGCCGCACCCACTCCGGTGCAATTGAATGTCTACTTTGTAGCCGTGAAGCGTTAGCTCAGAAGCTAACGAACATCCGCTTTCACTGCGTTTACCGGTTTAATTTACGTTTGTAACAAAGGCGAGGAGATTCGTGGCTGTGTTTTGATCCGACTGGCTCTGGTTTAGCTGGTTACGTCTAACTACTTGACTAAAACAAACAGGAAAAGCCGCAGTAGATAGACATCAGTCCACCGCTCCATCACAGCCTTGTACCTCCTCCGGGGCACCGTCCTCCTCTCCCCGGAGACATCTGGTTTGCTCCCCTGGGCTTTGCAGTCCGCGGCTAGGATGGCTGTGTTACCGTCGACTGGTCTCTGTAGATGCCCGGCGATAACGCTCAGTCTGTGCTTTGCAGTCATTTGGCCATCGGAGCTGCTGGACGCCATGCTGCTTCCGTGTTTGTGAAGGGAGGGAGCGACGAGAAGCTGTCAGAGGTCACTGCCGCTAAGCATGGTGCATTCAAGTCCAGAGGAAATATGAAGTTCACGGTACACAAACGCACTCTTTAACAGCGACCTTATTTATTTATTTTTTTCTTTGTCCTTGGAAAGAGATGAACAAATGTCACAATATAGCCAGTTTACAAGTAGCAGTTCTCTGGTCTGTAATATAATTTTTACACATGGGCAAGATGAGAGGTGAAATGGGAAATGTTATGACATTAACAGTATATACTCAAATGTCAAAATGGTTGAGATTTCTGAATTTTGGAAATTGACGGATTTTGTGGGATGTAAGTGAAGCTCTTGAGAGTGATTCAGACTAAACAAGAAAAGATCCCAAAATGAATCAATGTTAAATTAAAAGCAACACTTTGTAATTTCCATGAAATTAAGGATAACAGAACAGGCCTACAGAGCACAGGTCCAGGGTCCCAAGGGATCTGCGGCTCCTGTATCTGAGCAAAGCACAAAAAAAGAAAGAAAAATAAAACACCAAGAGATATGTGGTTCATAATCTGTTTATGCTTTTTATGACGAATGCAAATTATGGTCGGCTGGATATTTTAGGTCAGGGCAAAGACAGAAATGCACTCTTGCCTGTAATTATGGCAGGGTTCGTAATTAAAGTGTTATGATTGACGTTTTTTTTCCTTTCTAAACTAAAAAAAAAAAAAAAATGCAGTTACACAACTTGCACATTTTCGTCACATTAAAACTGCGCTAACGACACGTCTTTGAAGGCACCACTTACAGTATTTCCCAGCATGCTTTGCACTATAGGAGTATTTCCATTGTGTTTAGATTATAGTAACATGTTCATTCATGTTTTAGTTGTCAAGACGTATTTAAACACAGTTAACCTCACTTGTTTCATGTGTGAGTCAATCAATATAATTTGTATGAAGAATTTTAAACATTAACAAATTTTGCTAATGAAAACCAGGACCATCTTTACTCTTAGGAATAAGAAACAATGGAAAATAGGTCATTAAAGCAGTAAATAAAAACAGTACAATGAAAATACAGTGCTGTTGTATTTTAACACAGTTTGAGAATTGTGGTTTGTCAGTCAAAGTAACTTGTAACCTTACCACAACACTGTTTACCTTTTTGCCTTACCTCCATGCAATCACTTGACCAGCATGACCAGAGTTTCCATATGGCACACAGCACTGCTCTTGAGTTATGTTTTAACAAGGTGACAATGTGTAACTGCTGAGCAACAGCTGAACACAAATTAACAGTGGTGAAAGTTTAAAAAAAGAAGACTGAGACTGTGACACATGCCTAAACAAAGTGGACCTTTATTAAATGAAACTGCAGTTTCAGCAATTTGTAAACATCGTGCTTGGAAGTGAACTCTCCCGAAGATTGAGGATTTATTTCCCACAGGTTAAAATATTAACTCCCAAAACAAAGTTCTGTAATGCACTGACTGCAGGCAATCAGAGTCTAAGTGTATCACAGAACTTTATTTGGAAAGCCACAGTGCCACCTCACAGGTTTGTCCTTGTGTGGAACCTTATCCTCCTCATGACAAGGTGCACCTTCAACCTGCAGCCAGGTAGAAAAAGCAGGGGGGGGAAACAGGACAGCCATGTTAACTGTATTACATTAAACGCTTAATATCAAAGAGAAACTAGGCCTAACTGATGTCATTCAAAGAAGACTACAGAACCAGATGTAGCCGAGAGCTTCCAGGGCCTACAGAGGTCCATGGTGAGTCCTAGTTACAAAGGCCAGGTAGAGGCTTTCTATTAACCTGTAAACAAAAAGGGGGGATTAGTTAACTACACATCATTGTGGTATGTGATATACTTGTTTGTGAAGAATGCCTTACATCTAAATAATCACAGAAGGTTCTTACGTCCTTAAAATGTGACCATCTGGGTGGTTCCAAGGTTAACAAATCAACTAGTCTCTTCATTCGCTGACTTTTTAAAAGTTCATAATTTTAGAGATAGCTTCATTGTCATTATTAAACTTCCCATGCTTTATATCAATCCAACCTGTTGAGCTTCAGCAACTTTCTGAACTGAGCAGGCCCCTGAGATTGAGCAATTTGCTAAACAGTGCAGCTAGATTGCAAAAAGTAAAGTAAAGAAGGTCAGGTGATTTCCAGGAGTGTTCATTTATAACAATTTGAAGATAGATGGATACTTAGTATTTTATCAGCAATCAACTGACAGACCATTTCAACAATGGAAAACAATGTAACAAAACAAATAGTGACATGCCTCAACCAGAATCTTAAAAACTGTTTAATTGAAAGGATATAAAGTAAAGACAGAGTTCTGCAAGTCATACTGTACCTGATAAAGGTAGACGCAAGAGACCAGCTGCAAAACCAACACGAGGGGCAAATAGTCTAGGTCATTAAAAAAAAAAAAAAGAGAAGCAAAAAGCGAGCTGAGGACGTTGCAGGCCGTGACTATGAATTCAAAGTGCAAACGCCTGTTTTCATTGTGGCTGATGTCCATCTGTGGACTTGCAGCTCTCTGATCGGAAGGTGACTACCGCCGCGTTTACCTTTTTCTTTCCCCAGAGCTGTGCAGTTCACTATAAGCAGCTGGAAGAATGTCGACGTGGAGCTGCCAAACGTGAACGCGTCCTCATGAGCGCGCACGAGACCAAAAAAAAAAAGGGCTTTTTAGCGTAATTTCACGCAGTGAGACAGTGAGCTTCACTTCAGTGTGAAGTTCTCATGCATTAGTACTCGCACCAGATAATATTTTTTATTCTTCAACTATATTTTTTAACACCGCTTTAAACCCTACACCTCGAGGAAAACTGCCCATTTATCAAGAGAAGTGAGGATCTTCATTTTAGGTCACATTTAACACTTTTCGTTCAGACTCTGGTTGACAGTTTCGAAGTTTCTTTTTTTTTTTTTTTTTTTTTTTTTTAAAGAAGCTTACGATAAAGGCAAAGCATGCTGGGCCGTTTAACCTGTCCACGTGTTCGATGAAAGGGAAAAGTATTTTTAAGTAGGAGGAGAAAAAAAAGTATTTGGAGATCAAACAGATTAACCAGCAGAAGGTTTTCAGACGAGCAAAAGAAAAATGTATAAAGGTTCTTTAAATCCTTGTGTGTGTGTGTGTGTGTGTATGTGTGTGTGTGTATATATGTATATATATATATACATATATATATATATACATTTACACACACATACATATTTACACACATACATACATACATACACACATATACGTATATATATATATATATATATATATATATATATATATATATATATATATATATATATATATAT
>JAOWBL010000014.1:11289464-11300126 GCA_028564865.1 Zenarchopterus dispar | reverse complement strand
GTATATGTGTGTGTGTGTGTGTGTGTGTAAAGAAATTAAACAGCCAGTGGGAGTCCATTTCCTCCTTACTTTAAGACAAATGAAGCATATAAAAAGTCTGCCGCTGACATCTGGAATTCAGTTGGAATTAGACAGTTGTTTGACTAAAGAAGTCAAAAGTCCAAGGAAATCTAAATGTGAGTGAAGGAGATAATCAATAAGCGGGGCAGAAAAAGAAAACCAAAAACAAACAAACATAAATCTATATGAGAGATTCAAAAATCATAGGTTTGGTCAAATCAACTATTTGGTTTATTCTCATTAAGAGAGAAAGAACTGATGATCTCGACAATATGAAAAGGAACGAAACCTCTTCAAAACATCAGCTGAAGTCAAGAGTAATCTGGGGAAGCTTGGTGTATCACTATCGGGCTCCACAATCACAGGATACCTTTAAGAATGTAAATAAAGTGATTTTACAACTAGGTGCAAACCAAAGACAGAAGGAGAGAGACAGCTCAAAGTATGCTACATTCCTTATCAAACATGGTGGAGGTAGTATTATGGCATGGGCATGTCCACTGGAACAGGTTTACTTGTGTTTATTGATGACATAAGCGCTGACAGAAGTCGCAAGATGAATTCTGAGGTGTACAAGGCCATGCTCTTTGCCCACATTCAGTCAAATGCTACAAATTGTTAGGGCAGATTGACAATGACCCCGAACATACTGTGAAAATAACTCAGGAGTTTTGGAAAGTAAAATGAATGAAATATTCTTCAGTATCCAAGTCAGCTGCGTGATCGTCATAGAGCATGCCTTAAAATCAAATTAAATTTAATACTAATTATGTCCTCATGTCACAGGTGGAAATCAGGTAAAAGTATTGTACATTTGATATATTTTATTTTCAAATAATTTGTGTTTTCTGTTAATTTACAAAAAAGACAGATTAAACAGGTTATTTTGAAAACAAAATTAAAGATTAAATTAACTGTCAGCGGTGTCATATAAACTTATCTTTCAGTCACAATAATCTGAGGAAAATCTTGTTTAAAGCAGTTTATTTCTGTTAAGGTTTTCTGTATAATACAGAATTTATCATACAGTTGGATGATTTATGGGGAGCATGGTGGTTGGCACTGTGGCCTCAGGAGTCTTTCTGTGTAGAGTTTGCATGTTCCCCCTGTGCTTGCGTGGGTTTTCTCCAGGTACTCTGGCTTCCACCCACGGTCCAAAAACTTGAATTTAAGGTTCATTGGTGATTCTAAATTTCCCATAGGAGTTGTTGTTGTTGTGTGTGTGTGTGGTTGTTTGTCTATGTGGCTCTGTGATGGACTGGTGACCTGTCTGGAGAGTACCCCCATCCAGAGAGCTGGGATAGGCTCCAGCAGACCCTGAAAAGCAATAATCAGAAAAACTTTACTGATCCCAGAGGAAACTGCTTATATTAAAACTGCACATTACATAAGAGAAAACTAATATAAAAGTGCACACACATACACAATACTGTATACAATAACAGCCTATAAATACTGTATTTAGAATATTGGAAAGGAATTTACCATAAAACATTGCACATGATAGTAACTACACTTAGTTCTAGTGATTTACTACTAATAATAAAGAAAGAAATTGCACGTTAAGTAGTAGTAGGTTATTGCACAGATTAATGTGTGAATAAATGGGCTGAGATAATGGATGTTTTTTATGAACTATTTAAGAAATAGCTGTAATAAGTTCTAATTAAAACTTAATTCAATCAGATGAAGTATAAGTTACCTGTTTTACAATTCAATATACATGAATAAGGATTTGAAAAAAATGTAACAACACTGAATACTTGTTGAAAATATTGATTGGTTGATATTAAGTGGTTACTTTAAGTTTTAGTTTCTTGGAATTCACCTTGTAGCTCTTTTGACAACTGTATAAGGTTTTACCAAAGAGTGACTTTTTTTTTTTTAACTAAAAAGTGTCTTCTGAGGAAATATCAGGGTCTCAGGACATTTAACGCCATAGTGACTTTAATCACCAGCAGGGGACGCTAGGAACTAAACAAAAGTTAGAAAAAGAGATGACGATGTTACAGAAGAGATTACATGAGCGCTGGCTTTTTTAAAATATGAGTACTTAAGGGCAGCGAGAAAAAAGTAGTTATAGAAAATAATGGCGAGTTAACTCTCATTTAATTTATTTACGAACACTTAGCACTTTTAATTACACATAAATATATTGTATAACGTTCCTTCTAAGTACCATGCGCATGCCCAGTCGGTTGATAAGTCCAGCGCCATAGGCTGCCGTTGAGTGGGTCGGTCCCTGGGTGGGCGGGGCCAGCACCTCTGTGACGTTCACTGGCTCTGGTGGAAGTAACACTTTCCCGTAACTCAGCTGCTGCTGTGACTGTTTTGGCATCGGACCGCTCGCCATTTTTATATCTGCCATTTGAGGGCTTAACAGACTGATTTACTGGTCATAAGGCGCTTTTATTCACGGCAAGACAGCGCTCCATGATGATGGAAATGGAGGCGTTACATTCCAGTCAACAGGTAAATAAGACTTCTTAAAAGTGAACGTTAGGAGAGATAAACATTGTCAGCCAACTCCTTTCTTATACAGTCAGTGGTGTGGACAGACTTCAGGTATACACCTTTTGTCAGGCTGAAATAACTCATACTTTACTGATATGACAGTCTGCTAATGACGTAGTTAAGATGTTATAACGTAGACATGTCATGTTCAGGTTGTCAAACTTAGTACCTATTCAGTTTAGTTAGAAACATCATGGTGTCTAGTGTAAAGTTTTCACTTCTGCAAGTCATGCACTTGTGACGTTTTTCCCCGACATGAGTTAAAACCAATCGCTTTAAAAACAGAGAGGTTTCTTTGTTTGGTAGATGGTTTTTACAGGTAAAATGACGTCGTTTCTTTCATTCCGAGGGACGTAAAGTTTCGTAAATAGAAAACCTGGGCTCCAGTAGGGTTTTTTTTTTTCCTTGACCCTCCTCCTCCCTCTTCCTCCGCCAAGCATGTGATCCCATATCTGATGCTGCCCAGCTTCCTCCAAACCACCATGATAGGTTTCTTTGGTCTCTTGGTTTTTGTTTTGCTCTTGGCCTTTCGCTGTATCCAGTCACGTGAAATCACCACAGAAACTCGGATTTGTCTGCCTTTTCCCAGATATATTCATATATGAATTGCCCCGTAGTTTTGTGGTTGGTTCAACCTGTCACCTGACTGCTCTTCATCATTCTCGGTCAAGGATGGGTTCCCGTTGGATTGTGATGAAAGAAGGTGTAATAAAGAGCCAAGGTTACAAACCCTTTGAAGCCCTCGGAT
Source organism: Zenarchopterus dispar (assembly GCA_028564865.1). Lineage (NCBI taxonomy): Eukaryota > Metazoa > Chordata > Actinopteri > Beloniformes > Zenarchopteridae > Zenarchopterus > Zenarchopterus dispar. The sequence continues at coordinate 11,296,804 of JAOWBL010000014.1, read as the reverse complement.
TTAGCTGCCAAATGGTCAAAGGACAATCCAAACTAAAAGCATACTTGTTTTTTGAACAGGTTGTTCATTCATTCCTATTTGGATCTATTGTAAAAAAAAAAATTTAAAAAAATCCTTTCATCACTTCTTTTCTGTTAACTAGTGATCGATCTGCATATTTTGTCTTTTTTTCTCTCAAAGTGAAGGCATGGTTGTTTGACTAGTAGAGCTGCATGTTGTTATCTCGGAAATCGAAGTTTCCTGAATTAGTTTCCTTGTTTCATTGCCAGTATGGGTCTTGTGATATTTAGGTCACTACTACTGCATCTTTAACATAAAAAAACGAGTACTGTTGTCTTTAACATATGTTTGTTATTTGGGGTTTTTAATAACTACATAATCTCAGTGTTTCCATTACACAGACGTGACATTTCTTGGACCTGATTGTTTTTCTAGCAACTTGTGTGACTTGTCCGATGAGCTTAAAAGGTGTGACCAACAGACAAAGAGAGTGCTTTTTTTTTAAGTTTGGAAAACATCGCTAACCGCAAGTGTGTGTTCACACATCCCACACGGACATTTTCAGGTACTTCCTCATTCCTCTGGATGCTATAATTTCTGGTTGTGTGCTCACCTTCCAGCCGGACAGTGTGATTTATAGTAGACAGTCTCAGTAATGTGTAATCCTTTAGTGGTCATGCATCTGATGCAATACTAAAGCAACGAGGGTTAGTGGGTTTTTATTTTGAAGCACAACAGTCAGAAAGACTGTGCTATCACTGTCCAAAAATATGTACTGTTTTTATTTTTAGTTGGAGGCTTATGCTACATTACTTTTTTTTCCTGTAAAAGAGAAATGATCTGATAGTGTATTCAAAGCAGTTTCACCTCCTCTTTGTGGTACATTGTTTTTAAATGTGCTCTCTTTTTTTCCTCCCATGGTCCCATTTCGGCTTCCACCAATCTGTTTTGGTCATATAACTGAAATATTATAAAGCTTAGTTCGTAAGTTGTGTTTACACGCAGATATGAGGAACAAATAAGTCACATGCTCAGTCGGTTTCTTGCAAAGCAGTGTCTTGGGATTATGCAACATCCTCAGGCCCTGTGAAACTGTTTCCTTCTGTAAATAAATTATGGCGTATAAACCAAGAAGAGCACAGTATAATTTGTCTTTCAGAGTGTTGTTTGAAAAGGCAAGTAACATTCAGCCTGCGAGGGGAACTCTACAGGAAGCAGAATGAAAATATTCTCATAGTTGTTGCTCAGCTTAAAGTTTTGAGTTGGAAGAAACCCCCATCTTATTATGTGTATAACTGTAGGACAAAATTATCATAAAAAGTTATGTTTAGATATCTAATTGTTTCCTTAAGGACATAGGAAGACATTGATCACAATTTGTTACACTGCTCAACAACAGATCTACAGCCTTACACTCCTAATTTCTTTTGTTTCTGCTTGTTATAATATTTTATATATAAGCTGAATAATTCTATATCATGTCTTCCAAACAAGGTACCTCTGTACTCTCCTCCTCCTAAAATCCCGTGTACATTATTTCAACATTCAGATCTTATAAATATTATTAAAGAAAGAGCATTTGGCATTTTTTAATCAACGTAGAGTCGAATGGTTATTTTAAACTAAACATAATTCTGACAGTTTGAACATTTTAAAGTGACAAGAATTCACACCCCCTTGTAATTAGATGGGTAGAAGTATCAAATTAAGATGTTTCTTTTGTACGATGGCAACAGGAGAAACAGAGAAGTACATTTATTATTCATACTGCTTCTCCCTCTTGACATTAGCTCCAGTGTTGTTAGTGAGCAGATACAAAGGGACAGGGTGTGGCAGGTACAACAGCCACGTTTAACAGCAGGGACGCTCATTCTGGCTCCAGTCCTGATTGTAGTCTCGCTGCAGGACCGCACGGCAGCTCACACGTCTCTAAGGCGATCTGCGGTTGTCTTTCCAGGACATGGACCTGATAGACATTCTGTGGAATCAAGACATTGATCTGGGTGCCAGGCGAGAAGTGTTCGACTACAACCACCGGCAGAAAGAGCATGAGTTACAGAGGCAGAGGAAGCTGGAGGAGGAGAAGAGGCTGCATTTGCTGCGGGAGCAGGAGAAGGCCCTGCTGGCGCAGCTTCAGCTGGACGAGGAGACGGGGGAGTATATACCTTGCACGCAACCCAGCATCCCGCTGCCATCGGCCGTCACACCCCTGGAGGTAACTCACGTACAAACACATACTATCATTACTCATGTCATAGGTTGAACACTCCCACCTCATTTGATAGGCTCTGGCTGTGTTGTAGCTAGGTAACCACACAATCTACCCACCTGTGTGGGTCTGTAGTTTTTCCATTATTGTTGTGTGTCCAATCGCTCCTCTACAGAGATGTAAGCTCTTTCAAGCTGCTCCACAAAGGATGTTTTGCGAAATATATAAAGGCTATAACTTCAACTTGTGTTGCAGAATGTCAGCTTCACAGAGGAGACCGGTGACGGCATGTCATTAGATGAATGTTTGCAGCTACTGGCAGAGACGTTTCCTGTAGAGGAAGCTGAGGTAAGATTATCAACTTAGTTATTGCCACAATTTAAACAGCTCATAACACAACTTGTTTGTTATAAAGATGTTTTTCTCTCTCAGAATAATTCAGTTATCGTGGACACACCTGCCGTCTCTATGCACGTCAGTGGAAACATCATGATGTCTCCCGAGCAGCCAGCTCTGTCGCCGGCCTCTCTCTCGTCAGGTCAGCTCTCATCGCCACACCAGATGTCCTCAGATGTGGAACAGGCCTGGATGGAGATTTTGTCCCTCCCAGAGCTGCAGGTATGAAACATGTATCCCACTGCCTGAAGCATTAGAAAGACGATTGCTTAAGGTGCATTGCACTTTATATGATTAATGGTTAATGCGTTGATCTTACAGAGCTAGTCAATATCTTGCTGGGAGAGGGTGTGGCGGTCTTAAAACCTTTGCTTACTGGTAGAAAGGTGAAGATTTGTGCTGAGTGCCATTTCAATGGCTGCACCTCATATTTGCATTAGCTGGTGGGTGGAGCAAAGCAACGGTCGTTGCCTTGACCTGTCGCTGAGTAGACTGGATTACAGTCCCGACAATAAAATAATATTGATCTGACAAGCTGCTGATAAGACTTACATGAATGGAAAAAAAACTGAAAGTTGTATGGAATTTAATTTCAGTTTTTGAAAGCTGCTTCATAGAGGTTATGAACTTCAGCAAAGATGAAATTGGGAGAAGAAAAACAGTTAATCCTGAAAATCTCAGTTAGATAACTTGTACAAAAACCAGTTGCACCAGCATTTGTCAGTGAAACACCAGTCAACGGGAACGACTGCAGGCTTCAGGAGTCTTGGGTCTGATAAACTAAAACATTCTTTAGTGGTGATGAAACATACTGAATATTCTTTTTAGTGTTAAAAATACTAAATATAGTAAGCTTATTTCAACACATTTATTCCAGGGCAAAGTGTTGTCTGAGACTGGTTATTTTAGTTTTAAAATGTGCCAAGTTGTCAATCTTTTATTGAAACTTTAAACAGTGTTTCAATAACATGAAAACTGCAGATGGAAATCCTTCTGTACATTTGATTTGCTGTAATTTTCTCTTTAAAAAAACTCTATTCAAACTAATTTTTTTGCCTTCATTGTATTTTTTTCTTCTAGCAATGTCTGCACTTGCAAATGGAGGACACACTGGAGACCACAACGTATCCGCTTTCAAACAGTCCTGACGTACAGAATCCAAGCTATCCAAACCATCAACTCCTCCAAAGTGCTCCTTTTTACCCCATGACCGATCTCACAGATGTGAAAACAAACATTTTAAATGTTGCCCCAGCAGAGTTCGTGAATGCTTGTGATGGCTCTGTTCCCGGTGTGGCTCCATCTGATCCCCTCCAGATGAAGGTGGATGCCCCTCAGTTAAATGCAAACTTCGGTGCAGAAAGTTTCTGTGATATATTTTGCCCCAGTGCCGTCTTGGAAGAGAGCAGTGGACACCACGGCCTTGAGGGAGATGAAAGCATGTCAGACGCCTCCAACAAGGCCCTCTTCACATCCATGGACCTGTATAGCCTCTCACCTGGAGATGCATTCGAAAGAGGCAAAAATAATCTGACCACAGATATTCCAGACTCAGATTCAGGAATCTCCACAAACTCGAGTCCAAATTCCAGTTCACCCAGTAAATCTGTGAATGGAAGTGGTTCCTATGGCTTCAGTGACTCAGACACGGAAGAGATGGACTACAGCTCCGGGAGTGCGGGATCTGACTATTCTGAGATGTTTTCATTAAATTTCCAGCCCGATGACTTGGAGACAGCGCTACCAGGGTCATCACCAGCTGGAGACCCACAACAGCTGGAAGAGAAATCCACACGATACACGGTGGATCCAGCAGAAGAGGGCGGCCACAGCAGCGCTCCCTTCACCAAAGACAAATCCAAAAAACGCTCCGATCTGCGTCTCTCCAGAGACGAGCTGAGAGCCAAGTCCCTCAAAATCCCCTTCACCGTCGACATGATCATCAACCTGCCTGTCGACGACTTCAACGAGCTGATGTCCAAGCACGAACTGAACGAGGCCCAGCTGGCCCTGGTCCGCGACATACGGCGCCGCGGAAAGAACAAAGTGGCCGCGCAGAACTGCCGCAAACGCAAGATGGAGAACATAGTGGGCCTGGAGACCGACCTGGACTCGCTGAAAGAAGAAAAAGAGCGTCTGCTGAGCGAGAAGAGCAAAAACACGACGGACCTGAAGGAAATGAAGCGGCAGCTCCACAGCCTGTACCTGGAGGTCTTTGGGAAGCTGAGGGATGAGAAGGGGAATTCATACTCCCCATCAGAATACTCCCTCCAGCAGTCGAGCGATGGCAGCATCTTTCTTGTGCCTCGCATTAAAAAGACATTCAAGAGCAAAGATGGCCACTTATCTCCTTTGTAACATGGTACCGTGTCATCATAGGATACTATGCAATAACTTTGTAGTCACTCAGCTTTAAGCTTCAGCAGTCCAGCAGAACTATTGAATAGTTTTTGCTCACTTCTCTTCAATGTTGTAATATTTTTGGTATTTTACTTCTTTTGTACTCTAATATCCTCACAAATTCATTAAAGAATAGTTTGTAAATATAAACCTCACCTGCTTTTGAGATTAGTAATGTTTTTTGTGAATGTAAATACATATATATATATATATATATATAAATGAATATGTTGTATATATCATACTTCTTTATGCTAGGGATTGTTTCAATCATTGTTACTTCTTTTATAACTTTCCCCTGATTTGCTGCCCGGTTATTTTTTAATCTGTCCTATATGCTTTGAAATAAACTATTCATATAACTATGCAGCCTCCTTTATTCTCAACACAACATTCATTGTGTGGTTTACTGTGGCTACAGCCCACAACAGATTGATACCAGATGGAGCCATAGTCTAAGGAATGATTACATAACTCGCCACATGTTCAAGCAAAAGCTTTACAACAGGGCTTAAAAGACAGCAAATACCTGAAATCCTGGGCCTAAACAACAGGGTCACCAGTTAAACAACTTTCATAATCTTATTGTCGTCTGCTTGAGCAAGCCTGTTTGCACAGTAACCTAAATCTTCTCAATTTGTGACAGAAATCACACCCACTACCTACATTATGTTACGCAACAAAGAGGACAATTGTTCGACCACAGTGGAGTATGCTCAGTGGAAACCGTGCATGACGGCTTTTACAATGCTGCGCCAGACGGGATAATCAAAAGGTAAAGTCTGACGCAATCGGCTGCAGATGCACTTTCACACAGAGACTCCACCTTTAATCACCAAACCCTTGCTCTGTGCAGGGATGAAAAGGGTAACGACCTCAAGGGCACATGTGACTCCAGTAAATAAAACAATAAAACATTGGGAATCTGATAACAGTTCTGCAGTACAGTAAAGAAGCTGAATCTGTTATCCAAGTGTAGATTTTTTTAAAAAATTTATTTAAAAACACACAACACACTTTACATTTGACTGAAACAGTTCAGTAGTGTCATAAAGCACATCAGCGTGCATCCACACACAAAGATACTGACCTACAATTAAAAATGGAAGACACAGTTTTATGAAATATTTTAGTCTCAGCCTACGTGATATCTAATGCATCTTTGCAGACACACATTTGTCAAACTTGTAAAACATCCGTTTAAGTCAACCATTTGAAAAATATTGTATCGTCACTGTAAAATGGAAAATGTTTTATGGAAAAAATCTTAATGTCAAAGTTACAGAAACAGTGATGCTCATCAATGTGAATCCACAGGTGCAGCAGCAGGTTCAACATAATTGTCTAAGATAAGGCTACATATTGCAAACTTTTCATCAATTACTTAAAAAAAAGTACATCACTTTTTTCCCCCAAAGTTTTACTTTGTTTGCTCTGTTTTACAGTTTATGCACCCTGGATTTGTGTACAAGAGCTAAAAGTTGTGTTAGTTTAGTGTGAAAGGCAACAAAAAGAAGAGATTATCAGCATTTTATAAGAAATACAGTCTGAACTAATTCACTTAGGATTTCTGGAGATAAGGAATACTTTTTTCATTATTCTCCTGATTCCTTCCTGTCAAGTGATGTGATGGAATGTTGAGGATTAAAGTATTTTTACACATTAGGATACGACTTGACTCAAAGACTATTTACAACCACAAGTAAGAAAAAAAACATGTTTCCACTTTGTAATGTATATCCCAGATGCCTCCGAGCCCAGAGATGTTGACAACACTTTTTGGATAAAGCTAACATATTCTTTTATGCACAGTCAAGTCTGTAACTATAATTTAGCTCTTAAACATTTCCCAGTGTAATCTTTTGTGTTGTCTTAGCAGCATGACTGACTGTTTTCAATGCATGGGGAGGCATCAAAGAGCACCAGTGTCCAGCTGAGGTTTATTCCTGCAGATTCCTTAAATAGTTTAAAAGTGCACTTTATAAATGAACATGTTTGTAAATCCCTTCCTGGCATTTTTTTTAAACTTCACTGTTAACCGTAAATTACACCATTTATAATGTGTTGCAGGTTTGAAATGCAGGAGTGGATGCATTTTGGTTTAACTTTTATTATAAAAGCAATGACATGGTGTAACACAACATCAATATGTTCATCTGAGGTCGTGGATACTAATTTTAAAAGCTTGCAAGGATCAGGTCATAATTATGAGATCGGAGTTTCTTTTTCACATGACTTAATATTATGAATTGACTGTTAAAAAAACCCCAAAACATGCATTAGGTTCCTTTGAGTTCTTAGATATGAGGATTTGCTGCAAGTATTATCAGGAATT
>JAOWBL010000014.1:11264453-11289364 GCA_028564865.1 Zenarchopterus dispar | reverse complement strand
AAAAAAACCCCAAAACATGCATTAGGTTCCTTTGAGTTCTTAGATATGAGGATTTGCTGCAAGTATTATCAGGAATTTGGTTTATTTTCTAAGGTTTAGGGAATAGAGGCCTTTTTCACTATTTGTAAAAGCATTGACAAACAGCAGTAAAAAAATAATGTAGAAATTGATGTTTTGTTTGCACACCTTATTTTGCCTACTTTCTTTCATTAGGAACTGTACCTAAATGTGTTTGCTGTCAACCAGGATAATAAATAGTGGAAACCTTGTAAACAGGGTTCAAAAGTTGAATGAAGACTTCTTCTGGTGAAAGAGAACAAGTACTGGGCATTATCCTTTTATCCTCACCTTAGAATACTTTTTTTTTGGTCTTACACCTTGTATGATCACAAAGTGTGTCATTAAAATCACAAAATGCAGCCTTTGGATAATATTTCAAAGAAGTCTTACCCATCCAGAACCCTCCATGTTATCAGGTCTTTACAGATTTTCAGCAAAGATGCAGAAAGCCCACTTCCACATCTGTAAATCAAGCAAAGTGGTTACTCTTACCTGCTCCATCTTCTCAAGTCAGCTTTTGTGAAACATTTGCTCCCTTTTCTCGTTAATGTCTGACATCTAGTCTTTGCCGGTAAACCTGCTGTATCTCACTCAACAGGATCTCCAGTGTGTCCAGGACCTAGTCCCTCTCTTCGCTAGCATCAGCTGCTGGGGAGTTTAGCTAGCCTTGGGAAAAGAGACAGATGCTCACTATCAGGCACGCCACTGCAAGCTTCCTCCAAGGGCGTTGCGCTCGATGCTGCCTTCTGCCTTCTCCCTTCTCTCTCAAAATGCTGACTGGTCCACTGTGCTGGGGCTGAAGGCGTCCTGTCTGACAGTCATCTTCCACACTAGCGATGCTGCAGGAGTTTGTGGCTTTCGTAATCCTACAGGTTCAACACTGGCTTACGTTGCACACGAGTCATTCTCTAGGACTACCCAGAACTCCCTTTTGATAGACCCTGGTATAAGTAATTACATACAAGAAAACATGTACATACAAATACAGACTATGATGTATTTATAATACTGGCACAAGTGGGAAAGCTCAGAACAGGCTGATGTACTACCCAGGTTACTCATTTCAACCTTTTCTGAACCAATGATGCACTGAACTTCATGTTACTTTACTAAACAATTTTATTCCATCTTGTCCTTCTAATCAAAATATTTGAACAATCTAGAATTTGGTTTGACGGGAACAGGAAGAAGTGAGGGATTCCCTTGTTTCTAATCCAAGCTGTTTATATATGACACTTACAGACTGTGCTTTACATACAAAAAAAAAATCAACATACACTTTACACTTGCAGTTACGAAATCATAATAACTTCAAAAAGAAGAAACTTGTATTTCTAGATTATCTAAGGGCCTGATACAATGATGCTATTTGACAACAACCAAGTTAAAAGACTAGAACTAACCCATATACAAAAGTAAAGACCAAAACATTTAGGACTAACTTGGGTAAAAAGAAAATTAAAGAAAAATGAAGTGAAATTAATCTTTACCCTGATACCATAGGCACAATACACACACTTCAGAAAAAAAGGAAAGCGTCCTTGATAAGGTAACATCTATCACAATTAAGAAAGGGCATCATCTGCACTCATGTCTTGTTCATACAGTCCTTCTTCCATAAAATTCTCCGATTTAGCTGCAGTAATGTCTGACTTCTGTGTTCCTCTAATGCTTTCAGATGACTGCCTCAAAGTAACCTGCAGCTTTCCTGACATTTCCTTTGCTCACCTCCTGGCCTCTCCTGCTAAGAACTGAAGCCTGTTGAATGGATACAGGATAAAACACATAGTTAATCTGCACTTTCATGAGCTCACGCTGTACTGTACTACAAGGGAGGTGTGAGGCTGGAGGATACTTACCAAAACATGACATAATTAATACCGCCGTGAGCCATAGCCTCCGCTGCCACTACCAGACCCGTAGCCCCCTGCAGTTGAGGAAAGACCACCACAAAAAATTTTTTTTTCAATTCATAGTTGAAATAAGTTTGTTGTGACTAAGTGTGAAGAGTGCCAGGTAAAACTTACCACCATAGGGTCCACCTGAGCTTCTCCCACCAAAGTTATTTCCTTTCATGGGCCCGTAGTTTGACTGCTGCCCACCATAATTTCCAAAGTCATTGTAATTTCCACCACCTCCATATCCTGAAAATGTAACTCAATTTTCAGGCAATGTTTCATTTCCACCTACACAACAAGTAAAGCTCTATTCACAGTCAAAACATTCCAGCAAATACAATATTTACCTCCACTATTGCCTCCATAACCTCCATCACAGTTGCCACCAAATCCTCCACCCTGGTTGCCATATCCTGGACCACCACCTCCATAACCCCCACGGCCACCACCATAGCCTGGGCCACCACCTCCATAATTTCCACCTGGACCTTGAAGAATTGTTAATTTGTTATAAAGAATCCTTCAAAGATTTGTCATAGTGGATGTGTCTTACACTAGTGACAGCTCTGGTTAGGGCACATTTAAAAAATAATGCTTTAACAATAAATGCATTTCATGCTGCTCACCATTGTCAAAATCATCACCATAATTGCCACGTCCTCCGCCATACCCACCTAAAAGTAAAATATAGTGTATTAAAACCGTAACTAGTTAGTATTTCACAGTAGGACCATATCTACACAAACTCCAAAACACTTAATTATTTTAAAGCCTTTTTCAAAAGTCAGTCTTTTAAAAATAGACATTTGACAGTGGATTTTTTTTTTCTATTTTTAAAAGCTTACTTATGCTAGTCAGTGATGACAAATACATTTCTGCAGATCAACCACATTACAAATACACAACCAAGCCTGCTCTAACTCTCTTTAAAATCATTTTACTGATCGCTACACATATATCATAAGTGAAGAACCTCTATGGACAATCTCCACTATTACGGGCCAACTCTAAACTCTGGGAGGTTCAAAAGACATCGCTCGGCTGCAGAAAAGCCATAAATCACAGAAGACAGAGATCTGCTTCCTGGTGGAGTACAACTAAGTGTTAAAGATGATTAAACTTTGCCCAGCACAGCTAGTGTCTGTGCATTTCCCCTGCATGTCATTGTTCTGTTTTTTTTTCTTGCTTCTTCCTCTCTGATAAAATCTGTTGTCACCCACCCCCTCCCAGCCTAAGTTACCGTTAAAACAATCTGCATGCAAACTCCACATAGCGTCACAAGCAACGGCTACATGCAGTTAGCTTTTTAGATCCTGCCAGCTTAGCTTGACTACCAGTGATCCTTCGCTGCATGGGGCGAGAGTGACACATGTGGACATGTTTGTTGTACTGTACAATGAATGAGGTCTTAATTAGTTTACTCTTGTTTTATGTTGCTTTTGGCTTTGTACCATGTAGTTGTGTTGCAACATTTTTTCCTGATTTGAAACTTTGGCCTCCGTAAGTACGCTGTTAGGAAGAAAATACTTTTGCTACACTGGCATTTGAATTTGAATTCAAAACATCGTGAAGCAGGCTTTGGCTTGCTCACTCAAATGACATGCAAATATCACTTAACTGCAAAAAACTTTTACAGACCTCTGAATCAGTAATATTGAATGTAACTACTGTATATTAGTATAGTTGTTTAGTAAAGGCCAGGGACACTTTCATCTGAAGTGAAAAAGTAACCCACCTCGGCCAAAGTTGCCACCACCTCCGAAATTACCACCTCTGCCCATGAAATTTCCTGATCCTCCACTCCTGCCTAATGTGAAGAAAGGTAGATAAAGGTATTACATCACTGAATTGGCAAATGTGCACACTACCCATAACAACAGGTACAACCTGACTTTTTGGTTTATGGTACACGTACCTCGATTACTGGACATAGCGTTCATTTCCTGTTTTGACAGAGCTTTCCTGACTTCACAGTTGTGAAAGTTGATTATATGGTATTTCTGGGCTGTAATAAAGTTGCGGAAAGAAAAAAAAAACAAAACAAAAAAAAAAAACAACAAAGTCACACATTGCTTTATGTTAACTAACAGCCAGTGAAACGTGAGCAAGTGCATACCAACAATTTTGTCCACAGTGTCATGGTCATCAAAAGACACGAAGCAGAATCCTCTCTTCTTCCCAGTGGAGCGCTCCTCCATGATGTCAATACATTCAATCTTTCCATATTTCTCGAAATAGTCCCGAATGTGATCCTCCTCAGTGTCCTCCTTAATACCACCTACAAATATCTTCTTCACTGTCAAATGTGCTCCTGGTTTGTTGGAGTCCTAAAACAAGAGTGCATCAGTCAACACAGGCCCCACCAGTGAGGTTGCTTAAGTATCTGCCCTCTGTTCAGATTTATATTTTTACCTCTCTGGACACAGCCCGTTTGGGTTCAACAACCCGGCCATCTACTTTATGAGGCCTTGCTTTCATGGCATCATCGACTTCATTTACGGAAGAGTATGTTACAAAGCCAAACCCTCTTGATCGCTTGCTGTTGGGATCCCTCATTACCTAGAAACAACAAATTATAGCAAAGACAGTTTAACCGGTGTGCAGCTATTTTTGTTTTTTAAACTACTGATGACCATCTTTTCACAGCTAATAACATAAATACAAACCACACAATCTGTGAGAGAGCCCCATTGCTCAAAATGTGCCCGTAAACTCTCCTCCGTGGTTTCAAAGCTCAGACCTCCGATAAAGAGCTTTCTCAGCTGCTCAGGTTCTTTAGAGTCACGGTTCTGTAGAAGCAAAACAAAAATATAATTGCACATGTAAACAATGCAAATAATGCTTAAAATAAATTTACAAAGTCACATAAAGACCCAAGTTTGCTTAGTTTTTTTTTTTTTTTGTTGAACCTGCTTTGTACACACACACACACACACACACATATGTATATGAATATTATTTTAGAGTTGCTGACTTCATATTTTATATTTGAATCATTTTAACAGTCAATTCCTTACAATAACTTTTTAGACACAAAACTCAGCTGTTGTTTTTGTCAGTTTATTTTTTGGGATGGACGTGGAGAAACGCCTACTAATCTAACAGTTATGAAAGCACTTAGTTGCGGTTAAAAAGGAAAGGTTTTAGGATTCTTTACATCCTGGCAGACAGACGAATAAATACCTCAGTGCAATAATAAAAGATAAATTATATAAATAATCTAACAATTGTCAATAGGGCGGCTGCTACACCAACAAATGATGTTAATTGACAGGTTGGAAGGGGGATAAAACTTTGGTTACACTCTTAATTAATGTGATTAGTAACACCTGCATGAATTTCGTGAATATGTAATAATAAAATGCATTGAATAAATGCGGTTTAGGGAATTAGCCTGGGATAGCACTGACAGCTAGCGGTAGTTTACTTCAGGAGAACCAATACCAAAATACTTATATTAAGACTGAGGCTTGAAATAAGTTTGAAATAAACTAAGACTAGAGATAATGTTCATTTAAAGGACAGAAATGATAAAAAGAGTTGTGTTTTTCTTAAAGTCACCCGGCGAGCTGACAGTAATCTTGACAGCCGTTAGCTTAGCTGCACACCGTTTACCGACAACAGCACCGCCGGGTCTTGAGCTGCTAAAGCATTAAATCATCGTAACACGCAATGGGCGCGTCCATAAACGTCATGTCTACATTAACATGTAGCAGCAGACTTCCTTAATTTTGCACTTTAAGGTTATCAATCGGCGATCTTTGTCAACATCTCACCTCCATTTTGCAGACGTCCATGGCCGGAGGAGATCACGTGACTACCTCGGTCGTGTTACGTCATCACAACGCTACGGCTCAATAAATGCAGATGCGTTAGGGATAGTAAAGATATGCTGCGACAACAGCATTAAGGCTATGTCGATCAGTACGTTGGCTGGTACTTTTTTTCCCTTTTTGTTTTTCTTTCTTTTTTTTTTTTTTTAATTAAAACCTGGCGAGGCTGAATGAAAAACGAAAACTTACGCCATCTACTGGTGTAAGGGGAGCATCCAAGTTGACTTCAGTACACAATAAATGAAACACTAAAAATTCAAAGCGATCTAATTATGTTATAGTAAGGAAAATCTGTCTTCCTGCCTGCCTGCCTGCCTGTCTGTCTGCCTGCCTGCCTGCCTGCCTGTCTGTCTGCCTGCTTGTCTGTCTGCCTGTCTGTGAATTCATTGGCTTTATCAGTGAAGCCACTGGCTTATGTAAGTCAGATGTAGCTTAGGTCCTGAGCTGAGCCAAATGTGAGTTATGATCTATGTTGTTTAGCCAGATTTGGCCCAAATTGCATAACATAGCTTTGACATGGGTTTCAGAAAGGTGAGACAGCAAGGAGTGGACTCCAAGGACCAAAGACATTACAGATTTGGGTCATTTTTAGAGAATATCTGGCTGAGTTTAAGTCAACACCTTTAGCCCCGACCAAATGAGGGCTGAAAAAATGTCAGCTGTCAGATGTCAGCTGTGTGTGGGCAAAATATTATTTGTTGTGTGTAAAGACAATACACTTAACTGTATTTAGTAGGTGAAACACGAGTAGGATTTAGCTTCTGCATGCTGGTGTATTCCAGATTCATTGAACCATAGTTCAGTTATTTAACATATTTGCTCTGTTGCACATGACTGTGGTTTGTTTCTTTGAAAAGAAGTACATTTTGCTGCTTTTGGTCAACACAATAAGTATTATTTTGCACTTTAAGCTGCACTTGTGTTTACTTTGTTGTTATCAACATTCTTTTATTACATGTTGGTTTTCTGAGAATCAGCAGGAATTTATCAGCCCCCACATTCTCAGACTGTGACAGAAAACAAATTATATTCTGCCGTAATTTTGTATTTTAATTTTTCTATCTGCATTTTTGGTTGAAGCTGAATGATGATACCTGACTGGGGAAGTTTTGATCTATGAGCCAGATGCTTCTTCTCCTTGTTGAAGCTGACTAGCATCTCCAAATATATGACGCTTTTATGGTTTAGACAATGTCTGTCATTAATTTTATTGTAGTATGTGAGGAAAATACAGCCCCAATAAAAAGGGTAATGTTTTTGTGACACTGTTAATGTTGAGAATTTATGATTAGTCCATAGTTCAAATTGAGGAGCAAGCAGTCAATAGCTCCTTTTACAGTACTGCAATTAATGTGTTTGCTCAGTGATACTGAGATATTTTTATAATACAAAACAGATTTGAGAAAATCACTTTATCTTTAACATATCTGGAACAGTATTTCTGTTTGCACTGGGTTTATATGCAAGCAAATGAAAACAACTTAGCCATTATAGAATAGCAATGTTTTTGCCGATGTTAAAAAGGAGTATTTTTTTCTTCACATTTGGAAGAAATTCCTATTTAGCAAGACCAATGTCACAATTACTCAAATCCTGTGCCAGCCATTGTTGCTGAAATAAAGCAGATGGTCTGGAATGCTGACCAAATGTCTTGGTTGTTTTATGTTTTTTCCTTTTTCAGTGTTGGAATTGGCAATAGTTGCAATCCAACAAGCATGAGATTACATTATACAGTCAGGCAATAAAATCTTTGCATACTAGAGCCCGACTTAACTCTTTATTGGTTTGCTTTAACAACTGATAGGTCTCAGATGACACTGAAACTGGGGGTTTGTTGCCGGCATGACAAACATCCACACACTTTAATAGAATCAAAGCTGAAATAGTGGGGAAAAAATCCTTAGGATTATAAATTAAAACTTAATTGCTCAGGTTATGCAATTTATATTTTCACTTAGCTGAATTATCTTTTAGTTTATGTTATGCATTAATGTACAAGGGGCAACTTTGAGACATGTTTTAAGTGCTCAAGAAGACAATAAATCTTTTATTTCACGAGTTTGACCTGAGAACATAAACAGCCACAGTTATTAGTGTTACAGTATGTTATGTATGCAACATGATGAGCTTGTTAAATGTGAAACCATAATGATAGTAAAACTGCCTCAATAGATAAACGGATGAAATATCAAAATGTGGCAAACGAATGAATGTTTTACTCATAAAAACTGAATTATATAATTCATAATATTGCTGGTCAGAACCACTCTGTCTTTACTAAGGTATGTTTACTTGCCATATTTATAGTTTTATCAAAGTAAAACTTTGAATAATGGTTTTAAAATGTGTGTTTTCCTTTATATTATTATATTACTAGAAATATATTATTAGATTTTAATAAGACAGAAATTACAGCAGGTTGATTACTGCTTAAGATTGACTGAAAGTTAAAAGGCTGCTCGTTTGAAGGTTAATAGAGAGGTCTGTATTGTTGCTAACTTTGACATTAAACTTTATGCATTTAGCCTTGATTTAATTGACGTTATATGATGAGTATTGGCTTCACCATCTTCCAAGGTGAGTGGAGGGGGGGGGAAATCATAACAAGGTCAAGACTTCAGCATTGTTTTGGCTTTTAACACAGTCAGCAAAGCATCCAATATTGGCATTTCAAAGTAGGGTAAATATAAGAGGGAAAAGATATAAACAAGCACTAATGAACAAATTAGACTCAGATATCAGTAACTATTGGAGAAGTGGAAATTGGGACCTCCACTTCTGGTTCCACCAGATCCCAGGAACAGCATCAGGGATCTTGGTCCAGAAGAATAATCCAAACAAAACAAAACAAATAAATAAAATAAAAATACTGCAAGAAACCACCAAGCTCCAAGGCCTCTGGTAGAGGACTTAACCTTTAGTGTCAATCAAGTAGTTTCTATAACTCTCCCTGAGACTTCTGCACCTGTAGACCGATGATTCCAGTCCTCATGAAAAACTTCTCCAGCTGTCACAGGTTTGAAGGATTTCTTCTCTAGACTGCATGTTTCAGATCTTTCCACAGATGTTCAATTGGGTTTAGATCAGGACTCTTAGAAGAGTACTTCAGAATCATCCCAGGTTTTTTCTTAGCCTTTCTTGGGTGTTTTCAATCATTATCCCATTGGAGGACCCATGACCTGGTATCGACACCAGTTCTTTTGACGCTGAATAGCACACTGACACCTTGATAGTCTTGAGATTTCATATTACGTTGGACAGACTGAAGACACTCCCTACCAGCCACAGCAAAACAGCCCCAGATCACAACCGGGCCTCCTCCAAGTTTCACTGTAAGTATAATGCTATTTCCTTTGAATCCTTAGTTTTTTTTTTCTCTGTAAACATAGGACTGATGTGACTCGCCAAAAAAAATAAAAAATAAAATAAAATAAATTTTAAAAAATCCAGTTTTGTCTCATTTAATCAAAAAGGATTTGGGACTCAATATGCATTTTGATCAATTCCAGTTTCACCTTTAAATGATTTGCAGTGATGTACTTTGACCTTGGAGTTCACATTTGAATCTCTTTAAAAGTTATTCTTGGTTCTTTCGGTACCATTGGTATTATCCAGCTCTTTAATTTGTCATTGTGTTTCCTTTTTCCACATCCAGAGAGGCTGGCGAGACTCCTGCGGACCCTAAACGTCTGAATTGAATTTAAAATGTAGTAGTCACAGGAACATCAAGCTGCTTGGAGATGCTCTTACAATGTTTACCTTTCACATGAGTTTGTATAATTTTCGTTTTGACCTCCTTAAACAACTCTCTCAGTGTGGTGGGCATCATGGTACCAAACAAGAAAGTTACTACTTTTCATCCTTTGAATAGTCTGACTGATGTCACTACGGTCAAATTATTTTCAGTCTTTTCTTGGGTAACCAACTATTTTTTTTGAGCCAGTCCTATTGGTTAGTTTAAAAAAAAAAAAAAGATTCTATTGAGCAACAATTCAAAAGCAGTGTCTGATTTCATTATTCAATGTTGAGTAATTTATCATTTATTATTACTTTTGTTAATTTCAAGTGATTTCACTGACCATTGTGAGTTGTTCTTTCTTTAATGGAAGGGTACCAGCAAATTTGTCCTTGAGTGTATGGAGTATATGCATGCTGTCACTTGCTGACTTCAGACACTATTGCTTTCTTGCATTATTATGATGTTATTTTTGCCCACAGACACTTGTGACCACAGCACAATAAGCTAATGCTCAGCAATCATTGTTGCATAAAAGTCTACTCCTGAGATTTGCAAAGAGAAGATGAGCTGAGTGAAGCAAGTGCAGTGAGAGGAAACAGAGCAGTATCAGCCTTTCACAGATGTAGTTTGATGGATGCTCTGTGTACACCTCCTCGCCCTCACCTCAGGACAACATGTTTGTTTGGTTGTTGATCACACCCCTCAGTCTTTGTACCTAACTGCCCCCTGACACAAAGATATATCACTGGTCCCACACACTGCTGCCTGCCATAGACATATTGATTCTTTGTGCTTGTGGAGGCTGATTTTTTTTCTTTGCTTTTTTTTCTTACTTTCAGGCAACATTTGAAGAAACCAGGGAAGATGGGTTTGATTTCAAAAGTATTCAGCATCCTCTTTTTATGAGGAGGCTTTAAGGCATTCATCAGAACTATATGACAGGCCTTCACTTCAGTTCAGCTCTGCAGAGATGAGATTTAAGTCCAATTAGCATTTCATTTACATGAAATGAAGAAAAAATATAAAATCATCACTTAACGAGTCTCGTAAAAGTCTTGATTTGTCTTGCTTTTCCATAAAACTGTACAATCTTGGCCTCGATTGTAATTTCTTTCTGTGACAAATGAGTGATGTAACGACTGGCTAAAATAAAGGAGGATGACATCCTCGTGCGGGATAAAAAGCAGCATGCACTCTAGGTCCACAATTAAATAATTAACACTGGTTTTAGGCCCAAATTATAGTTTGCCATATATCTAATCATCGGTTGAGGAGAACCATGTCAGCAGAAATTTTATGTCTAGTAAATCTTGTGAGAGAGGGGCCAATTGCTGCAAACCTTGACTATAACCTTTCCCCTTTGTTCTTATAGGCGAGGGAGAAAACACATGCAAGCACATGCACAAATTCTCACTTATTGCATGTGTCGTTGGATGATAAAGTTGGTGTTTGAACCAACTGAAATCAAATGACTATATTAAAAAAATATTCTTGATTTATTCATTTATTTATTTTGAAAAATACACAGAAAGTGATCCAACAGCAGGGGGCACTATATCATGATCTGAGTTCATTGCGTCAGTAACATGATGACAAAAAAAAAGTAGGGATAAAGGAGGAAAACAGATTAAATAGCCTGTTTCCTAGAACAATGGATATATATAAAAACCTTGTAATATGGTCAAAGAAAAAAAAAACTACTCGAAGAACATGACCTTAAATCTGAAAGTAATTTGATCTCTGATCTGCCTTTTACCGTTAATGTCCTCTAGATGGCGCCATGGTCCATGAAAAGCTCGGCTTTTTATTCTCATGTCACATCTCTCTGTAGGTGTCAAACAAAATTCCTGTTTATTAAATGATTTTCTCTTTTTGCTACATATGTGGATTTTTTCATTATCTGCATTGACTTCAGTATCTACTTTTTTCTGTACTAGTTTCTATTATCAATTTACTTATCATTGGCCTTTTTGCTGTTGCATGGAAAATCACCCTTGAAGGAGATGGTTTTAAAATCAAGAATGCATTAAAACATTAATGATTAGCTTTTAGGATATTTGCATGGGATAGTATTAAATTTGGCAGCTGCCTTCGTTTTATTTTTGGCTGCACGTGTCATGTTTATCTTGTCTCACCTCTAAAATGTTGTTCACAAATGCTACCTCCCACTGCCTATTGTGCGTGGACTATTAAGGTTGACCTTGTCCTGAGAAAGCGTAGACCCGGCTCCATGACTCCTCTGGGGAAGCCTGCTGGCCATAACCTGGGTTTGGGCAGACGGACGTACGCAAGTGGAAACTCTGAGGAAATGGAGATTCAGAGCAGGGAAACCAGGGAGTCAATTTAGTCACTGTCTACTACCTTTTTGCATGCAAGTACAAAGCTAGTCTCTCATGTTGGCGTTGACTAAAATCTCTCTCTGAGGAATTTAGGGACAGAACAATTCCTAGCATCTGTTTCCTGCTCACTTACATGGAGGAAACTGAGTGTAAATCACACCAAATATAAATAGAATCAGCATTCAATCTACAAAAGCTAAAGTTGGTTACTGTGTCCTTGCATTTTAGTTCGTTCTGAAACTGAACTGAAATTGTTGCAGCTCAAATAAAGAATTAATAGACTTAAATCTATCACAGGATTTACCATTAAAGAAAGTAAATCAAGTGATCTATATATTTTTGAGAGTAATGCCACATTATTGCAGAAAAACTTACATTAAAGTTGAGACTGAAATGTCAAAACATCATTGATGTCAATTAATGTTCAATACAATAGATTCTTCAGAGAAATTGTTTTAAACAATCTTTATCTGCAAAATGTCTGGAGGATGACAGTTCATATTTTTAATCAAAGTATTTTTCAAAGTTTAATATGTGGGGAAACTAAGTCACTAACGTAAGGTTCATATATAAGCAATTATGATTTGCAAAGGTGTTTTTTGTAGTTTGAAAAAACCCATTTCTTGTTTTTGTTTAGTTTTTAAGTATACTAATAGTAGAATCAGGATCCATGAAAATGATAGAAATTGTTATATTGCTCCCGTGTCTTTGTTTTTTTTTTTTTTGAACCCTTAAAAGAATTCAGAGAAATTTTCATGTACATGTGTGTTATATTTACTATTAAATACCGACAGATTCCTCTAGTATGATACACGACAACCAAAATACATTGCAATGTTAGGGTCTTTAACATGCATGGTTTTTACAAATTCTCAGTGAGATAAAAACAAATATACTAGATTGTTTGATCATTTAGTCATTTTCCAATTAAAATATGTTTTCTTTTGAAGTCATTTCTGAAACAGTTAACAACATTACATTGGAGATTGTTGCTCAGATGGAAGAATGTTCATCCAGCAACTGGGAGATGGCTGGTTTGATCTCCAGATCCTGGATGTGTCAGTGTCCTTGAGCAAGGCACTGAAGCATGCACTGCTCCACTGTGCTCATCAGTGAATGGCTGTACAGACACACATGCTGCACGCTGCATGAAGAACTCATATAGAAGAACAACTGTCCATGAGTGTGTATGTGTGGATAGGAAACACATTGTAAAGCACTTCCTAGAACCTATGAAAGTTTGGATCATATACAAAATCCAAACTGATCCAAAATCTGCCCATATTTTTTGAGAGCTTTTTTGGTCTTGCTTTTAGATTAAAAAAAAAAAAAAAGAGAGTCAGAGGTTTTTATACTAGGAGACAGACAAGTACAGTGTCCTATTCAGAGAAGAGACACAGATAGTGTGGTTTAATAAAAGCCTTTATTTACAGCTCCTCAGCAGAGAGCAACAAGGGAGTGCTGTGTATCCCTCTGGCACTAATTGACCGCCTGCAGCAGGAGAAACATAGACTCTCACTCCTCTCCAGCACATTTCTCTCAGATGTAATAATAAGCACTGGGCTTTCTCTTAATGTACTTCTACATTCATTAGACTCTATAACTACAACTACAAGTATTCATTTTGAGAACTCAGGGGCTGTGTCATAAAGTAAGGACAGTGTGCTGTGTGTTATGTGTTAACCTGCGTGACTTCTCTGTTTAAATTGTGTAAACTAACGGTGATCTGTGCTGCTCCAAGGGAGTTGTGTGCGGTCCATTCAGTGCATGTCCCCTCTTCCTGGGTGAGAAATAAAGGAGGGGTCAGCTGGGGGAGGCAAGGGAAAAACATCTTTCCCTTCCCTTAATTCTCGTGCAAGGGGAACAAACGACCACAAAAGTGCTGCTTTCACAGTTTTCCGTGGCTCGACGTTGAGCTCCCAGCAGAAGGAGACAAAGGAACAGCGGGATGATGAAGTCCCGGGCATTGCAGGGCAGGTGTTTCCTCTGTCTCCTGGGAGCTGCGGAGTACACCTGCCCACTACTAACACACTGTGATGGATCGATGAGGCAGTAACTGACTCAGCACTTTAAGAGCTCTACCTGGGATTAGGGCACAGAGGACCTGATTGAAACACACTGTCATCCCACAAACAATAACACACATCCATCTTAGATGGCCGGCATCTCCTCTCTCCCCTGCGCTTTACTATCACCGAGAAAGATTGTACAGTTGATGATGAGAGGCACAGACTACTGAATGAGAGAGAGGTCTGCTACATTTCAACAGACATGATGCCTAATGGCACCTTATGGATTTTGTAAATACTATCTTCGTCATGCTGAAGCTACTGAATTAGGACACATGTATCTAGTGATGCGAGGCTTATACACCTGAACACACACAGATATGCTTATAAAAGCATAAAAGTATACCGGGATTCATAAACATAACGATTCTTATTCAGTCACAAACCGACTCAAAACCTTTAAGTAAGTGTCTAGACTCACTAAAAGAAGCAGATGCACACAGCTCTGCAGTGTTTTGAATGAGATGATACTCCATTTAAAGCCGAACAATCATAAACGGGGTCCCAGGAGTCGATGACTAATGTAGTATAATAGCCGGTGCTGGCAAGGTTCATTTTGCAAGTCGACCTGTAGGTAAATCCTCTCCGGTCTTTTATCCTGTTACAATACGGTTACTATCAATGTGTTTTAACACATTTTTTTTTAACTTTAATCCATTTGAATTATACCATTCATTACCACAATTAGAAACAAGTTTAATTAAGAAGCATTTAAACACACATGTGGTGAAATGGGAATCATCTGTACTAATTTTAAGCAATTAATATAATCACCATTAAATTTACTTAAGTAATTGAATATAAGGTTTTGGTGGATAAAATACAACTTTAACTAGATGATTACTTTTATGCTCGAATATCCTTGCGGTTCTTGCTAATTTATGTGGGTTTTGTAAACTATAAATCACATGCAATGCTTCAACACAACTTTGGAGGGAGCCTTAAGCATTTGGTTGAAGCTAACCTAAAAGCCCACTGCTATCAGTGGCTTACTCTGGTCTTAAAACAAATATTATTAGTACAAAAAGGTAAAGAAAATGGAAGAACTCTCCTTTTTGGTGTTACTGGGATGTATGGAATGGTTAATTTGATTAAATCTTGGTAACAACAATAAAAATGTCAACGTAAATGGCCTTTTAATAGTGTCCTAAGTGAAACCATATCTTGTTTTTTCCCTCTTTGTTGCATGTTTTTATTCAAGTAAAAACATTTGGAGCAGAGCATGCAGATTCAGCAACATTTCAGTTCCTTACCCTTGCAATGGTTAAAATAGCGTAGCAAGAAGTTTAATGGGTGAAAAACAGAATATTGGCTATTTCATCTGGTGGTATCAGAATATATGTTGTGTCCAGCCACACTTTCTTATCTTGTCCTGTTCTGCATATCAGGCCTCTGTACAGAGTTGGATGTGTAATGAGTGTCACACCAACGCTTTACCCCATGTGATACATCCGGACACACAAACGGTGGGTGGTTGTTTTTTTTACCTCATGTGCCACATATACACATGCATGCGCAAAGCTTGCAGCTGGGTGCTGTGGTGAAATGTCCCTTGTTCAGGCTGCAGTGACAGATTTAGAGGATGTTGTGGACCGAGGTGGACAAAGGCTGTCCTGTGGAGGATGTGTGTGACATGTAACATGCAGTGGTGGCGTGGAGTGATGACATCCTCTGTTTAATGAGCCCAGCCCATGTCAAAGTGAGCTGCCTGCCGCAGAGAGCTGTAAATCTGCCTCCTATCACTGCTGCTCTGCTAATACAGGAAGTATTATCTAATAAGAGCAACAAGGAGGACTAATTTCTGATACCCCCCACGTGCAGAGCTCAAGCTTCTTGTGGTGGAGAAGGGTAACCTGGTTGGGAAATTTTATTACTTAGGAGTGAGTGTGGTGTGAGTTTAGTGGGACAGGCAGCAACCGGACATGTTTCTCCCTTTGTGTTGTCTTATATTGAGGTTATTAAAATCAAACATGGTGCCAGACAAATCCCAGATGTCTGGTTGCCTCGGCCCGGCTGCCTTCGCTTTGCAACATTCCTGGGCCATGTTAGAACTCTAAAGGACCTCTGTGTCAGTGGCCCCACTCTGGCCTGCCCTTCAGCCCTGATTTGTAGAGTGCTGGTGTCAAAGGGGACTACTTTGTAGATGGTGTGCCCTGCTTACCTGTTTCCCCACAGCAAAGTCAATAAATGTCACTCTATGACACTCTCTGGCTTGTCTCACTCTGACCATTACAAGATTCTGAGACAGATACAAACACACCCAGGGAATTAAAAGTCAGATAACTGGTTAGTCTTAACTCATGGAGGCATTCTTAACTAAACAGCTCTTTTATGCCGGGACTGTAAAACGTGGAGATAGCCACTTTCTTTGTGGATGTGGTGTCTGGCATTTATCTACAGCTTGTAATGCAATTGTGTCTCAGAGTTTTCCTCCACTGAGCAGGGGGTAATTGCTGACTAGTCTTTTAACCTTATTAAATCATCCAGAGGCGGTGTTGGAGAGAAGATGGAGTTGATGATACTGCACCTCTTGTGCTTTTAGGAAAAGGAAAGATGCTGACTGCACTTCATCCAGGGGATTATACACCAAATTCAAGCAAAGCTGCCACAGCTAATTAGAGGGAAAAAGAAGCACTGTGACAATCACCATGGGATGAACTTCAAGCTGTGCATTCAGTGTTTTCTTTTTTTTTTTTAAATAAACTTTTTTAAAAACATATTTTGAGCACTTTTTGTGCAAGTTAACTTGGAAGAGTTTACACTGTAATATCGTGACTGTTTTTACTACCTTGCACTGCGATTCCTGTCAAGAATATTTATATGATATTCATGCATGTCAATTGTCAGTTTTTATTGCTATGTATCACCTGACAGATACCATTCCATCATGGATATGCACGTTCATAAAAACACACATTTACTGGTTTGATTGCTCATGGCCATTTTTCACAACCTGACATTCGCAATATCACCGCTGAAACTCCAAAGAGCTTTGAGTCTGAGCTTAATTAGATCCCGTGGAGCTAAATCAAATCAGTCTAAATGAGAGCAGAGAGCCAAATGAGTGTCTGTTGTCTGCTCAGTGTGATTGCTATCTCAACAGGATTCTGTTTGGAGAATGGTGCAGGGTTCAGTCACAGCAAACCCATCTCATTCCTGCCCTGTTCACTTCTTGTCCGTCCTCTTCTCCCAGCGCTCATGCATCTTTCTCAGCAGTCGAAGGAAGCCTGGGTGAGAAGGATTTTGTTTTACTCCTCCCCCTGCTCACACTGCTTAACCTTGACAAGTCAGTATGATGCAGATGCAATTTGCTTATCTTCTCCTGACACAAGCACTGTTCTCCCTGCAATGAGGGCAAGGGTCACCAGCATCACCACACTTTGACCATATATGTGTATATGCGTAGTGTATGAAAAGTGAAAAGGAGATATATACCCTCTGTGGAGGGCCAGCGAACTGAGGCTGCCAGCATCTGGCCCCGGTACTCCCGGGCCAGAAAAACATTCAGCTCCCTGATCTGCAGCTGCAGGGTGGCTACAACCCAGGTCCATTAGTCACCAGACCCTGGACACCTTTCTCTCATCCCACCACATAAGGTGGCATAATTGATACCCATCAGCCATAGCAATAATCTCCTTGGTGGGAGGCAGGATGCACACCTCATGTTTGGTTAAGAAGGTGCTGAGCGGGGTCCAGGACTCTGGGCCTGTCTCTTTGCCATCACTCCACTTGAAGGTGAGATGATTTAGGGGCCTGGGAGAAAGTTAATTTCTCTTGATCATTGTGTGCAACCTGGAGCCTTAATGGCGGGCGTAATTAATTCTGCTGATGTTAATCACCAGGGCTGGTCCCCACAATTATCAGCCCTGTGCAGATGGGGCGCGGCGCAGACATGAAAAATTAGGAAAATGAATCTGTAATGGGGTGGCAGATCTAATCTGCGTCAGAGAAAACAAAGTTAGGGAGAGCAAAGAGCCCATTCCAGGTGAAAGCCACCAATACTGACAAACCTGTGCGGCAGAGCTGAAAAATGTTGCCTTGTCCAAAGTGTTTTGTAATTACAGGGGCATTGAATTGTTCTATTGTTAATTCATCACTGCTGCAGAGGTTAGGTTCAGCGTCTCTTTCCTGAGCTGCGGGTTGGAGAGCAGAGGAAGCCGCGGTGGTCGCAGGCTTCTGGAGTCACCGTAAGGTTAATCAGGTTCCACTCTCAGTTGTGTGGGCTTTCCAATCAACCTCAATATTCATCGCTGTATGCTGGGTAAAATATGTAAGGACTCACAAATACTCCCCCAAAATGAATGCACACACTCTCTTCAGTACACGCACACACACACTTGGATAGTTTCAATCATGGATTCTACTGATGGAAGAATTACTAAAGCATTAGTGGTCAAAGGACAGATACTCCCAGAGGACGTTTCCTCTGCCAACGTCAAACAAAATTAAGCAAAATACAACTGATTAATTGAAATTGCAGAGCAGCCATTTTTCAAGTCCTTACTTGGCTCTGGCAGTTGGGCATGCCGTCATTCCTGTTTGGTCAGCTTAATTAGTCTTCTACCTATTTTGTCTTTAATAAGGCATGCCATAGGCTCTTAGAAAATCTAGGATGCTAGAACAAATCATTATTCATCATCATTGTTGTTAAAATGGTGAAAACCAAGCAATAGACTCAACTGCTGGCTATGATTTAGTTAAAGTTCATTATTAATGAATTGAATAAGCAGGTCTGTTATATTGTTGGTCCTCACATCAGCAGTGGTCCCCATAAGTATCAAACCAGTTTAAATATCAAGCCAGAATAAATGTAATGAACTACTTAAAGCAATCTGTTTTACAGTGTTGTAATTTATTAGTTTGCGGTCAACATCTTTCAAACAGTAAAAACACCCACCATGCACTCATGAAGGTATTTAGCTGTAATTACAGTTTCAGTCAATATACACACACAGTGACAATATTGCCTTTAATGTTTTTTTTTCTTCAATGTACATCAAAGGTCAAAGGCTCATTTTTGTGTAATTACTCACAGGGGGTAAAATGCAAGTCTTGAGGTGAACCTCAACCAACAGTAATAGATGGACCAGCTGGCTGTTCATTGTTCTGTGGTCAGACATTTCACAGCAGTGGTGACCAGGTGTAAACACAGGGCACAGCCACACACCCTCATGGTGGGGTGAAGAGACACGAGCAGCATTTAAAGGAGCCGTGGTTTCAGGTACAAAGGAAAGACATGTACAGCCACACATGCGGCTCCAGAGTCGGTGAGTATCACATTGTTATCATCGCACGATCGCTATTTGGAAAGAGGAAAACTTTCTGTCCTTGAAGAGCTAATAACATTTGTTTCCATGCAGTGACTTCAGTGAAAGGAATGTGTGAGCATCCTCTGAAATCCTCAGAGAGGGTGCAATGATGGAGATTAGTATAGTCATAATTCTATGGATTATATGCTAATGCGCTATTGCCTGTTTGTGGGAGAAAATTGCATTGTGGTTATTAGTGTGACACCAGAGCTCTGAGATGCTATTTGGAAAAAGTCCTCATTGGGTCTCAGATGCCCTCCAAGGATTTACATTTTTATTACGACATGTGGGGTGGGGGACCTAAATGATACAGTAGCACATGAACGCACTAAATCTACACCTTAAAGCGTTTAATTAAATGTATTCAAATGTGATTCATTGAACAATTACAGTCTCATTCTGCAAGTGCATAGTGCAATTGTTTTGTCTATACTCGGCTCTCCTCCCCTTTTCTCATCCTCTCGCTAACACTCTTACTCCCCTTAAATTAGAAATTGGACTGGCCTTTGTAGGAGACATTGAGGAGGAATCAATAGGTGCATTAATTACAGCAATTCATTACCCAAATAAACATGGGACTCAACCTTTGCTGGATACAAATTCGGGGGATGTTAAATGTTTGGCTGGAGACAAAGGCCTGGAATCCCGATTGCATTAATCTGAGGGATCAAAGTCTGTTGAGTGCCAGGGCTCCTCCTGGGAGTGTCCAGCCTGGGATCAATTCCTGTGTACCAGCAGTGAGTTATGGCTACCGAATACAAAGGTGGTCATGTGACATGGCACCGACAGAGCTATGCTGCTGCTGCGGTGTTTGCTCTGTCTTTCTCTCTCTCTGGCACTTAATGGGAGTCCTGCTGGCCCACAATGCAGTGGGCAAACAGGGCAGGCTCCCGCTCCCGAGATCCCCAGCTTCCCTTCTTATTCCAGGGTAGGGTCTCTTGCATACAGGGCCTCAGAGACTCCTGAAGGCTACTGGCAGAGGACGAAAGTAAAGGACATCCCTCTCCCTCACTGTCATCTCTACAGTGTGTGCCTGTTTGTGAATTATATCTCCAACGGTGGCCATAATAAAACATGATAATGATGGATCACACCAATAAATTACTGTTGAGTGGTTTGTTAGGTCAGAAATTTTTAGTGTGTGTGTGTGAGCCACAGCAAATGTGTGATAGCACTGGACACCCAGGAAACTTTAAACAGAGGTAAATAAAGTACAAAAATTCAAGCACAAGGTACAAATACCCAGTAATGTTAAGAGTGGTTAATAGTTTACCTGCTGCTGCTGTACACAATGCATCATGGGAGATTTCTGATGACCCATGCAGGGACAGAAGAATACATTTTTTATAATTTAAAAACAGCCACAACCTCTCAAGCAAATATTACACAATTATGCAAGAATTTACTTTCTCACACTAATATCTCAACGAAAGATTGTTTTTCATCTTCTGGAAAGTAACCAGTTGACAAAGAACACTGCTTTCTGTGCACCTCTACTGCTTTTTTAGACCAATAACCTGAAATGGTAGATATAGCAAATGATGGTATTAAAGTGAACTTGCTCTAATGATTGAGTAAAAAATGGGTAAAGCATCTATGATGTCACCCACAAGTTTTCTTAAGCTTCTTCTTCCTAGTTCTGCATGGTGCCATGTTGCAAATGTCCAGAACCAGACATGTGAACTGAGCTGGAACATGCTTAAGTCAGTCACAGAGTCATTTTAGCTCAACTGAATTATGTTAATCCATGATGCTAGGTAATAGTAGTTCATTCTTATCAGAGATCTTAATTTCAAATGTTGCTCATAGGCTGTATATAACAATGAACGAAACATTTGGTCACGTGACCTACTGATTTCTGAAGACCGGTATTGAAGTCCGATGGGTTGCCGCCATATTGCTCGGCAAGCCGACAACAAGCCAACTGCATGCCAGTTAAAGTTAGCTTTGCTCCCAGCTCCTTTTGCCTAATCTCCACCGAAATAAATGCAGGGCTGCTGTCAGACATGTACAGTGGGATATATTGTTGACTCCACGGAAAAAAAAATAAAAAACAAAAAATAATAATAATAATAATAATGACCGCATCGTTTAGCTGACGCTGGGTTAATACAAATGGCTGGTTGCTTTGCTAAGCGCGGTAAAATGACGATTGCGGATGATAAAGTGATAACGGTTAGCCATTGGCTGACTCTCAATCAATCATATTAGAAGTATATTTATACCTTGATAAAAATTCTCCTGACGAAAAAAAAAAAAAAAAAATCCAGTCCCCTCAGAGTTGTCTTGGGTGGGAAATAAAACAATTGAGACCAAAACGGTTTTTTGAACCAGGCTTAAAACATGTTTATTTCTGCTCTGAAGTTGTAAAATATAGGAGTAAATGGAGATTGACTCGCTTTTGCGGTCAACCTCTAGCGGCCTGTTGGAGAACTGCAATGAATCTTAGTCCCTCATGAGCCTCAGTGGAAAAGCGAGATGGTTATCGCTTGGCGTTGCTACTGAAATAACACCAGAAATGAGTGCTGCCCACTCTAAATGGAGCGGAATTTTTTCCTTCTTCCTGTTGGTTTCAACCTGGAAGTTAGAACGATGGCGCTTTAATACTTTCCAAGAATAAATAGTCCTACAAGATGCCGAATGAATCTTAGCTAGGTTTCAGCTTTGGGTTTTTGCTTTGGTGTCGGAAACATGGTTTTATTGTGTGCCTTTCAGCGTAGTTTGCATGTTTTCCCTTTGCTTGCCTGGGTTTCCTCCATCGTCTCTAGCTTCCTCTCACAGTCCAAGAACTCGCCACTTAGATTGATTGGTGGTTCTAAATGAACTGAATCCATCAAAAACAAAGCACAACTGCTAACCACCAGGAGTGACATTTAGTACAACGTCATTTATGGGCCACATCTTTACAGCTCCAATAATTGTATCAAGCCTTAGACAGCTACAGGCCATATATGACTGCAGGAGAGGGTGTGAATCATCTGTCTCATTACATCTCAAAGAACATGCAAGGAGCATGCCTCAGAGATTCATA
The DNA here is from genome assembly GCA_028564865.1 of Zenarchopterus dispar. Lineage (NCBI taxonomy): Eukaryota > Metazoa > Chordata > Actinopteri > Beloniformes > Zenarchopteridae > Zenarchopterus > Zenarchopterus dispar. The sequence goes on along the minus strand of JAOWBL010000014.1, from coordinate 11,267,086 downwards.
TCTGAATAACTCCATCATCACATTTTCACCATCTTCTTTTTCAAAACATTATCTGTAATATACATAGCGTTTGGACCTGTAGGATTGAGACTGATTGATTTATGAATTAATTAATGTTTTTGTTATGCTTCAATCTTTCACGGCAGGTTCACAGCGGGTCTGGAGCCTGCCACAGCTGATAAAAGGTGAGATTTTCTTCAAGTGGGAAGCATCACAATCACATGTCTAAGATGCTTCACATAACATCTGATTATTTTTATTCCCCCAGTCCCAAATAAACTATATATGTAAGAAATCTTAAAATTTCAATTGGGAGAAGGGAAAGGTCCCTAACAGAGAAAACAGAACAACAGAACAAACCTTTTCTGTGAACAAAAGCACATACAAAGACGTGGAATGTGCATGTTCATAATCCATTTTTTTTTATGAGGGAGTAGCAGTAATAATAGAGTTATAAAAGTAATGTGAGATACTAAATAAAATATTATGTCTGTCAAAGTTTAGAGTGATGTGTATCCGTCTGTTCTTAACTTGAACCTTCACATCTGGGTCTAAAATGCTGCAGATGCTGTTTGTATCTCTTCATGCCGTCATAAATACCGCCCCAGTTTTTAAGACATGGGTGCACTTTAATTATGAACTCAAACCAGCTGAATTCACAAGGTGCACATTTTTGAGCTCATTCGACCCGCTGGTTTGAAATGAACTGACGTTTCTTTGGCGGAAAATCTTCGGCAAAAACCCGAGAAGAAATCTGACCTGACCCACTTTCCATTAACTTCACAGCTGTCCCCTCGGCGCAGAACTTTAAAAACTCTCAGGCCATTCTCGTTCAGATAAAAAGTAGCTTTTATTTGAAGAATGCTCTTACTACAAAACACAGCGTTAGTTGTTTTCTTTTACAGCGCATATCTGAACTCTGTTAAAGCTCCGATCCACCCACTTCCACCTTTCAGCACTTAAAGCAAAAAGGTGATTAGTTTTTCATAAAAGTCCATTCGAGTTGGCCTCTATCCAAAAGTGTTGCTAATTAAAAATCAATCTATGAGCCATTTACGCAAAGGTGTGTGCCAAGGTTGTGTGTATCAGAGGATCATTTGTAATGAGCCAAGCTTTGAATTTGGAGTAGAGGAAGAGAGAGAGGGCAAGGGATGGGAGTAAAGGGAGGTACAGATCTAAGATAATCCTGGGACCTGCTGTTGCTCAACTTAACAATTGATACTATGTGTAAAGATGCTGAACTTGTAGTCTTCACTAATTGATCCACTTACCCTCATCGGAAGAAAGCAGAGAAATAAATGTGGGTGTTCATTGCATGCGAGAGAGTCCATAGATAACTATTAAAGCTGGATTTGTTGCCCTGATTCTGATGGCTGCGGAAGGGATTGCAGAGCAGGAAGGCATTTGTCTACTTTAGCAGGAGTGGTGTTAGATGTTTATGTGATAAATGTTTGCTAACTCAGAACAGCACCTTGGGAGCGGCAACCTGGAGCTTTGGACTCTGGATCTTATTAAAGTTACAGGGATGTATTTCATAGCCACCTTTCTAAATTCTGCCCAATTACAGAGGTGTAGCCGGTACTGATGCCATACCAATTTGGCCCCTTAGTCCAAACTATAAAGCATTGCAACTTTTGTCAAATTGTAAACTCCAGTGCAGTGCAGTTTATAGTACTGCAAAGAAAAGAAAGTGTTTTTAAAGACCTGACACTATGTGGAATATAAGTTCAGGTTTTATGTGATATTATGAGAAATAAAAAGTGTCTGCTCATGCATGTTGGTGGCTAATGTCTATCCCCTCGATGTTCTTTATGGTAGAACAGCAGCTAATGTAGCATAAAACTCTGCCCTCCAGATCATTTAGAGCAGTAAAAAAGAGGCCTTGACTATATAACAGTAATAATTGTTGGAAGTACTTTGAAGGTGTTTGGTTAAACTGCTCTGTACTTGTCCACACATGTCATGAGGTTGGTGCACTTTTGGGATTTAGGTTACACCAGCAAGTCCTACATCAACTACCATATGGGATTAAAATCACTTTTTTTTTCTTATGATAATTAAAGTTTGTTGCATTATATAAACTAAAGACTGTGCATGTCTTACATTGTACAGAAGAGATTTAAACTTCTATGACAATTTCATAAAATTACAGTTTGACAAATGCAAATTCTGTATTTTATTGAAACCTGCTACTTAAAAAAATAAGACTGTTAAGCCTGGGAACTTTTTGATTATGTAAATGCCACTTATATATTTTGTCACGCTTGAGTTAGTGGTTCTCTGTTATTTATGAGGAACACAGTTGATACATATGTATCAGTTATATTGCTTATACAGATACATACGTATAAGAAACATGATTCATTTTAAAAGGCAACTGAAGAGCCATCTTTTTAATGTAGCTTTTAATTACGCTTTTCTAATTTGGACTTTATGATTGAACAATATTTAGTTTTATTATTTGATTTATTACATATATGTGTGTGTATGTATGTGTATTTATATGCATACATAAAAATATTTTTTTAATTTCACCCACATTTTACTTTTATCAACTTGTTATATATATATATATATATATATATATATATATATATATATATATATATATATATATATATATATATATATAT
>JAOWBL010000014.1:11239655-11250437 GCA_028564865.1 Zenarchopterus dispar | reverse complement strand
ATCCATCCATCCATCCATCCATCCATCCATCCATCCATCCATCCATCCATCCATCCATCCATCCATCCATCCAAGTTTTTTTTCCCATTACGATGATAATAAAAAACAATTCAATTAGTGTTTTTTTGTAACAGACATGACGTCGAGGAAATGCATAATTTTAGGGGCCTGTTTAGAAAAGTGTTTCCACTCCAAAGCTGCATAATCGTTAAGAAAGTAATTAGATGCACAGTGAATGATCAGTGATCTTGGATTACAGTGTAAGAAGATACAAGAGCAGCCTCGCTGAAGCCTCTTGCTTTGACCCCAGCTTCCTGTGTAGAAGTATTGCATTTCTGTTTAACTTCATAATTAGGGCTTTATTAATGCAATGCTTTTCTTCCGCTTAATATTGTAACAACACAAATAAAATAAATTGTGATCAATGGAGGCAAGCAGAGACAGATGAGGAGTGTGTCACACTGAGGATGATACCAATTTATCTCTTTAATGCATCTCCATGGGGTTCTCTCACTAAAGGATACAGATTACTGAACCCCTTGTCTCGGAGGGAAATGCGTGAGAAGAATCCATATAACATGCAGAGATGAAAAGCCTTTTCCTCATCTTGTATCATTCATGCTCCGTGGTCACTCTCTACATCAAATTCAAGAATCCTGGTAACACGTGTGCAAATATTTAGGGGAAAGAGGAATTTGTGCAGATTCTTTATCAAATCATTGTGAAACAACTCAGAAAATTCAGTGATTTAACAGGAGAAATGTTGAGGGCTGTTGTGGAAATGAATGCGGTTTAGATTTTCTGTGTTTTGCTTTAACTTTATTCAGAAATATCAGTGTTTTACTTAAGTTAGTCTTTTGGTTCATTTTAATTTTGATTGGATTCTTTTTTTATCATGTTGGATTGAACTTGTGTCTTTCTTTGTAAAAATTTAGACTTGCATTCTACGTGTAGGATATTTTATGACGAAACAAAACCTCTGAGAAGTTGGTAAATCTGAGAAATCTGGCACGACCAAGCGAGCAGCTTTGGTTTCCTGTTTTTTCTCTTCTTTCTAGGAAGGATAAGACACACACACACACACAAAAGCTGAATCCATTAACAACCAAGGTTTTGCAGCAGAGACCTATCAGAAATCAAACACGTGTTAGTAAACTGACAAGACAAGACACACCCATGCAGTAAATAAGAGCTTCCCTGCAGCCACGCTCACACTCTGGAAGGTAAAAGCAGCCAAGAAAATTGTTGTTTCAGTACAGAAAACAACAGCAGAAGCACATTGAAATGGAAAGCATAAAGAGCAGTCTCAGAACAAACAACAACAACTAATGTAATAAGTGCTTTGGGCCACATGTATAAAACTAAGCTGTAGGATTCACAGTCTCATGTAAGTTGCAGGCTGGTGTTTCCATCCATCCCCCCATGGATCCACCCACCCCTTCACGGCCAGGTCATCAGTCCATCTAGGAGCCATGCAGACATGTAAATGTAACTTTGTATATTATTCCAACCACAATCATGTGTGGGGATTTTTTTTCTAAGAAGGCCAGACACCCCATAAAAGTCAGCGGAGTAACGCCGTCCCACGCCCCTCCTCTTTCCTACAAGCGTCCAACTCTACAATGTAAAATATTTCTGTTGTCATGTACCGAGTGACTCACATACTGAAACGTTGCACGTGAACATGGTCATGTAACAAGATCAGTTTGAGACATTCAGACATACAGGGACATTAATGGCAGTCATGTAGTCACACAATGACACGTTAGAATCTGTATCTGCAAACAGAAAAGAGTTTAGTTATTTTAAAATATTTGAGCCAAGCATTGCGAAATTGTGATGTTTTGGGCTGTGGACCAACACAATAATGTGCTCTGTTGTAAGACTGAGTTGAAGAAAGATATTGTTTCTCTTATTTATAACTTAATGTTAACAGTATTTTTAACTAGCCTGAAATAATGCCAAAAAAACCCACATTAAACACAACTATGCCGACTAGGATATAGAAATTTAAAGGACCACTCGATAATCTCAAATAAAGAAACCAGATTATGTCTTTATATGGTATTATTCTTTCATTTATGGCGTTCCTGCATTTTGTGAGTGATGGCATTAAAGGGAGGCCCAAGGTCAAATTCAGACCCGGCTATAAATTGTTTTGTTTGATGGCCTACCTTTGCTTTCAATGGCAGGAGGAAGGCCAAGCCCATAAAAATATAAAAGACTTGCCTGCCAACTGTGAGCTTGGCCAGCATTGTTATCCTTGGGACCCTGAGACGCTCCCACTGGAGGAGTTTCACTGTGAATAAAGACGGTTATGACCCACCAAAGGCATGCACATGCACGCAGGGAGAGCGTTTACTGTCAGAGATCATTCACATGTCACAAAAGTAAAGTCAAAACTCAGCCGTTCTCTGGTAATATCTGTGCATTAAAACAGCATTTAGTAACATTATACAAGCATGAATATTATCTTTAAATGTTTTTTTTTTTGAGGGGTGGGTGGGGTGTAGAGGAGGGTGGGCTCATTGGTCGGGAGACTTCAAACCCCTTTGTGTGAAACTGATCTTGTGTGAGTGTGGGTGTGTTTTGTTTTAATTATTAGAGTTTTATCATAATTTGTCAAAGAACTGAAGGCATAAGGTACCAGATATCAGAACTGATGGGTTCTGTATCATCTTCTGTAAAAGTGCAAAGCCAAACCTAAGTTTGACTATTGATGCAAATGTGTTAATACATTTAAAAAAGCTAACTGAATGTGGGTATGTTATTATTGATTTTGGTATCTTTGTGAACCAAAGTCAATTGTTTTGTTATGCTAAAAAAAGTTTCTTCAGACCATATTAACCTGATAGGTTAAAAGTTGTGATATGGTATATTGGCATTGCATTAAATTTAATCTATATGAGGAATAGTATGGGAAAAAAACATGCAACACATTTTATTTTTCTGACCAAAACTGTACCAACCAATGTGTAAGTACACGTTACTTTGTACACACTTATCATTTTAAGGCCAAAACAATGTTCTTGACCTGCATCATCTGTAGCCTGATATGTGTTAAAGTATAAAGAGTATTCATACAAAAAGTCTAAATAATAGTGTAGATTTATAGGGCAAAGGATGAGCTGTCACAGACTGAAGCACAGATGCTTAGTGGTAAAATTCAATATGAGTAAAATTAAATATGAATTCGCCATCATCAATTTTAAACTCAGAGTGAAAATAAGAAAGTTCTTGAAAGGGCCAGAGTATTTATGACAACCGGATCCCAACACTCACACAATATTTCAGCATGGCCAGGTTTAGACGGACTAAATAATTCACTGTGGTAGGCAGTTCTCCATGTTGCTAATAGCAGTTGCTGAGTACATGAACAAAGGCTGCACCGAGAGGGGGACTGGGGAATACCCGGACGGACCTCCATGTAGGCTTACCCTGGACGGGCCACACCTCACTCCAGCAACCCCCACCCCTCCTCCGTCTTCACTCAGCTACATCTGCTCCTCATTAACGGCGTTATAATGAGCCGTTGCACCTGAGGTAAATAAAACCTCGGTCTGGATCTCGGTCTGCAAGATCCTACGCTGCTACCCCGCACGTGAGCAGAGCTTGTCGCTGTGGTCAGAACGGCTAGGATGCATTCCCTGGTTGGACCCCGGCCTGCTTTTATTGTTTCTGAGAGGACTTTAAATGTGGTCAGTGGAGGAGCTACTGGCTACACATAAAACCCCCACAGGTTCCCCATTCACAACCATGGTCACAAAGCAGATAATGAGTTCCATAAAACTGTCAGGAAGGAAGACTAAATGCGCATCGGATACACCAATCGTAATTCAGATGTCGCTAGCTGGAAGAATGGTTATAAAAAAAAAAAAAAGAAAAGTTTTTTTCTGGCATTGATCAGACACTGCAGAATGATTAAGGTGTTAAAACCCTGGTAATAGAAAAGTCCTGGTCTCTGGCAGTCCATTTCATTTTAAAAAGGTTGAACAATCTCCCAAAATCCACCTAACATTCTTAATTGTTTTTATCCATTTTGTTTCTTGCCTTCAGATTGAAAAAGGTTCCGTCGTTTCTTGGTGGCAAGCAGCCCGCATCCTTCAGAGGTGATCGTCCGCAGCAGCTGCTTCTGCAGAATCATTACATGCTGACTGATTAAATATGTTCCTCCTGAAAAATTCATCAGCTCATTCTCACTCTATGGATCCATCATTAGTCCTGATATTTACTTAAACACATTAAGACTTGGAAAAATTACATTTAGAATTTGTGCACAATTTTATTACTGTAACATTACCATAAATATGACATCCAAATAAAAATCCTCCCAAATCTGATTTCGTTGGAAGTGAAGCAGTAGTCAACTTTGAACAATGCTGTTTTGACAAATGAACGTGACATGCAGGGGGAAAATAATTTGACAGGTGACAAATGTTGAGCGGTGATACAATCTGAAAAGCAGGCCACCTGAAATATGACTCACTCTATTAAAATCATTCAAGGAGGATATTGAATGGTTCTTTAAAGACTTCAAACATCTGATAAGACATATTTTCATTTGTTTTAATATTTTTCCGATGAGCACATCTGATACAAAAGTGCAGACCTGTGCTTATTCCAGCTGTTTTTGGGTTATTAATTTGGCACATCGTGTGTTTCTCTGGGAGAAATTGTAGTATTTATACAGTAATAACATCCCCAGACTACAGAGTAGTGAGATGAACTGTCATCACTCGGAGCTTCAGGCAATCTGATGTTGAATGATAAAAATAGTCTGCAATAACTTAATTTATGGATGTTCTCAGAAAGATGAGGCTGTTTTGTTAATCCAAAAGCAGTTCTGTCTGTTAATACTGTAATTACTTAAATGGTGGCTCGTACAAGGAAGGAGGTAACTAAGATGAGCGGTAGCTTCAACAGACACATGAGTGGAGATAATTTACACAACAATCTTCGCACCGTATGGGATACCACAGTTGACTAAACTATCTGTTCTTGCTCTTACAGGTTTTCATTCAGGGTTACATTCAGCAAATGACTGTATTTCTCAAATTAAAAACACAAGGCTATACTTGAACTCCTTTTTTCTCGCCACTGTTTGCTTTTTCACGCTTTATGCACCGCAGGCAAACAACACAGAGCTTACCACGTAGGTAGTGGAAAGGAAAAGTTATTGTGATTTTACAGTTTACTAGTTTTTCTTAAAATGGATTTCAACATTGCACATTGGATTTTCCTGTCCAAAGAAATATCGTCCATGATTTATGACCATATCCAAGTTGAGTTCAGCAGACTTGCTTAATTTAATTCTCCGTTTCTTTTCCAATTCAACACAAACACTGGAGTCCTGTGGAGTGAAGGTCAGATGATTTTTTTTTTCTCTCCAAGTTAAGAAGCTGCTCCAAATCCTTCCAGGATTGCTTACATTTCAAAAACCCATTGCATATATATATATATTTTTTTTTTACCAGTTGCCATTTTCTTAAAAAGCAAACAAAGTAAGGGAGTAGTCTAAAATACAACATAAAAATCATCAGAAGGTTAACTGGCTATGGTGATGGTGCAGGGGTTCACGTCAAACCTTTAAAACTCTGTTTATCTTCTAATTCGGACCATTTTTGTCACAAATTCACAATCAGATGAATTTTCACTTGGTTTCACAAGTTTGTAGGGCAGATTTGAGCTTTTAGCTACCCTGTAAATGTTTGACTGATTAGTAACAACTTTCTGAAGACTTTCTCAGGGCTTTTACTTATTTTACATCAGTTATAAGTTTGTGCTGTAGTTAGCATGCCTGGTGGAAAAATAGTGTTGTCTTTGTACACAGCTGTACCCACCTGACTCACCAAATATACAGGAAGTGACTCGATACTTCTGACAAATTGTGAATAAAGTCACACTATTCTGTGTCAACTATTTTTTGTTGTTAAATTCATTTTAAGTGGAATTCTGCAGTTGAAAACATTGCTTTTCTGATGGCTGAGAACATTATTAGTCCAGTCTGAACATCGACAGCAATCGTTCTTAAAAAGAAATAGAAAGTGTAGAAATGTAGACACTGTTTTCAGTGGCCTCAAGAAGACATGTATATCGTATTTATAAGGAGGCTTGGACTGAGATGATCCGTCCAGCTGCATTGGACTGTATTTTGTGCATTTCTGTAAACATGAATCTTAATTAATTAGTCAGAAAATGCCCACAACCATAGGTCACACTCAGAACAGGATGACATTTGATTTAAACAGAGATGGCACTAACTCACTTCGCAGTTTCAAAAACCGGGATCTTGTTCTTGCTGCAGGAAGTTTTTCATACGTTTTTAGGAAATCTGGCAAAAAATACAAAACATAACGTTAACTCTCCTCTGTCTGGGCGGCTGAAGCAGTGTGATGGACACATTTGGACTCCTATCATACCAGGCACTACTTTGGTTTTGTTAACTCTCAAGAGCTTGAGGTCAAATATAATTTGAAGAAGAAGTAACTTTGAAAATAAATAAATAAATAATAACTGGATAAATAAACATGGCTTTTCACTGACAGTCTCCAGATGACATTTCAAAAGTTTGCTTTGAGCTTGAGTGGCACCAACATAACACCAGGACTTAAATGAAAGATACGGTGATTATTTGAATGCATTTTTATTTTTTTTTATGATGTGTATCTGTTTCAGCAGCGCTGCCTTAGAAGAGCGTGCCGCGTGGGAGTGAAACTTTTGCGAGGTTAATGGATGAGCTGAAGTCACACCCAAATGTTATTTTTATGACTGGGTTTGGCAGGGAGCCTTTTCTTTCATTAGACTGCATCTTTATCATTTATGCGCCGATGGGAACACAAGGTTTTGAGGTTAGAGACACTTATACTCTAAGTGGTACTTCATTCGTTCAGCCACGGGGCAAGTCTAATGGAATCTGCTGATCCCTACCGCTCTAAATGGCATCAGAAAAGAAAGACAGCAGTCAAGTCCTGTTTGAGATTCTGCCCGCAAATATGGCCAGAAGTAACACATTAAATATTTCATATTCAAAATATTTGATGGCTATCAATAAACTTCATAAAAGCTTTCATATGTCTATAAAAGCAGATTTCATTTTGTTCTCATTTTCATCTGCAATGAATTCTCAGTTTCCACAGGCGATGAAAAAGAACTGTGAATGTTTTTACGTGTTTTATATCGATTGGGTGGGCTTATTTAATTCAATTGCTGCATATCCTTACTTGGAGGTGCAGTGAAAATCGTTGGAGAATCAATGGGCGGAAGCAAGCAAGACCAAAAATAATTGAGTGTTTTCAAACTCCTGCAGGCAGCAAAATAACTAACCAAAACAGCTCACAGGGATGTCTGAAATTGGTCTCACAAATCCTTCAACCACACAGCCAAACTGAGAAAAATGGTAATATAGAAATCCATTTCAAACTCTACTTTGCACATGAAGTTTGTTTTCTTTGTTTTTTTCATGTTCTCACATTTATCCAGTAGTATGCTAATACTCAGTAAGGTCTAACGGAGAAAAGGTGTGTTTGTGTTTGAGTCTGCTTGAGGGTGTATGTATGAACCAGATGCAGTAAGGTGGAGCTCTCCCCCACAGAGCAGTCTCCCTGGGTGCCTGGAGGTCCACTTTCAATCTATTTGCTGTAATTGCCATCAGAGTGTACACCTTGGAGTCTTCTAATTCCCTCTTTTATTTCAGCCACCATGAGGGAGACCATCTGTCCTCCTCCCTGCCTCACCCCGCTCCCTCCCCTCGTCAGGCATCAGGTCTCTCCCAATCTACACCAAAACAACGTGCACACACACACATAGCTACAACACGCCAAAGTTTTTTTTTCCTTTTTTTTACACCCTCGCCCAGCCAGTGTCACATGATCGCAGCGCAGGGCATGAGTGTGGTTTTACGAGGTGCCAGTAAGGATGACCACATGCTGTCACATAAAAGGCTCAACTTGTCAGGATAATGAAAGCAAAGTAACAGAGTTTCCCATCTGCTTGCTTTCTTTTATTCATTCAGCTCTCCAGAAATCTGCAAGACTTTCACAGCAGAAACACAAACGTGTTTCGTTGCCGAAACACAAACTGGCCTTCTTTTCCTCTAAGATTTATGCTGCATTGTTGCTGCTACATTTCCCGAGCCTCGTCCCCCGAGGGCACACGCAAGCTGTTGTTAGCAGTTACCACGGCCCTTTGTTTTCTCCTGAGGTGGTCACATTTTGTTTTTAGGGACTACAGCTTTGTTCCAGACCACTGGCTTGGCCCCAGCACCTCGGCAGGAGGACAGGTGCTGCGCAGGTGCACACCTTTACCTCAGCTCCACATCTGCCCTTTTTTCTCCTGCAGGCTCTCTCGACCCACAGCATCTCCCGGCTGTGACTTTCACACATCAGTTTTCGCCGTGTCAGTCAGAAATCACGCAAACACCGAGCTGCAAATATTGTTCTGCTTAAACAAACAGGAATTATTAAAAGAAATGGCGGCGGTGGGTCCCCTGCTCTGAATAATAAGTGACATTTTCTGCATCTATCTCACTCCGCTCTCTCTGCTGCGTCTTTGTTTGTGGTTTTCTCGACTGCAGCCACACTGTCTGGGGCGCGACTGATTTAAATACCATACCATCTCATTAACATGCACAGATAGAGCTGCGAGGGCCAATTACATTCATCTTGTCATGTGGCTGGCCTTCCAAGTCGTTAATATTTTATGGCAACACGCTCCCCCAGCCGCAGCAGCAACACACCAGTGCTCCTACATTATTCCACTGCTCAGGACATGAGATCAGAAACCTCCCCCCCCCAAACACACACACACACATGCACACGTACACATACACACACACACTTTCAGGTCATGACAATATAAACATGAAAAATGAGAAGATGGGGAAACTGATGGAACTCCACATAAAGATATGATTATTATCAGACAACTAAAGCTTAAAAAAGTGTGGAAAGATATTCGTGTTCATGCTGTTATTGTACCATCCTTTTATTGGTGAAAATATTCAAACTTGAAAACCACACAAATATGATAAGATTTAAAAAAAGGTTTTGCTGTGAAAAATGAAGCTCTGATAAAGGATTGAAGTGAAACATGTAAATTCATTAGATATTTGGGGCATAAACTTCAGCATTACCCCTCACAACAAATAATTATCAAAAGAAAGTTTTTATTTTTATTTTTTAACTGTCTTCTCAGTAGTGTCCTGTTGTTAAAGCCTCTGTGCATTACCAGGTGATATTCACAGATGGAAGATGAAGTTACTTAAAACTCTAACAGCAAGACTATATCTTTAAAAGTTGTGGGAAAAAAAATACTTTGTCAATATAAAGTATTACACCTCTTTTAATTCCAGTTTAAACAATAATTCCTCAGCGTTTGGGTAAAAAGTAATGAGAGTTTCCGTGACAAATATCAAACCCACTGTGATTCTATGACACAGCTGAAACCTCCAGAATCCCTTAAGAATAAACCTTAAAGCTTAAGTTATTTTAGCAATAACTGCTTTATCTAGTAATCTATTTGCTGTCCTTCCCATAAGTTGCTCCAGTGGTTTTTTCATACTAGACCCTTGTGTTACCTCACCCTCAGGGTTTCCTCAGGAATTTATAAAATTAGATCATCTACAAAACAAATAGCCATTCTATTCCCCAAAACAATGACGTCCTGAGTTGGAACATGCATGAGTTTGCATGTATTCAGGCACTCCCATTTGGTATCCACAATATAGGACATAACATTCAGCTGTTGATTAAAAACAGTGTTAATTTCAAAACTGACGTTGATAGCAATGATTTAGAAGTGACAACTACCTGAGCCCTGTTAAACCGAATTTGTACTCTTTACCCTTAAACATCATCCTATGGAGCAAGTTGCGGATGAAAGACACACCAGCGTAGCAGTAATTTCCTTATATTGCACTGAACTGTTGTTGTAAAACTGTGATTTTCTTTTATTGGCTCCTAAACATCGTTAAACGGAGTAAGTTCCCAGTAAAAGACTCGTCATAGTGTCGGTAATTTTACGCACAGTTCCCCGTGGTTCACATAAACTCATTTGGAAGCAGAAAGTCTTTTTCATTTAAGGATATATTAGGCAATTATTTACATTATTAGGCATCAAATACCTCAAACTAAAGAACATTATTCATAGCTATCAGCTGATATGGCCCACATAGTTGTTTATAAATATATTACAATCACGTTTCCCGTTTTATGGTGATCAAGTCAGTATAATTAGATTAAAGAGGAGGTTGGACTTTCATAATCAAGTCCCTGTAACATGTCTTCACTTAAGTTTGTGTCATTTTTGCAACTTATGTGAGTACCATATTTAGTGACATCTAGCAGTGAACCTGCAAATCACCACTATCAGAATACCGCCGGTCACTTCTTTTACTACTCAAGCATGTAGAAATATCTAAAAATAATAATGCAATAAGTGATGAAGGCTGTCTTAAAGCCAGTGTTTTTTCTGTTTTGAAAATTCTGGGTTGATTACAGAAAATTAGAGAAGGAACATGGTAGATTGTGGGGATAGTGGGTACATTACCAAAAGAAAAGCTCAAAATGATTCCTATTCTCAACTTAAATTTAAATATAATCTTACATCTTTTTGACTAAATATTTTTTCATAAATTTGGCTTTAGGTAAATTAAAAGAATTTAAACGATCACATAAAAGCCATATATGAACTATAAATAAAGCTATCTATATTTGAAAATCAGGAGGGATATTTAATACATCTACAAATTATGTATAAATATGAATTTTAGGATTTCATTAAATG
>JAOWBL010000014.1:11189390-11232630 GCA_028564865.1 Zenarchopterus dispar | reverse complement strand
TACATATGTCATTTTGTTGGTTTTTTTTTTTTTGAGAAAACAACGCAAAAATTAGGTTAACAGTCAACCCCAACCACTGTATCTAAATGCATGCTCAAGCAATACATAAAAATAAAAAGCAGGAAGAAAAATTGATATACACAAATGTCACAGCAGCATAAATATAACCGAGTACTTGAGATCCAGGTAACAATATTCATCTAAACATTTGAATTGGGAGATTCTTCATGAAAGTAATAAAAGGCTACCATATCCTGAAAAATATGTGTAGTTTGTCCTTTTATGCATAGTTTATCTTTTACAGGGGAATACAGTTTTTGTCTCCTGAAAATCATAATCGAACCAGCAGTGGGAGATTGAATTCCCAGGTCAGAACTATGCTTTTTTTTTTTTTTTTTTTGGCAACAACCAAAAAGCCTTCTGTAAGTTTGATAACATAACTATGGGCAAATTTCCACTTGAGGTTACCCAAAAGCATTTCAGGGTCCATTGGGAAAGAAATCCTGTGGATTTTACAGACTCCCTGCCAAAAACTGCAGAGTTTAATGCACTGCCAGGTGGAGTGAAAAAGGTTCCCTCTTCTATGCCACATCGATATTTACTTACTTATTTATGTCAATATTTATCACCGGTGGTGACAAGCTTGGCTCTGTAGCTTGATATTTTTGTGTGTAACATCACCAGTCAGCACTTCTAACCTCAAAAGTTGGAATCCGTCTCTTGCAAATGTGTCTTGTCTCTACAATTTTCTGAAATGCCTTGGACTTGTATTCTTTTATTGCATTATTTTTTTTACCCATTAGCATGAAATGAAAAGTAAAAAGAGAAAAAAAAACTTTGTCTTTGGACATGTACATCTGACTAACTTCTCATATATCATGAGGAAATCTTAAAGGCATGCTATGTAACAATATAATTTCAGACCAAATGTTTGAAGCACATCACATGAAAGTTTATGTATCAGACAAAACTAATTGCACAGTAGCCACCCATTCCTCTGCTAACTTGGTATGCTAGATATCCACCGAGAGTCAGAGACTGCTGGATGACATGTTAATAAGTTGGTTTGAGGTATATGAAATAAAACCCAAGGGTTTATATCACCTCTAGTGGGAGAAAATGGTATTGCAAGGCTTGTCAGCACACTATTTTCAGCAGCTTTTTTTTTATCAGCATAGTGAAATTGTGTGTTTAACACGGTGTCAGAAAAGTCTGTTTTTTTCATTTGGTTGATTTTTGAATATGTTAAAATGCAATTCTTCCATTTAGCAATTTTAACAACTGGATGGGTTACAAAGTCCATATATTTAAGAATATAAAAAAATACACATTATACTTCTATTTTATACTCCTGAATAGGATGAAACATGAAAAAAATGGAAAACTAGAATACTGAAAATAGATTTTTCTCATCATTGAATTCATGTATTTCAAAATGAAATCCTGGATACTGACATCTTAAATTTTTCTGCATGGCAAGTTGTTTTAACTGATGTAATGGACTAATCTGCAGATTATTTGATGTATGAACCATCTGTGTACCTGCTGCAACAATAACTTCAGCACGATGGACTACAAACTGTGATAAACAGCAGCAAAAGTAAGCTTAGGGCATGTTTATCTCAAAAAACATTAAACAAGACGTATATTTGGAAAAGAAAATCTTAACTTGATAGTAGGTATGTAATTGTAATCAAGATAAATGATGATAACCAACCAAAGTTAAAAAAAAACAAAACAAAAAAACAAAACAAAACTATAATAAGTATAATAAAGGGCAGAAGTGCATATCTGTTTTAATTAAACTTGTTTTTTGTCCTTAAAGCAAGCTGTCGGAGACCCCATAATGAGCAGAAAAGTACAATTTCCAACAACTCCTTTCCCTCATGCAGAGGTGATGGGAGGATCTGCCAAGGTGATGTGCCAGGACTTTTCAGAGTAGCCTGTGATCAACAAAGGCACAAGGACATCCTTTTTCACAGTTTTAATTGCACATACCCTCTGATTAAAGGGATTTAAAATTTTGTTTTGTTTGAAGAGTGGTTATGTAAAGTAGTTAGTGTCTTCCCTATCTTTTCAGTGAGCTCTAATGAGGAGCGACTCAGCATAAAGGCCACAGAGGAGCAAAGTTTCACCTTCTAAAAAAAGTCAAACCTCATACATTTCACAGCTGTTCAGTTGAACTTTGTATTAGATTTATTTGTACTGTGTCAACTAAACACTGTGGCATTTTCTTTACTGTGTCATTACGCTTTCTTTCCTGCAGAACGTTTGTGTTGCAACAAGGTCCGAGGTCCATGTAACTGTCTGATGGAAAAGTAATGTGGTGGAAAAAGCTACGCTTCTGCATTCCCTCGAACCACTCTGAAGCTATGAAATGTATGAGGTTTGAGTTGTTTCAGATGGTGAAAATTTGCTCCTACGAGGCCCTGTATCTGAGTAGCTGTAGGTGGATTTCCACTACAGTTTTTGCAAAACAAAAGTTTGAATGTTGAAATTGTGACAATGCTACTTCTTTCCATTGAACTGTGTTTTTCCTGTTTATGAGTGTAACTCCTTTAGAATTTCATCCTGCAAGATTTCTGTTCAAAACAAAGAAAAAAAATCTTGGCTTTGAAGAAAATAAACAGAAACATTTTTGGTATTTGGACAAATTATTGTGACTACCGCTACCTCGAAAAGAGTAGCAGAAGTAATGGAAGACAAAAGCAGGGGATAGTCATTCAAATTATTATTCAAAGGCAAAGCCGTTGTGTACTGCATAATGATTAAGTAGTGTCATAGCACAACCAGATCATATATACGAAACCAAAAACAGCTGATGACTAGATATTGATGACTTTAGGTTGACTGACTACTTCACGTCCAGCACTGCCAAAAACTTGCAAATGCAAATGCAAAAAAAAAAAAAAGTGTTTCTATTAGAATTTTGTGCTAGATTGAAAAACCATCTCATAAAAGGATTTAAAAAAGTGTTTGCAATATTTGACAGTTCTTTTGAATTCTAGGTGTTTCCATTACAGGCTTTGCTTTGCGAAAATTAGGTTTTGCCCAATTCTACTGGTAATGGAAACTTGGATTGTTCGCTTAGATTGTCCATCAAAATTCCCTTTCGGTTCACCAGAAAGCAAAATCGACAAAGACAGAAAGAAATCAATGACAAAATCACTTTAAAGTTGTTTTAATTTCAAGCCAGTCACCAAGTTCAACGACTGATCAGAGGTGAATCTGCGAGTGATCACCAATTCACACTCACTGACTCACCGATGTGTTGCGGAGCCATTGCTGATGGTCATTGGATATCTCTTTGGATATATCTTTCTAGCTTTCTACATATTCTCAGCGGTTGGGCAACTTCTCATTTGAGTGACAGCCAATGAGAGGGCAAGGCATGGTTTCATGTCACTGTGAAGAAGCCCGGGGAGATGCTGTAAATATTGATAGAAACACAACACATCACACCACAGCTACTTTGTCATTTGAAAAACTCTTTTGTGTCCTGAATAAATCATCGTACAAACAGCTTGCACCTCTCATTTCTTCTCTCAGACCGCGTTCAAATGATCAATTCTTGTTTTGTGCATGACTACACCTCATTTCCCGCATGTGTTGGATTGACAGAATCCGATTAGTCAACCAGTTTGGTGTCCGAGTTGCTGCCAGATGGCGAAGTGTTCGAGCTCCTGTTGGCTATCAGTCATGTAGTGTGAACACCACAAAGACTTCAAGACTCCCAAATACAAGACAGAAAGTTGTGTAGTCTGAACAGCACATCAGTCTACCAGTTGTGTTGTACAGCTCAAAGGTGGCCTAACGTACCACGAGAAGAAGATTTGGGGTTTTACTTAATAGCAAATCATGGGAATCATATGATGAAAAAAGATGATAACACAGTAAGTGAACACACAGTCGTACTTCTCTGTTGCACTGAAATGTGGGATTTGGTTGTTTAGATGCAAATTCTCTTGTGGTCATTTATGTTGCAAACCTCAATAAAATATCCTAAACTGGATTCATTGTCCGTGCTCATTCTCCAATATGTTAGGCTCAGGACAGAAGATTGTTGTGGTTCTTCTTTAATTGCTCCATCTGTCCAGAACCCATCGGGAGGCTGTTGCCTCTGTTACTTTCCCACGCGAAGCCCGGGCAGATAACTTCCACACACAGACTCAAAGCAGGACTACTATTGCAGCACTGCACTTCATTAAAGAGAAAAATACACTACAGGAGAACCCGGTGCTTCAGGTTACATAATCAGACATCCCGAGCAGATGAATCATGGCGCTGTGCGCTGGAGCCGACTACTACATTTACTTAAAGGATGTTTCCATCCCTGGTGTGTCATCTGGAATCCGTTCCCTGGTTTCTCAGCTACATTCCAAGCCAATTAGCACTTGATGGTCTGCGTGAAGGTGGTTTCCACTCCACTGAAAGCTAATCTAAATAGTCAATACGGTGCCAACAAGCAGACTTTTGAATTTAAGTGCCCAAAGATTTCAAAGTGAAGCTCTTGGAGCATCTATTAAATATGCTTGATCATAAGTGATTTATTCAACAACATAATAGATATTTCAAAGCTGCACATGATGTGCTGATAGATATACTTCTCACTTAAATAAAATCATAGTCAGAAATGGTCTATTATAGGGAACTGTAACCGAAGAGATTTAATTTGATGAGTTAAAGTTTGACTGCATTGTCACACATCTTTTGTGACTTCATAGGTACACAAAATCCAAATTTGTTGTAAATTTGGGAAGTTTCTTAACTTTGAACTCTGTGCAGGGGCTCCTGCATCACAGTGCCAGTCAAAGCCAGTAAACAGCTACATCACTAAATACTCAGAAGAAATGGATTGAAAAACAGCTCTGTATTTATTTAGTCTGGCTTCAACATAACAAAAATAAATGTTTCTGAAACTCACAGCGTTACTTTCCTATCTCATTTAACAAGTACATTTGCTTTGTTCAACAGGGTCAAACTGGTAGAAGAAACGTGCTATTTACTTCATGCTCCATGTAATGTACTCCACTCCGCTAGCCAGTGTTCTCATGGTGGCGTTCCCAAGACCGGATAAATGGGAAAAGATGTGTCTAGAAGGGCATACAAGTTAATATCTATGACAAATCAATATCTGGAACATGAAGAAAATGTTCATACTGATAGAAAACATTTTATATCACTGTATATTCACACAAAAGCATCTTTGACACACTGGAAATTTTTCATTTGTTTATTTTTGGAAGCAGTTGAAAAACTCATTTTCATCTGATGATACAGTGACATAAGAGGAGGAAACTGACTGTGCACACGCAGACACGGCAGAACAATGAAGAGGAACGTGAGAAGGATCTCCTGTAGATGTCCGGTGGGTCATTCAGTTCATGTTGAACACTGTCACAACAGGCTGCATTATCTAAATCACATTATGATTTTATGACTTATATAAATTACCACCAATTGGTTCTCTGCAACCTTTAAACGTTTTTGGCTATATCTTTCCCTCCATTTTCTATACCCTCTTAATCCTGTAAAGGGTCACGGGGGTCTGCTGGAGCCTATCCCAGCTCATTACAGGCGAAAGGCAGGGAGACTGACCCTTGACAGGTTGTCACTCCATGCAGGGCCACATTTATAAACAAACAGCCATGCACGCTCATGCACACACATTTACTGGCAATTTAGAATTGTCAATCAACCCAACATACATGTTTCTGGACTGTGGGAGAGAACCCACTCAAACAGGATGCAAACTCCACACAGAAAGCTTTTGGGTATATATTTTTGTAAAATAATGTCAAGTATTAAATTGCCCCTTTTTCATAATAATTTTCTGTCTTTTTACGCCTCCATTTTGTATCATTAAACTCTTCTTGCTTTATTCTTGGTTTTCATGGCACCTTGAACTAATCTAGACAAATGCAGGTGGCTGTTTTGTTTTGTTTTGTTTTTTCTTTTTTGGCTTAATCAAAAAAAAAAAAAAAAAAAGGTGGAAATTTGTTTTAAATTGCTTTTGCAATTACGCATCCTTCCAAGTTTGAAACTTTTCTAAGACATACAAACCAACTGATGCCTTACTGTGACTTTTTTTTTTTACTATGGTTGAACGCTGATTTAGTGCGAACATCAATAGCTGCTGTGGAAACAACTTGATTATCACCCCACTTTGACGGCATGAATGTATTATCTGAAGCAATTAAGGTGTCACCAGTATTTGCACAGAGAGATGGATGACAGTTTGATGAATATGATAAAAAGATAAGCTGACCCAAATCGAGCTGACATGCAAGTAATCTAACAAATGTTGTCGTGGCTGTTTGGCTGTCCTTCTTTTCTTATTGCTGAAAATGTGATCAGCTTGCTTTGTGGAGGAAATTGAAGTTTAAAAAAAGAAGATATAACAAGAGATTCCCTTTACTGTACACAAAGAAACACAAAGCACAAAAAAGCTGAGAGGTCTTTGGAAGGGTTTCAAGAAAAAAAAAAAAACATTTGAAGTTGCATCCTGATTGGCTGCAGTCATGCACACCCATGTGCTCTTTCCAGCGGAGGGAACCTATTTCCTTAAGGCTTTCTCCACGTAAGTACGGCTTGTCTCTTGCGACTTTATTTACAGTCAAAACTCTTAAGTGAGTGCATTAGTGTGAGAGATTTATCACTTGTGCCTGTTTCATTTGAGAGGCACTGTAACTCTTCCTCTCTGTGTTCAGTAATAAGAGAGCAGAAAAATGTACACTAATGCAGCCATCAGAGAGAGGTTTCTGTGAAATTTGGCCTAAACTGGACGTCTGGTGATGGCTGTTGAGGAGTTCAGAGTAATAGGGTGGGTAATTTGGGGAAACAGGTCACTTGGGACACGAGATGTTTGCAGGTTGACTCGGTGGAGAGATTGCTTTGGTTCGGGGTCTAAACATCGCTTCAGTTCAAACTAATAATCCTCATATCAAACGGGAAGTTTGACTCACTTTTAAAACTCCTGTATGAACCACGATGAATCCGGGTGCTTGGCAGGATCGGAGAAGGTAATATTCAGTGATGGGGCCAAGCATTTATTGTCAGTACCATGTGCATGTTGTGGTTAATTATGATTTCCACAGGAAATCCTTGTATTGAGTGATGACCCGCGCCGAAAACACACAGAATCAAAAACACACACAGAGGCACACACACCCAATATTGAATGCAGCTGCATCTCCCAGAGGGGAAAGGGTAATTTGTCCGGCTCAGAAATAAGGGTCTCTCCATTTCTCTCAGCAAGATGATGAAAAACATGAAACTGTGTTGCTAATGAAAAGAACACTCAGGATGTGTATTATTATTCCATCAGTCTCACCTAGTGAGGCTTGGCCTGGGTCCATACCAGAGGAAGGGCCGCAGCTTTTCCACCCTCTCCTTTCAGAGCAATCTCGTGGTAGGCTGCCACTCGCAGATTTCCTCTTCATTCATTCCACAGGAATTTGGCTGCCATTTCCTGAGCAGAGGAGAAGGTTTGACTTGCTCCGTGCAGAGCCAAGCTGGTATTTATCTAACCACACACTGGGCTTGATTCATGTGAAACAAGCACGCCCTGTAAACAGTCTCATTACCGAACCCCAACACTTCATTACTCAACAGGCCAAGACACTGGCTGGAGAGGGAACCAAAGATGGCGTAAAGCGCGGTTTGAACACTTTTGATTTGATCAATCCGCACGCGGAGTGATGGATTTATCTTGGAGGTAACATGATCTTAATATGCGTCTGATGTGGCGCTGGCTGGCGGAATAAACTTTGAGAAAACACGACTAAAAGTAGCTGCTGGAGGACTCAGAGCAGCCTTTTACTGTACAGCTTTCAGTTCAGATATTACTCTCTGGAGCCCAAGTTGCCAGAAGAGTACTACAAACTAAAAAGTCAGGGTTTTCTCTTGTACCACAGGGTCCGAGATACCTAATGAGGATGCTGGTCAGTTTAAATTTAAATCACTTACACCAGCAGATTGCAGCCTCAAACAAATCCAACCCTGCAGCAACTTCACGCTCCGTGACCCTCCCACTAGCACCATTAACGTCACAATTTTCAAAGCAACAAATCAACATGATGCTGTCTAATTCTTAATTAGATTTATTTGTAATGAAAACAGAAACCTTCATTTTCCCTAACTACATTACATTTATCAGTGGGAATCACAAATTATTTCCTCACATCCTCTATCATTTAATCTTTTCCGTTCGCTCAACAGGAATCCGGGAGGGAATCGTTGCCCCCTCTAAATCTATTTGTCGCACCTCTCAGACTCACAGCTCTCCACAGCGTGGGTCACCTGTAATTTCTAACGTTAAATCAAAGGCAATTCATTTCCTGCAGGGCTGAGCGGTGAGCTACGGAGGCGACTGAATACTGAGTCAGCCTCAGATTCAAATTCATTAGCAGCCAGTTGGCGAGCTGCAACCATTTATGCACACAAACACTCAAGAATATTACAGCAGTCTGAGAAGTGGTGATGCAACAATTTTAGGATGGCTTTTGATATTACGGTGTTTGACAATGTTGAAATAGGGCAGTAGCATGAACAAATAACAACACCATTACAAATTCTTTGGTTTACTGCTGTTATTTATCTTAGAGATTACATTTGTTATCGTTGCCTCTCATGCATTTTAACTAAATCATTAGACTACATGCCGTTTCTCTGATTTTGACCCATGTTAATTCAGGTGAATAGATAACAAAGCTGTGTAAAAAGTTGAAAAAATGCAAAAATTTGATTGCTTCACACACAATAATGAAAGACTCAGTACTAAATCTTAGTTTACTGCAAACTTAAACCTAAAGATGTAGACTTGTTGCATGCACTTGACATCACTTATTCTCCTTAGGACGCAAGAAAAGCTCTCAGATTTATCCGATCCCAATACACAGGAGCTTCACAGCAAGATACCAGCTCATAAAGTGAGTAAAATGGGGTCATGGAGCCTGCTGGTGTCTCTTCACATCCAGCACAGTACAGTAACAGTGTCTGTGAACGGAGCTCCCGAGTGCGTTTGAGGAATGAGTGTCCGGTAGGATTTGGCCATAGTGCAAGCCCCGCTGCGGAGCGGGGACTGTGTTGCTGTCTGGCTGTATTCACCTGAGCCAAACAAATGGTTGTGTCAAGCTATCGCTGCTCATATACCCCTCCAGTCCAGAAAGCTCCATTTTTCAGCAGGAAGCGGCTGGCAAATGACTGCAGATGAAGGTGCGTGACCCAGATGACTTTAGTGGCGTGGCAACCAACTGTGAGACAGAAAATGATTTTGAAGAAATACCAGCCATGTGTCTGGAAACTGTTTGGTGTTTCCCATAAACCGCTCTGATCAGATACTGGACTACAAACTGTTGTTGACCCAGACATCTTTGAAATTGAATATAGTCCTTAACTAAAGACATCTTTGCTTTTTGATAAGCTGCAGGCTTTTGTGACTTTCACATAAAAACTGGGTTTGACGGGAAAATACAACTGCGCTCAGATTACTGTGATCATAGTGCAAATGTTTGCTTTTTCCACAGTGCTTTAAGTACTCCTGATGTGAAACTTCTGAAACTCACTTGGACTTTTATCCCTCATTTCAGCAGGAGTGGAGGCTGAGATTTATAAATACTTGAGGCCATGCAGCAACACTTTCCCATGCCAAGGAAAACTACAGTGTTGCTTCTGTTGATGTTGCACAGGAATGATCATGACAGGCTTCATCAGTCCTGTTGATCTCACAGAAAGGCTGTATTTACTGTGGAGTGTAGAGCGGTTTAAAGCAAAATGTTCCCCAGACTCCGGTTATTCTGTTTGCAGCTGGGATCACAGAAGTGTTTTCTGCCCGGTTTTTACAGCTCTGGTGGTGGCAAGCAGAGACAGAAACATGAAGAAGGTAAGACAGGAGAACAAGATGGTGCATGATAATAACATGAGTGTCTTCATCCTAAGAAATCTAACCGTTTCTTAGCATGAAGCACAGGTTGGTTGGAGAGCTGCAGCAGCAGCAGCGGTTTCTGATCTCTCTGAACCCTGCCAGCAGAGGGAGCAGTTTCTAAAGGACTACAGCTTCATTGTCATGTCCAGCCTCCTGTCTGGGAACTGCTTGGCTTCCCTGACAGCCTTAAATCACATGAATAGACTGAGAAAGAAGCATCTGCATTCCACAAGAGTAGTGCTCTCCTGTTCGGGTCATGCTGAATGCTTCATGCGTGAGAGTAGGGAATTTTCTTATGGTGGAAAGTTAAGTGAACTGATTTGTTCAGTGTCAGTCTAAATGAGGCCAGATACACAATAATAATAACTATATGATCACATGTTAGTTTTTAACTATCACATAACTGAAATGTCTTGTGAGTTGTGTGTACACTCATGTTTAAAAAAAAAAAAAGACGTCTTAGTCCAGCCACAAGGTGGTGCTCTAAGAGGAGGTTTGGATGTATTATCATCAAACTGAAAGGCTGTAATGGTTTTATGCATTTATTGTACTTTTACTACAGTGCAAAGCATGCAGCGTGCAACCTGATACATGTCAAATTGCCCCCCTTATGATGCCTGCGTCAAACTTTATAACCAGGTTATTTATGTGTCGCCTCAGCACAACCTTCTTCCTGCCTTCAGGAATCTTCGTGATAAGAACAAAAGAAGACGACAAGCCTGATCAGGATTCATGTTTGTCAACAACATTTACGGCCTCTGAAAAGGGGCAGGGTCCGCTGAGCACTGGGAGAAAATGGTGCAGCAGGGGCTGGAACGGCGGCGGTGAACAATGCAGGAGGGCGGCTGCCAGGTTTTATGGCCTGGGATCCTGCTCCCAACCCCCACCACCACAGAGTCCCTCTTCCTTCCTGCGATGCACTGTAGTTTACACTTGAGCCACTATGAACCACGTTTGCTGAAAGAAGCAAGGCAGAACAATGAAACAATGAGGCCGTGCAGAAAGGCAACTCAAGCCACTGAATAACGCTTGACATGTGGTTTGTAACACCTTCAAGATGCCTTTCAGTGTTAATCTCCCTTACGTTCAACACTTATTCAAACCCTGACATGCATCTGAGAAATCCGTGTGCTATTTCTGTCATTTTCATGAAACTGGTGTTGGCTTCTGAAAGTCTGAAAATGGGTCAATTTTTGAGAGAAAGCAAGGTTGAATGAAACTCAGTACCCTTCTTACGACACATGCTCGCTTGCAGACACACACTTGAAGGGTGACGAGCCGTAAAGGAACCTGTTCGTGACAGAGTTTAAAAGCTGGAAAGGTGGTCATCCATCAGCACTGGGTTTGATATCAGTCCGGTTCCCTGGTGGGTCATTGACACAGATGACAAACCTGTCTGAGGGAGTTATAGAACTGCCAATCCCTCGACTGTGCGCCACTTATTCAACTCATGTCCACCCAATCGCAGGCCAAAGGCTAAATTGAACAACCCACTTCCTCTCAAGTATAAATACTCTAGCTGCTAATAGCATTTTCTAATACAGCTATATTTCAAAAATGACACAACTTTTCCACACTAAAACCTGCACGCACGAACGACTTGTTGAGAGGTCTGTGTTGGATCTCTGACTGTGCATATTAACGCTCCACGTCGCTGGAGAGATGTATTCTCCACAACAGCAAACAATACACAGCCACACAGGCATTTACAGCTCCAGCTATATGACTGCAATAAAAAGCATGGCAAATGAGGCATTCCGGGAGCCCCGGGCCAGATGTTGAGAGAGCTGTGTGCGTAATCAGGCTTAATGAAAGGTTGGAGTTACCAAAGTGTCCGGGGAACGAGAGGGAATAAACACAACATAAACAAGTCCTAAAAATTACACTTGTCAATCTAAAACACGCTTCTGCGACTGGTCCAAAGGTAGACTGCAAGTACCTCACATGCTCGGAGTCAGTTTTTTTCATTCATATCAGCCTACACATGCTTTAGATGCGAGGAACACGTTGTTCCCTGTCTTAGTTTTAGCTCTGTGAAGGGTCTGCTGAGGACCACCATGTTCTCAAGGTGACTTCATCCACAATGAGGGGAGGCTTCCTGCACAGGGAGCCTCTCAGGTTTACAACTTCCTTCTTGTGGTGACAATCCTATCAAAATATGTGTCAGGTTGTTGAACAAGAGTGATGATATCCTTCGCAAGTGGAAGAGCCGCACTCCTGCAACAAAGCCCCTCTCTTTTTGTGCTGAAATGAGCCCAAATAAAAGCACTGATGTGCTTCTGCTTTCAGCGCAGGCTAGATTAACACCATCAGCAATCTCCGTGAGCATATCTTCATCTTGCATGCGATAGGTGTTGTAAATGAGCTATTAATTGTTACACTTGGCTCCTAGAACAAGGTAAAACTGGAACTATTTTCCTGAAGATTTCTACAAGCCAGATGGGAGGTCACTGCCTCCTTTGCACTGAGATAACATGTCCTTATCAGCTCTCTGTTGAAATGAAGTGTTGGATGTTTGTGCGCTGTGGAATGGAGGCGGCAGTAAATCAACAGCTCAGTGAAAGTTGCATTTTAGAGCACACCAATAATGGAGCTCTGCCAACGAGAGGAGGCACACAAGAGTGTCTAATTCATGTTGTGATCCTGAATGAGCCAGATGCACCGACGACTCCAGCAGCAACTAAATGTGGCTCCAGCACTGTCTTCCCATCCAGTCACGTTGCCTGATGTGGACCAGCTCCGAGCAGGTTAAGAGCTCACAACAGGAAAGTGAGAGGATGTTGTTGTTCCTGAGAGCTCATAACAAGGCAAGACAAATTAAGGAAAGGTTAAGAGACACTGATTGCTGCACAGAGGTCCACTCACTTAAAGTGATGCATTGCAAAATTGCTTTCCTTTTGGGAGGAACTTGTTTTTTTTTTGGGATGATGGGTGTAGGCCTGCTGTTTTGGGTTTTCACTTGTGGATGTGGATATCTTTATATGAGTTTTATAGGAACTGTTCATTGCTTCAGACTTGTGAACTAGTGTGAGATTTTTCCATATTTCTGTCAGTAATGTATTTATATGTTAAATGCAAATTTTAGCTTGAGTTTGCAGAGAAGTGAAGCTTGACTACACTCCATTAATAATGCTTTAAATGTTTGCATGCAGGAAATGTGTTTTGCCTTTCTAACCTTAATTTCTGATACTATTAATTCATGCAAATGTATAGTTGAAATGTTTTTATGTTATCTTAAAGGTAGCATATCAGTCAGAATGAACAAAATAAAATAAAAGGATGCCTCATTATTTTTGATGTATTGCTGTGGTAACTTAATGTATTTAGCTGTTGTAGCAGCCTGTATTCAACAGGTAAATGTAAATAAAGACTATTGCTGCTTAGACTGATCATTTGGAAGATTATATTTGTCTTAAAAACACTGAGTTGCAATTACAGAAATATATTAAGGTATTTGTTGTTGTTGATGGTGTGTTATCTAACGTGACATGTATTGTTGATATATTAAAAATGGAAAAATAGACTGAAATTGCAACTATTTTTTAAAGTACAAGCTGTGATATTCTCAATGTTTACCTCTAAGCCCACTAATATTCAGGTTTGATTGTATGTTTTATAATGCAGATGTTAGGTTACTAATTGCACAACCTGGCATATGATTTGTATTCAGTAACAGACTATGTTTCAGCGTAATCTGACCAAACTCATGTGTGCATCAGAAAGCACTGCAGGCTGAGCTGCGTCTGTCTCAGCGTTCCCATGCAAATGTGTGCGATCAAGCGGCTGGGTGTGAAGTGACCAATGCTGTGCCAGAGAGATAAGCCAGAGCTGAAAGTCAAGCCTGTCCAGTTGGCAGGTCAACATATCACAGTCAGACACACAGCAAATGGCACACTGTTTGTCTCATGTTACCCGCTGACAGTGAAGGGGTTGAGGGCTTTTCACCAACACCAGTCTCAGTTGGGCTCCATCCACACACACACACACACACACAGACTTTCTCTCTTACACACACACAAAAACACGTGACGCTAAAATAAACTTGTGCCATATAAAGAGTATTACAGCATCTAACAGGATGTATGATCATGATTTTGTCACCACTATGGGGTGTGGAGTCCTGCGTGCCATTAAGTTTCTTCTTCACTTACACTTGTAAATTAAAGTTGTATAACAAACCATAAAACTGCTACATCAAACTGTTGTGCAGGCGGTTTCCTTAAGCCTCCCCTCTCCCTGAAATAGACCATGGTATGTTACTAATGCACTGGTCAGACCTGAATGTAATGTCAAGGTTTTTAGCAGCCTTGTAAATATTAAAGTCTGCTTGTAAAGTTTCATAAAGTGCTGAAATCTCCAACAGTGAATTTCTTTTACTGTCATTCTGCAGATATGCACAAAGCTGTAGAAGTTAAACCCAGAGCAGATTGACAAGTCCTCTTGTTACACGCTGGCAGAGTTTAAGTGGAGGCTTATGTACTTGCTGCCTGCTAGCTGGTTGGAGGAGGAGGGAGAGGAGGAGGTGCGAGTCTGTCTGGACTCATGACACTGTGAGTTACCACTAGAGGGCAAAGCAGCTCTAAAAATCTCCCATGACTCATGTCTCTCCCACCCCCCACCCCCTTAGTTGTTTGTGACTGCTCAGAGACACAAGAGATGGAAAAAAAGATGTTTGGCAAACAATTCATCCACCAGAGTGCAAATCACTTATTAAAACATGTACTACATCAATTCCCAATAAGACAAATGCCAGTTAGAGAGAAAGGAATATTCTTTATTTCCTCAATTAAACCACCCTTGATGACAGTTATAGAGGAGGACCGACCCCATCTATTCATCCATTATCTATACCGGCTTATTCCTCGTTTCATTCCTACTTAGCCTCACAGTGATCTGCTGGAGCCTGTCCCAGCTTTCTTCTGATGAAAAGCATGGCTATATCCTAGACAGGTCCATCCCAGGGTCACGCATATAGATGGACAATCACATACACACGCACCCTTCATTTAAAGCTATACACAAATACCTTTTTTTGTTTTGTTTTTCAGCAGATCTTGTCATCACATAGGGCCCTCTTGTGTTTTAGATTACTTTTCAAAATCTATTAAAATGGCAAGAAAAAAAGGATTGTGAACATTTAAAAAAACAGCCAGCACATAGTGCATCCTTCATAGACACAGAGGGTGCTGAAATGTCTCATATTAGGTGTTTCCTGTCATGGAGGGATGTGGCATGGCCATGGTATGGCGCTGGATTCGCTGGTCTGCAGCTGCTCCCCTTGGCTGTGCAGTGCTCCACAGAGAGCCCCGCTCTGCCTCTGTGAGTCTGGGCCTCAGGCCCCACAGCCACCTGGGCTACAGGGAGAAGGAATGCGCTGACTTAATGATGCACCGTAAATCAGTCGAGCCACACAAGCGATCCCGGCACCGCCATTGGACAGCACTTTGCCCCAAAAGCCCATCCCACTGTGAACTCAAGCCCTGTGCAAAAGGCATGTGGAAACACAGTATGTGGAGCCACTCAGAATCAGCTTCCACCGGGGACGTGCTTCTGCGCTGCTCCACTCTGGGTTGTTCCCCTTCTCCAGTCACCTCTGCAGAGGTCAGGGAGGTCTCGGAGAGGCAAGACAGAGAGCAGAAGGGTTGAAACTGAGTGCAAGGAGCTGTATCCCCTCAAGGCTGATGGGAAGCTAGTTGGGGGCACGCAGGGGCTGAGAGCTGAGGCAGACTGCCATAAGTGATTGCAGCTGCTGCTGAGGCCTTGAAGTTGGCTACAATAACATCCAGCCAAGTCAGGCAGATGACAAGGTGCGAGGGAGACTGTTTGTTTTAATCCTGCTGTAGGTGCCGACTCAAAGCTGATGCTCTGCAGGTAAACACGGCAACTGAGGTGAAATCTAGTGCTTTAAAAATGAGAAACGTTGGAGATTAAAGATAAGTGTTCTGTTGTTATATCATCCAGCTAAAAAAAAACAATCAGTCATATACTGATATAACATCAATCATTTGAACAAGAATAGCTCTTACATAAACAGAGGATGTGTAAATGCAGTATATATCTTTAGCATAGTTATCCCTTAAGTGGCATTAACTGCAAAGGACCTATTTCGTTTTGCTGTGCAGTGGTCCTTTCTCTTCCTCTCAGGCAGTGTATTCACAGTCCAACTGAATGGAGGCAGTTCCAGCGGCGCGCCACTGGAGAAGTTGGTGGTGAACGACGCTTCATTTTTCTCCCCAGGACTAACTTCTCCATGCAGTGTGGGACAGGACTAATGACAGTCATGTTAATGATGTTGACACTCCCACCAGTGCCAGCCAGCGTACAGTAATGAGGGGAAGTAAATAGCAGGTAGCTGACAACGCGGCTGCTTCCGCTGCCACGCAACTAATGATCCCTTTCACACCCTCTGAACATACTTTGTAAAGATGACAGCACACACTTTAGGAGGGTAAATCCTGCTTTTCTTATGCATTCACTTAACCTGTCAGTGGAAAGTCCATTTCTTCAAATATCACACATGAGAAAAATCTTGCAAAGTAATCTGTACCTTTGCAGCGGGCTAATTCAGTTTTAGCTCCTCTCATCATGTAAGAACCATAATGAAAATTGTTCAGTCTAAAAGGTATTTTATCTCTGTACCTCCCATGGCTACAGATACATCTCCGTGGTAACTAGGGAGAAAAAATGTTATGTTTAGCTGTACAAGACAAAACAGTGAATAATTTTTGTGGACATAAAAAAAAAAGCAACATCTGCTGCCAAACATATCATTGAACTTGATTGCATCATACAACTGTATTTGGATCAGACTCAAGTTTAATAGCACATGGGTCTGCCGAGTGAAAAAATCAAACAAAGCTATTGTAACCTGATAGTGTTGCGGGATAAAAATGAACAAAAAGAAAAATGAGTGCTGTAAGTTCTTTGGTTTACCTGCTGTGCCCCTCACATGTGTGAAGGTATGTGTGTGTTTGACCCTGCTCTGAACTGTAAAGTGAAAAAAATTCGTTCACCTCAGGAGCGTCTGTACAGCACGTGAAGATTGATGTGTGTGGCAGAGCACATGAGTTATGATGTCAACAGCCATCTCAGCAGTGACAACCATTATTATCATCTCTAGCATGAAATGACGTGGGTCTAATCTGATCCCTAAACAAACTATCACAGTAAACACAGAGCCCTCTGCCATGCTCTGGGCACACGTAAGAACATTTGCATACTGAAATCAGCGGAGCTATGAGATCTTCAATATTAATGGCCTCCCCAAATGAAAGTGATCTCCATGCTACAGTGGCATATCTTACAAACAGGACATGGTAGATGTTCTGCCTAGCAGCATGTGATATCTCATGTGATGAGCATCAACCCCATTTACCACTGGGTGTGCTTGAGGCCATGCATCCCAGGAAAAAAAAACATGACTCTATCCTGACAGCTGAGGTCCTGAAAGCTTCCCTGTGACACTCACTGTAAGCAGGCATCATTGATCACTTTATAAGAACACAATGGGCTCTTTTTTTTCTAAAGTGTAGATACAGTTTTTAATGTGATGATAAATAAATCTCATAGTTTGTTTTGATTTGTGTTTTGATGTGTGGTACAATATTTCAAATAAGCCTCCTGACATGAATTAATGACCCCAAACGATGTTGGACCTGAAATATTTCATGATCTTCATGACCGGGTTTTGTTTGTTTGGTTCTGAGTGTGTGTGTTTGTGTCTGACTGAGACAGACGGACTCACAGAGTAGGGGGTGGATGGGGTGGAGGGGTGCGGGTTTTCCATCAACACGGTGTCTGTGGAGGCACAAGGACTCTTTGACCCTCCTGTGAACTTTCGGGGGGGTTGCAGAAGCCACCGGAGAGGGCAAAGGTCGCCATTCATGCTCATCACAAACAATGCCCTGCTTTTCCAACAGCACAAAGAGGAGACCTTCACCACAGGCTGCTCATATGAGCCCGAATGTAATTACAAACACACAAAAAAGCTTTCTGGATATATTTGATTTTTTTGTGATTCTTTCTCTTTTTTGTCTTCAAAAAAGAAACAAAGTGACATAATTTCCATTGTGCTTCACTGCAAAGTTGAGCTGTTTGAGAGGGGAAGCTGTAAAATATGATGCACTCACAACAATACATCCTAAAGGTCTGCAGAAGCCTATTTATGATGCATACAGCTATCTACAAAATACCCAGATCCTGGACAAGTTAAATTCAGCTCAGCTTTATTGCACATTTTGAGGGAAAATCCAATAAAATACAGCAATCTCAAATGAAAAGACATACACATATAGGTATCCGTATGTGTGTTTGTGAGCAGCGTGAAGTGCTCAAGAACATATTCAGCATTGTTTTAATGTGAATTAAATTCATTTTTCCCAGCATTTCCAATGAGAAAGACATGTAGTATTGACATGTAGTATTGTCAGCCGTGTCCTCCGTGTCTCACATGTTACAGTGTTCTTTGCATCCTTGAACAAAGAAACATCAAAGCACCAATAAATCACTGCATGGTCATGTAAATGTTAAAGCGTGATCCAAACATAGTATGTGCTGGTGGGTGGTAAACTGTTATGTCAGCAGAGAGACTTGCTGAGAGAGGAGGGCAGAAATGTCCATTTTGTCCTTGTGGGCAACAGCACGCGCACCTGCTCACCTGCAAATAGCAGCCTCTGAGTTGTTTGGGCTCTCAACCTGCTAGCTGATATGAAGGGGAGTGTGCATGCTTGCTGTCGCGTCTGCTGCTGTGCCAAGCAGGGAGCTGAAGACAAAAAGACAGACGGATGGCAAAGGGATGCGTCTGTTGCAGAACGGTAGGAGAGACTAGTGCAGCTTTGCATGGCCCAGTCATGTGTCCCCTCATAGTCTCCCTGAGGCCCCGCAAAATGCTGAACAGCAGGAAAGCAGCACACCAGAACAGACTGGCCCAGCGGTACACCCACTCCACAGCAGCACAGCCACATATCCCAGCATCACAACTCCATCCTGACACATGCACACATAAACATCTGTGTGTACTGTTCGACATCACAGCTGTTTGATGCACACCAAACTCCACGTTTCTAACTGTTTGCTAATAATTTCTCAAAACTAAAGTGAAAGCAGAAGCTTAGCTGCTTCAAGTTACTTGTGGGAGTTTTCATTCAGATAATGCTCATTAAGACCATTTCATTCTTGTATTCCTCCTCTAAACCACTAGAGGGTAAAGCTCCCCACACTAGATGCCTGCTGATGTATGCAGCAGGTTTAACTGCATCTCACCCCGTTTCCCGGGACCAGACCTCCCTCTGCTCCGTTATCCGCGGGTCTAAATGAACCAGTCCACCTCCGCTTGATTAACATGATGTAAGGCTCTCCTAATTGGATTCTCAGCAGAGTAAGGACTTGTTATTGTAATGCGTTATCTATTTTCTAGATTTCCTCTGCAGCATCTGGGAGATGTTGTCATTCCAATGATAAACACCATTTTCACTTGAGCCTTTATTACTACAGTCCGCGTGCAAGAAATGGAGATAAATGAGCAGGAATCCCTAAGCTCTGATATGCAACTGCATGCTCTCGCCGCCTATATACCCCAGCAGTCTGCCACTGGCCTCACCACCACATGGGAGCTGCAACAGCTAACAAATGACCAGCAGGATTACACTCTTTGAGGAAGGAGGGGGGGTTGGGGTGGATTGTTTTGTGAGCTCACGTTGAGGGAACGTTCTTTAAGAAAAATGATTTTGCTGTTTTAACTGTTTAGCCCACCTAATCCTTCTCTGAAGAATGGATAGACCGCTCTGTGAAACTACCTCAGTCTAAGAGCAGCACATTTCTTCACTCATGTTTGGATTATGGCTCCACTTTCACTTGTGTGGCTTCCTGACACATGTATGAAAGCTGATATTCATCTTGAGATCCAGTAATATGAAACACTGAAGCTCTCTCAGCTTTTTAGGAGCTATACTTTTGAATGAATGCTCTTTCAGTATATAGGTACGAGGAAACAATGAAACATAAAGAGACCCTGAGACTCCATGTGCATGACTGTATTTGAGCAAGCCTCACATCTGTTTTTGTAGGCTTGAAAGCCAGAACAACATATGCTAATATCCTGGTGTGACTCCTGACCCAGTGCCCTCCTTACTCAAAACTCTCATAGGGAACCACCTTACTCTGTGCAAAAGAACTGTCCCCTGCCACCGTGAAAATAGTATTATTGCATCACAAGTCATATCAGAATCTAATAAGGGGAGCATTTTTTTTTGTCCCACCTCAACCTGGTGGTGAACTCTATAGTTAATATGCAGCGTTTATTATTTTACCATAAATCAGCAGCGAGGCAGGCAGGGTGCTCTCTCACCTCAATGTGCTGCCTTGCAATCTAATTGTGCATGGGCTTCATCAGTTTCCAGGAGAATCAATTCCTCCTGAAGCTGGATGCAGGCGGCCATGCCCCAGACCACGATACGCAACCTTAAATATGAGCTCCATCAGCCAGGCCTCCTGACCAGAGAGCCAGGAGGCAGCTTTGTTGGCCTGACTGGCCCTGGCTCCAAACCTGCGTTTCATCATGCTTTTTCTTTTTTTTTTCCCCTTTCTGTGGTATCTCTCATGACAGGTCGAGTCTCTTCGTAGAGCTTTGAAAATCAAGATGTGGTGAGAATGTGATGAGACCCTTGAGGAAGTGGCTGAACTTTTGAACTGGCATGTGGGGACAGTCAGGAGCAACGCAGACAATATTAAGTGGCCTGCTGCCTCGGAGCTGTCACTAATGGGGTAAACATTGACATACGAGCGCAGTCTCAAGCAACCATTCATCTGAGCAACTTTCCTAACCTTGAGAGGGTGCAGCACAGTCCTGTCTGTGACAATTCCAAACAAATAGAGAATATATTATTTCCATAAACACATTTTCCAACAGGAATCACGCTTGACTAAGATGCATGAGCCCTGAAACCACATATCGTGTTCCCATTACAAAGCTGCACAGTAAATGTTGTAAGTATATTATGATACTATATATATTACAGTACAATAAGTGCACACCTGTCTAATAAGAAGCTCATTTGTATTTCAATAACAAACTCTTTCTGCCTGCTTTTATGGATGTGCTTGTCAAGTGAAAGGTTTATATTCATTTATTTTACTAATTCATACAAGAATTTCACTCAAACGACACAACATACAATGAAGTAACAGTGTGATGTGTATCAGAATGCTACAATTTTGCCTTTGGGTTTTGGCTCACACAGTGCAGTAAACTTATGCTATATGTCATTGCTGAAGATGAAGACATATGGCTCTTTTAAATCTCCTAACAATACCAATCAATAACCATGAATGTCTCAGTATTGTCATATTTCATATATCAACTCTATTGTTTCAAGATGACAGTGATCATTCTCTACAGAGTCGCAGCATGACTGCATGCAAATAATCCTTATCTTGATCACTGTCATGTGAACTTACGGCACTGGCATCTATTATTTTATGTGGTCTGGTATCCCTGTAGTTGTGTGGCGAAGGAGGAGCCTGTGGTGGTTGATTGTGACACATAGACAATAAAAGAAACCTCCATAACGCAGACCAGGAGCACTGATTTATATACATGTTTAAAACACTTTAGGCCAGTCCCACTAAATTATATGGTTAGCCTAAACCAATCTAAGTTCGGATAAGCCCTTTTTTTCTTTCTTTCAGGATGACCAACTAGTGTTCATGTTTATTTAGGCGTTACTTATTCAGCAGAAGATTTATGCTTAAGGGCACAGCTAAATAATTTACTTGGAAAAAAGTACTGGTTCCAAACCAGAGCTATCTGTAAGACACATCTTAAGCAGGAAAACAAACTAAAGATACTGTCACACGCAGTTTTTTTTTTTTGTACTAAATGAAGGAAATGCTCATTTCGACACAGACTAGCCCCCGTGCTGCACGAAAGCCAGCGCTTCCTCTCAAATACAGTAAGTGTTGATGGACAGAAGCAGAATGAATAGGCCTGTCTTGAACCCACAACACCTCGTGGACACATTCATGCACCAAAAATAACAGAGTGGCTCTTCCTTGTGCGGCTACACAAAGTACAATTGAGAGTGATGTGTGCTGCAGTCGAGCAAAGGGTGAAGTACGTGGGAAAAAGCACAGACAAATAACCGCTGAGAGGCATGCAGAAGGAGTACTATCTGTCACTAAACCCTTTGCAGGGCTGTGACAGAGGAGCTAAAAATGACAATCTAATAGGTGGGATGACATTTTGTTTAAAAATGTGATGACAGAATGATCCCATGTCCCTGCAACTGTAGCTGCTGCTGGGCCAGGAGTCAGCCATTATTATCTACTTAACCACTGTCTGTCTTTGTGGTCACCGTAAGTGCTGCTTGTAATGGGCTATGATGAGTTTGTATGACTTATGATAGGATCTTTCGTGTCAGCCCATGTCATGCAAATATTTATGTCAAGTAGGAGCACTTGCGTTAGGGAACATGTGCTGTGATAGATGTGAATTCCCTCCCGGCGGTGGAATGACAGAACGTTTCTGAGGCAGTGGCCCACTTCCTCTTCCACTCCCCAGGCATGGCCACCAGTGCTGTGCCAGGGCACTGCCCCCTCTTCCTCTGAGAGATCCTGTGATTGAAAGGACTGAGAGTGGTGTTTACTTTGGATGCACCTCAGAAAGAAGCAGATGGAGACAGAGACGAGGACAGAAAAAGACAGAGAAAAGACAGGGGAAAAGACGGAGAGGCACATAGCACCAATTTCAATGTTTTTTTTCCTCTCAACAGCCTTATTTATGCTTCGCCATTGCTTCTGATCTATTTTCAAGCAGCAGGCGAGTGGCCAGAAACATTTACAGCCTTTAATAGGATATAATCAAACACACTATTGGTTTGTGAGATTGTTTGAATCAGCTTTATTCATTCACTGTTGTAAGTAACATTTGAGGGGAGTAATTTAAAGTGAGAGAGTTGATAAATGCTGGTTGTGTCCCCCCATAGTGAGGGAGTGGTCTAAGTGGTGAACTCTCTCTTTCATCCTCTTTCATTGCCTGTGGCTTTCTCAAGCGTCAACATTCTTCCACTTATCTTTATAGCCATTAGCGTTGTCAGCCTCCCTGCGTCTCTGCTCTGGCTCACAGTGAGGCCCTTGCCGAAATTCCATGAATATCAGTTGACAAGCGAGATGCCTTACAACCGAAGTCGCAGACAAATTGAGTTATTTGTGTTTCTTAAGGAGTAAACAGTGACGAACGCAACCTGTAGAGAGGAGCGAGTGGGACTTGAGTTGCACCTCTGGCCGTGGCCGCAGATGCACACTTACACTGGAGGCAAACACAAGCAGTGCCGCCTGGGCCAGAGGGTCGAGTAAAGAGGACTGTGTCTTCGGGAGGGCAAGCAGGACGTTGATGGTGTGGGGAGGAAGTGGGGGGCAGAACTGGACTGACGTGGCACTCATGAAAAGTCGGTTCAGTCTGATTTAAAAACAAAAGAAAACAGGTGGAGAAGGAAGACTAAAAACCAAAAACTTTGTGGTTATGAAAATGAATTTTTGCTTAAAAAAGAAAAAAAGGTTTTTATTTTATTGAAAGGTGTTTTTAATACTGTGCCATTTCCTTTTAAACCAGTGATGTTATACTGTATAATGAATGCTCTTTTGTGTATACTTATCAGTATGAATAGTTGAATTTAATTTATTTTTTATTCTGAGCATGTAATATATAAGCATATATAGAAGACAGTAAAAAAGTTTAATTTAACACACATATGAACACAATATACATATGTTTGCTCGATAGGGAATAAATACAGTAAGGTTAGTGAATTTGAACCTCTTTGAATATTTAAGATAAAAAATAAATAAATGGAGACTTTGTTGTTTGATGATCATATTAAATTGCATAACTTCTGATTTGCTTAATCAAAAGACACTATCTTGCGATGTAATCTGAAGTCATTACAACAAACAGGATTTTTTTCTTTTAAAGGCCACATTTATTGTAACTATTTACAGTAACAGTCTGAAATAACAACATCATTATAAACATAAGTTTGTGGCTACTGAAAAACATCACATTTATGAACAAAAATCAGTCTGTTAATATAATGCAGTGTAGTTATGGTTAATCTTGGAGGAGGAAGTTTCCCCTGCTGGAGTGTTGAAGTACCTGTAGTATCCTATAGAGGGAGTGTGGTATCACTACTGTGTCAGGGACGCACACACACTTATACACACACACACATATACACAGTATACACTCTCACAGACACTGGACCACACACTGATGGAATGTGCAGTCCTGTCATCAGCTTGTAATTACAGAGTGTAACTGACAAAATTCAACCTATGAAGTGAAAACGAGCATTATTCAGTTTCTGCCACTGTGATGTCTTTCACACCCTCCCAGAGTTCACAGATTTGAGTGGAAAGTGACACACAACCCTTGCATTTTACACCAGGATGTGAAGCTTTCCAGCCATCTAAGTCCTATCAGAACAAAGGGGGGTGATGGGGGGTGAGGGTGGGGGGGCATGTCTCCGACGATGTCATCTCAGCCAAAGTGCTTTAAGCTATTGTTCACGTGCTTTTTGTCACAGAATTTGCTAAAGACAACATGAGGATTTAGCTAATCCTCTAATGAGGATCTGCTTAATCCTCTTAAAACTCCTTGAGTACACGCAAAGTTGAATACTGTAGTAAAAGCAAGGGTCAAGGGCATTAACCTCACAGAAAGTGATCTTCTTGTCATGTCAGCATGAAGAAAAAAAAAGTTGGACGTATATCAAAAGCTGTTACTTGGTCCCAGTGCACATAAAAATGCACAATTTGCCTCTAATTGCATTTGCTTCATTGACAGAGTCAGTGAAAACACACAGAATGGTTAGGTGAATTTTCTTTTACTATTAAAAAAAAACCAAAATAAAAACAATATCAACATGTTTTGAACAATAAACATGGTTATTAAGACTTTATTTGCACAATTCCTTGTTAAGGCTTTTCTTTCAGTTTGGTTAATAAGCACGTTTGTGAGTAATCTGTAAACTGAATGAACGGAATATTTATTTGTAATGGGAGCATAGTGTGATTCCTCGTACAAGGGTTAAATCCCTGAGAATTCCTCCGCGGCTGGAAAACGTATATGCTCCATATGCTCTTTGGCCACTCGTGTCATGGCAGAGTGATTAGGTGGAAGTGGAGTTCATGTAAGCAGTGGTGAGTGCAAATATGCCCCAGATCTCCCCACGAGATGCGCACACTCACTGAGCAAGCAGCACTTCCACACAGAGCATTGAGATATGCGATATTAAGTAGGCGGCCATAAAACTTTGTCCGGACCCATGTGGACGACTTCAAATAAAAGGGAAAAGTCAAATATATATTCAAGTTTTCAATAAAAGCTTGTTGAAAGTGTAATGATGTTAAAGTGCTGTCAGGGGAGTCCCAAGCTGATGTTTTATTGGCTGTTTATTTTACTGGAGGAATAGCCATGAATCTAAGTAGCCTTCAGTGATATTGCCATAGAGTGGTTGAGCCCTTCAGCCTGCATGAGAGATTTTATTAGTAAAACATTTGTTTCTCCATAATAAAAGCACCTAAAACTGTGTATTTCCAGTTCAGCGGTGAAAATAGCAAACAGATGTGAGTTCAGTGTTTAGCCTCCTCTACACATCACAGACTGTTTTATTTCGCTCTGTTTTGTATAAAATGCAAAATTTTGCTTTTATCTGTGGAGACTGGCAGTTGTGTGTGAGTGCTTTTATGCCAAACCTGTTTATGCTGAAAGAATGCTCACAGAGTACAGTAAATTTTCATGGAAAAACTGATCTGAAGCCCTCACAACATTATTTAATGTAACGTACCTGCATTTCTGCTTATAAGGAAAGCTGCATGGCTCTTTGCTTGTCTTGTGATGGAAAAAGAAAATTCCCCACAATTCACAGTTCCATAAATTTGGACGGGATGCTGCATGGGCAATTTCTGTTTCATTTTCCCAGCTCACTAACTGTTGGCTACACTGCAAAATGTGATAACTACACCAGTAATATTCAGTCTATGTGACTAAATCCATTACAATGAGCATTTGCATAATACAGTAGTGTCATTGAATAAATGAGAAGCACGTAATGATCCAATCTGTGTGGGGACAGAATGAACACTCCAAGTAAATATGTAATGATTTCCACATGGCTGCACATTTGATGAGATGAACAAAAGCCCTTCCTGTGATATCAATGACTTTGGTCAGCACTAATCAATGATGTCAATGCAGCTGTTGGCATCAAAGGCTGTGAATTAAGTATCAGGTGAAGATCTTTAAAAAATTGTCCCTCAATGTACCCATACAATCAGTACAATAAATACTCACAAGGAGTCTGAGCCAACTGACAGGCTGGTGACTGATGTTGCTGCAAGAGAGTGGGCTGAATGAATGGCCCAGATCACCCCCATGAGGTCAGAAAGCAAGGCTCCACATGCATTTGGCCCAACTGATCTCCAATTAAACAGGAGCATTGACATCAAACAACCGGACAGATCATTTGAGCAGCCTCTGAATCTCTCGCCAAGACATGCACCCTCTTAGCTTTCACCACAAGCTCATGAACACAGTGGAAAAAAAAAAAAAAAACACCCACAAACCCGTTTCAGGGACTATTGCACATAATTTTGTCTTTATGCTCAGACGAAGCCCGTGGAAACTCCGTGTGGGTTCATCCCGGCACTTCTCTGCTCTGGTGACGGGAACACAATCCAGTTTCTGTGAATCTGCACCCCTCGGGCTGCCCCTGTGAGGAAAGAATGGTGAGACCCTTTAAAAGCTTATTTGGCGATCGTATTTCTCGCCTCAAAATATGGACCCCCGAGTCAATATATCTATGACTATTATCTATCAATTAATACATCTGTCTCCATTGTAGGGGTCTGCTGCCCTGCTAGCGGCCTGACCAGGCAGTGAACTCTTGCATTCCTAAAAAACACGGTCATCCAGCCTCTGTAATTTGTCATGTTGGAAGTTGACAGTAAAAGGTCATCCACTCCCATCGCTGGAGGCAAGAAAAAGCACCAGGATGAAAGTGCACGTTCAGACGACAGCTCTTACGGGGCTCTCCCTATTTGTATAAGACAGGGAAGACGCACAAGATGCAGTTTTATCTAATCTAGGTCACCTATGTGTTTTATACAACCTATCTATCAGAGTATCAGAGGGCTGACTGGCACATAAATGCACTCCAGCTCTTAATAATCCACCTATTACATGCCTCAAAGTTTGTATGGTATCATCATAAGGTTTCTTTGTTTCACAAGTCCTGTTAATACCCCTGTATATCTCAGTATTAAATTTAGGATGTTATGGACAAGAAACTTCCCAACACATGCAATAAATCATATTGTTTCTGAGAAGCCAGGTGACATTGGACAAGATAGTATGCCATCCAACTCATGATTTTCATATTCGCTCAACTGATATCAAACATATCAGTAAGGTCACAACACTTTCCCCGAGCGGTATATTTTAAATTGCTGTAGCTGCACATTTAGTTCCGAAGCCGACAAGCTATCCCTTAAATCAGGCCACCTCTGACTCCACTTCAGAGTGAGGGCAAGTCTGCCAGCAGCTCATCCATCATGCACAATAACAATTGATTCCCAAACATAAACAGAGCATCTATGATATAAGGCACAGCTGGATCAGGAGGAGCATGGCTGAGGAAATGCACTTATAGGCATTATGGCCAAACAGTCCAGCTCCTGTCTGATGCCCTCTTTCCCACAGGCTGGCATGATTTAGTCGAGGTTCCTTGTTTCCTGCAATTATTTTACTTCCGAAGCACAACGCTGCCAGGGCCAAAGCACCATGACACTGCGAGGTTTACTCTAATGGCTCCTCCGGCTCATCCATAGATGAGACTGAACATCTGTGAAGTCCTACTGAAAAAGGTCATAAAAAGTACATATACGAAAATCTGAATATATAATTAATGTGAGAATTTGCATGTCATTTGACTACTTTACTACACGATACATGCAAATAATAACTAAAAAAAAAATAACATAAAAGCATTTTAAATACAATCCGTTGGAGATGTCAGATGTCTACTCATCAAGTATTATAGTCTGTACAATCTTCATCAAAGGTGACATCTTAAAATGATCTATTTTGGTCCCATCAAATCTCCAGAGTACAAAATTATTCAGCTGATTTTTTTTTTTAAAAAGTGTCTCAAATTCCTGCAAGAAGGAGCTGTCACATGTTGGATTCTGTCAAAGTAAACCCACATGGTCTGTATGTAAAATGATTTTTACATAAAAAAAAAACCAAACTGATTTTTCAAGATTTCCTGCCTGTGCATCTCCTGCTGGTGCTGAAAATAACAAGACTCATACAAGTGGAAGAGCATGAGAACCCAGCCTCTGCCAAGGTCAATGATCTGTTTCACATTTTTAAAGAAAGCACTAGTTTGCTTGTTCTCTGCTATCCAGTGTCACGAAATCTAACCTGGCTGTTTTTGTGTGGACCAATAAACTGGCAAACAATTGGATAAACACCAGTGAACACTTCTTGGCAGAGGAATAATGAGTCCAGTATCAAGAGAATGCGTGTAACTGAACTGGGATCCACAATAAATGCTTTCAGTATCATGTTTTATCTGCCCCTGGCAGAAAAACTACACATTGTCAACTTAAACCACCAGAAAAAGGAGACAAGTATTCGTAACATAGCTTATGTTACACAGACAGCCTCTGTAAGTGTCTCATTTTAATCCAAATTCTATATTTTTAAACTTGTACCACATACATCCAATCAAGCAGGTCGGTTGATTAAATCCAATCAAACAGGAGCAGAAGTTCAAACTGTACTACTCTCCTATAGATTAGTGCACATTTGTATCTAAAGCCATTTATAGTTAAAAAAAAAAAAAAAAAAAAAGATGACAATGTGAAAATCCATCTGTTAAGTTAAGCCTGTGGAGAGGGAGCTTGAGTTGAAACGACTGAGTAAAAGTAAAAGACAATAAAGTAAATAAATAATGGAACCGTTTGTGTTTTTCAGTCTGACAGTGTGGGGAAGAGTCCGACTAGTGTCATCATTTTAACTTTTTTTTTTTTTAATCTTTCATCTTGGGTTTCATAAATGTGTCAAATTTAAAAAGGATAACATTATTAGGTTCTCCTGAATTATGCAACCGGGTTATATAACAGAGCCTGAGAAGACTCTTGTGCAGGATGAGAACTTGTACTTTACTGCTTCAAGTACATTTTACGAGTAAAAACCCAGACCTTGTCATTTCAAAGGAGATTTCTCTAATCTTACTCAAAGTGCAAAATGTTTATGTTATAAAAAGAACATCACACACAGTAAAAGAGTAATGGTTAATTTTATGTTAAAAACGCTTTTCTCTCCTGGTCCCACTCGGCAAATATGGCTAAATAGAAAAGGATTGTCTCAGTACCTGTGTCACACCCATGTGAGCAACTTTTAACATTATATTTTACCCACAATCCTCATAACTCAAGCCTATGAATACCAAACAAACCAAACATATTATTTAATTGAACCAGAGTTTTGTGCACTTCTGCTGCTCATAATTTATGTCTCACCGTTGTCCTTTCAGAGTCTGCATTTGTTTCATTGAATACTTTGAACCAATACGTCCACACTCTGCAGAGCCAGTGTTCCCATCTGCTCCATCTCTATTAAGAATTATGTGTATGTTTTATTAATTATTCATTGATAATCTTCCTGAACACGATATGGAGCAATTCTGTTAAGCTACACTGAAATATTATCAATTATCACGTTTTAATTTTTACCCAAGTGGCTCCCCTATCTCCACTTACATTACCCTCCTCTGGTCTTCCATGCAGCATTAGAGAGGCATCATTAGTGAGGACCAGTGGGAAGGATGCCCGCAATGAAGCAAATGGAAGTCATAAAGCAGCACTACTCATCGCATGGACATTACACACTGACCCTCCCCATTCCTCTGCCACTGCAATTGGCTGACAATCTGCACCAATGACACGGTAAACTATAGGCTTTTCAAACTCAATTTAATCCTGCATTAATTATTTCTTTAAACATTCTATGTCCCTGTTAATATTGAAATTCATAAATGTGTAAGGTTAAGGGCAACCATGTTGTGGCACACTTACCAATGTGATGATACAATTCCCATTTGATGGTAGCTACCTAATTAAGACTAGCGAGCTGCATACTGCGAGACTCATACATCTTTGTTATATCAGACAAATGCTCCCCTTGGTGCACGGCCACGGCAAGTTCAGAGTTTTTTGATGACTGAAACTTCTATTAACTTTCATTTAAAATTCAATGGCCACGCTATAAGGAACTACCATACCTCCATATCCATCTATATCTCGATATACTGGACAAAAATGAATTACCTGTGGCGCTAAATTGAATTTGTTGCAGCACAGCCTCAAATCCTCAGAATGTTTGGTGCCATAAGTAGATTAAAATCTCCCCGGGATGTAAAAATATTCAATACATCTCCTGCAGGAGGTTTAGGGGAGATGCTGCACTGCTGGAGCACTTTGTGCTGTCATCTCATCAAGGTGACAAGAGTTCAGCTTTTCCTCCTGAGGGCAATGTTGTCCATTTGAACCCACTGAACCCTTGGCCTCTAGTCCTGGGTTCAGAGGTGCACCCAGAGCTCTATCTTAGACACCTGGAGCTTTGCTATCAATTCAAACAAGCTGCTTACATGTGAGCTTCAAGGTAATGCTTTACTAATTACAATGATCACTGACTATTGATTTATGAACTAAATACAAATTATGACTCCTATGGTGGTTCAAAGAACTGCTGTCATGGTGGAAAAGTCTGCACGCAGTCAACATGTGGCTGAGATGAGCCTAAACCTGTCTGATAACTACCGCAAAGCTGCAGCTATTTAAAGCACACCACTGATGCCTCTCTTGACTTGACCTGTTCGACTTTTTGACGATACTGCAGGATTTGACTGCGCTGACTGAACAGAATTCAACTGCAGATCATGTTTGTTCAGAGCGGATTGCAGAGTGCAGATGTAGATAAATTGTTGGTATGAGCACCTGAGTTGTTTTGGACAGCTTTTCATGTTTATGGAGCCTCACAGGCTAGATTAGAAGATAACCTGTTCTTCCTCAGAGTAGTTGCACATAGACAAATGAGACTATAACCTACAGCAGACATGTACTAAAGTTATATTTCAGGAGCTATAACTCTGAATTCAGCTGAAAATGAGTCATAATTGCATGAAAGTTTTGAAATGAATATGAGACATACAAAAAAAAAAAAAAAGAGAATCATGAGCCCAAAGAAAATAATGGGAACTTTCTGGAGTCAACTTAAAAGCTGTTGACATGATTTTAACAAGACAGCACATCTCTTGGAGGCATAACCTATAACTTTGACAGTGTCCTATGAAAATATTATAAGTATGTTTAATGGTCCAGCAAACAGGGGCTGAATTGAGATTTTGGTTTCCAAAGTGCCATGGATGCATGCACTATGCACGAGAAACAGAGAAGGAATTTTCTTCTTCCGCAAACAAACGCTGTCATTTGCAGGAAAAGCATTTTATATGAATTAGAGAATGGATATCAGATTGATATCATTT
The DNA here is from genome assembly GCA_028564865.1 of Zenarchopterus dispar. Lineage (NCBI taxonomy): Eukaryota > Metazoa > Chordata > Actinopteri > Beloniformes > Zenarchopteridae > Zenarchopterus > Zenarchopterus dispar. The sequence continues at coordinate 11,201,103 of JAOWBL010000014.1, read as the reverse complement.
CAGAGACACAAGCTGAACTATAAAGAGGTCGGATCTGCTCCAACAACCCTTCGCTTTGAATGCGAGACCAACTAATGATAATTATAAATCTCCATCATTTATCAGGATCAGATGCAAAAAAACTGTGATGTTAAACAGCCACAAGTGCAGAGATGTCAATATAAATGTGTAAATATGATAAATTTAAGGATAAGATTGTATTCACTATAAATTACTAGAATAAACAAAGAAAATAATTTTACAACTGATCAAACTCACTTCTATCACCAGCCCATGGGATTGTTTGCATTGCTTTGATATTCTGTTAAAATTACACCGGTTATCTCAGGTTCCTGGTAGGTCGAGCTGCTGGTTTATTGTAACATCATAGTTTTTTAAAGTTTCATATTGTTAAAATAAAATGCCACTTAATCATAACACAGAATTCAGTAAGGAGTTAAAATGTCAATTTCTTAACTTTACCTAACTTGTCATCCATGTCTCCATCTGTAATCTCTGACAAACAAAATATTTATTGAGGGCTAAATAGTTTAAAAAAAAAAGTTTCATGGAAGGATTCCTCACTTGGGTGTGCAAGAAAAATAGACCTGTGTTGTTGTTTTTTTGCTACAGGTATGGTACAGTAGTGATTTGCAATAGTGCAAAAGTGTCCCAATAAACTCAAGTTGCAGCTTACTAGTAGAAGTACTGTATTGTTTTCACTGCTGCGGAGGAAATACGGACATAGAGAGCACTTCCTCTGCCAATACCAGCGTTTCCCAGTTTTATCAAAACTTATTTTGATCCACAGCAGATGTTTGAGTTCTTTTTTTAATTTATTTATTTATTTATTTATTTAGTCCATTCCTCCACCAAGTTCTGTGGAAATGTCTTGATAGTGTTACTATCTTCTCAAATAACAGACACAGAAACAGTTTGTATTATTTACTTCTTTTATAGTTTCATGTTTCCAGAAGTTCTCGCTACCACGCTCAAAAATTGATCAATTTTCTTACATTTAAACCTTGTATTTATAAGAAGCTGTGTCTAGATGAACAGATCTCATAAACTCTTTAAGTATGTTTTTTGCTCGAAAATTTGCAACACTTAAAGATTTCATTTTATTCAGCATAGCTATTAAGTCCCTAGCATCCTTTCAGCAAATTTTTAGATTTTTAATGATGCCAACATTGAATGTATTTGGTTCTACTGGGACCCTGAAGAAGATCAGCCTTTTGATTTGATTGATTGTGGACAATTTTTATGGTTTATTCATCTGCCATGACCCCATCTAATCTTTGATTCATGTTATTTAAAGTCATATGTGAAAGCTTTTGGAAGATTTCACTTTTTATTACACAAACTGTGAAATAAGACAAACTGATAAGTTTTCTGAAGGCACCTCAAGATTGAATATGTTACAGTTCCACCATTTATCTTTGCACTTAACCTATGTCTGTCTTTTCTGCTTTTAAATCTATTTAATCATTTTTAAAAATGTTTTTATGTAAAACACTTTGAATTGTCTTAAACATGAAATGTCCTATACAAATCAGCTTACCATGCCTTAAACCCTTCTGAAAACAGGATTTACTAATATTCAGAGTATCCTCACCTATGACTTTAGAAATAGCTCACTGTTAATAAGAAAATAACAATAAAAAAGAACATTTTGACCTGGAAATCCTCAAGAAATAACTGCTAATCAATGAACAACTCTGGTACTTAAATATTGGTTCTGTGATAGCCAGATCAATAATGATCAATGGGTCCACAGGCTGCCTCATAGACTCTATTAAGTATATTATGTTTTATCTGAATCCTGGTTCTGTTGTACCAGCGTCTTTCATGTTTTATATGTTTCCTTACATAAACTTGCCTGGCTAAAATGAATGGGTCATGAACACACACCGATGAATAAAAAACTGATGATTCATTTGATTTATGCCTGTTGGAGCAGGAAAACATCTAAAACACATATTACAGTAAACAAGACCAGGAACTAAAAACACTCAGACTCTTTCAGGTTCTTTAGCCTCACCTTGAAAGTTTCCTGGCTTTTCCTCTAGTGCCACCATGACTGGCTTTTTTTTTTTCTTTGTTTTTGTTTGAAGTGCAAATTTTTTTCTCAAGTACAGAATGAGTTCCCATGGAAACGGAAATATACGGTATGTCCACAATCCCCAGAGCATGAATGTCAATGGTTTATATTCACCTACAGAATCTTTAAATTCAAATTCCTCTATTTTATAAGAGGGAAAAACATAAAAAGCATATGGAACAAAAAACAAAAGTGATTTTTGCATGAATAAAGACACATTTCTGCCATATCTATATGATTTTTTTAAAGCAATTGTTTAACTAAATAATTTCCTGGCCATGATATACTTTTTGAAAAATCAACCTTGTGTGCAGCTTAAGAGCTTAGAAAAAGACACCAACACTGATTCATCACTGATTCATCTTCCTTTCAGCATATGGAGGAGCAAGCAGTCCAAATATGACACACAAAAAAAATATCCGAATCTCCTCCCTCCCATACAGTCTGTGGGGAGGCTATTCTGCGGTAATGGCGTTGGGTTTGTGACATTCAGCGCTGATAGAGGACATCATTTCACAGGAGACCTCACAGAGTAGCTAGACCAGGAAGAATGTGGCCAGATGGAAGCGGGCTGAATTGTCAACATTTCCCTGTTGACTAGCCAGCTAAGCAACTTCCACAACGCAGGCAGATTTTTACATTCTGGAGGCAACAGATCATCCTCCTCCAACACGGATGCACACACAAACGCACACACATGCAAGCACACTCATAGGTTCCAAAAACAGGCTCAAAAACCAAAACTAAAGTGAGTGCACAGAGGCTCCTGAGTGCCTCGTGCGAGAAGCAGAGGACAAAGGTGAGGACTGGCTGTAATAAAGCCGTATGCCTGCTGTTAAGAAATGAAATGTAAAGCCATCACTGTGATCCATCTTCATTAAACAATTTCCCTTCTCCCTTGCTTTCGAGGGTATCAGTTTCAAGGGGTCAGGTGCTATTTCTCCTCCTCTTGGGTGTTGGCATGTCTTTAAATATACTGTAGAGCGCTGCGACTGTGCAGCGAGGCAGAGGAATGGGAAGCCATTGGTCCCGTGCCGACTGGCTGCCATTCAAGGTTACTCTTGGAGGGTTTCCCATCACCCCCCTCTAAGTGATACATTGCAATCTGACAAATGCAAACTGTGACATTTAGGAAAGCACTGGGAGAATAACTACTGTTGTGTTGTTAATGTGGGCTTCTCACTGCCAAACTACACTGTTGGGCAGGCGGCTTTACAAGCCTGCTGTCCATTAAGCAGTCAGATCACTCCATAATTATACTGCATGCACTTCTCCTTTTTATTTATTTATATCCCAGCGGCCTCAGTTATTTAGAGTTTTATAGAAGAGACCGTTATTGGATGAAGAAATGTAAACTTGTGAAACATGTACTGGGGAACAGGAGAACAAAAAGGGAAAATAAAGATATTATGCATTCGAGTCACATCAATAACTACATCTGCAAATACAACAGCTTTGATGTAAAGTTTATTTTTTGTTTCTAATTTGTAGAAGAGTAGCAAGTGCAAAAAAAAAAAGATTGATTAAGGACATCTAGTCAGATAAAAGTACGTTTTAAAAGTTGAACCAAAGTTTTAGTGGCATGTATTATATGCTGTTGTGACAATGTAAATACATGATTGATGCTCCTTTTTTTTTTTTCTAATCTAAATCAGGGATGGTCATACTATTTTTTTGCAAATTCATAGCAAAAAACACACCAAGACAGATCAGATGAATTGCCTTTTCCTCTGAGTTGTATTTGTCTAAATCAGAACTCTGTGATCAATCTTCAGTCTTTCGGTTAAGTTTATTGTCAAGGCTGGCTCCTTGTTGTCTGAGTTATCGCCAGGCATTTCCAGATAGCTGATTACCTCATCACTCCAGGGCAAATCTGTTAAATTTGAGTGAGCAGGTGCACATCTCAGAGCACTCTGCAGCCAAAGTAAACATGGGATGTAAATTCTGCGGAGTCTCATAATTCTGTTTACACAGATTTGTCAAAACAACAAAATCTTGCCAACACACTTTTATGACCAAGCTGAAGAATTAAAAAAAAAAAAAAAAAAAAGGGAGGAGATCTCTTTCATTTTGTTCCCAAATGCAATGTGCTTTTTTCTAATGTATGGCTGCAAGACATGCATTAATTATGCAGCTCGAATTGCTCCACTGCCACTGCCACTGCCACCGAATTACCACCTTTTGCTACACATTGGCTCTCTTCTCTTCACTGTTCCATTTAATGCAGTTTCTCCTAATCCAGTTCATAGACAGAGGTGAATGGAAATGGTGCCGTGTGTGTTTTATGCAAATTGCAAGATGGGGTGATTAATTTATAATGGCTTTCACCACAATTGAAGGCAGCGGGAACTGATCAAGGGCAAGGACATTATAGAATGGTACAGGCTGCATAGGGGTGGCTCTGCTTGTTCTGCACTGTACCACAGCATGACAGCATCTCATTACATCTAGACAAAACACCTCCCCCATTGATAATGAGCATTTTTCATGAGGAGGGACGGTTTTTGTCTCTTGTTGTATTTTCTTGTTCCAGGCTGCACATCATTCTTCGTCTAGCTAAATCATATATTGATCCAGCTCCGTATCTCATATCCATGCACTATGATGCCACGTCTTTACAGCAGGATGCTACATATGAACTGCAATGCATCAACATCTGTATTTTAATAACAATAGTCTTTAAATGGGCTAAATAATATGTGCTTCATACTGACTTTGGCAGTCCCATTGAAAATAAACAAACACACACATAAAAGCTCATTTTCATCTGTTTTCCAACACACGCAGCTACTGGTTTTAATGAAATTGGAAAACACTGCTGCGTCGACTTTCTTTGCCGTGGGAAATAAGAGTAAAACTCCGTTTTGATGATATATGTCATTTATTTCTGATTGTGGACTGCTGAGCAGGCCTGTGCAGATCAAGCTGTGTCTGTTGTCATTTTGTATGATTGTGTTTAATATTTCCTCATTTCTAGCCTTTCTTCTTTAAACTATTGCTGAAAACGTCTGTCTAGCAAGATTCGTTTATATTTAAAAGCCCCAAAAAAACTGATTCTAACATGTATTTAAACATAAATTATTCACATGAGAATTGTTTAGTTGTTTAGTAATCTTGTAAATGACTAACACATATTGTATACAAAAGATACTGTATATGTAATTATATTATATTATATTCTAAATTATCTGTACAGATGCATGAATCATTCTCCACTGCATCATTGTGTGGGTTTTGCAGATTTTTATTCAAATCATACAAGTAAAATCCTATATACATCAGACACACACACACACACACACACACACACACACACACACACACACACACACACACACACACACACACACATATATATGCACACACATACACATACAAACATATACACACACACATATATAATATATATAATATACACACACACACACTTTTATTTATATATATATATGTGTGTGTGTGTATATGTGTGTATATATACACACACACACACACACACAGACATATCTTTGTGTGTGTGTGTCTGTGTATGTGTGTGTGTGTACACAAGATGTCATGGCATGTTAGAGTATTCACAATATTAGTGATGCTATTTTTAAGCACTATGGGGAAAAAAAGGACACTTCTGCGCATCTGTGCTTTCTTTCCCCGCTGCTTCTCTTGAGTTCATGACAATAAATATTCACTTTTGCTTCAACACTTTATTGGTGGGATTTTGTGGCGTGCCTTCAAATGCAATAACTAGCTGAACCATGTGAAAATAAGGGGAAAAAAAATGCTTTTTGGTCGTCTTGCAAAATGTCACAGCAGAAGAATGAGTGCATTTGTTTCATATACTCCACAGGTTTGTAATTTTTATGTTAAAAATCCATCATGACTGTTTTCATTTTGCCGTCGTCCCTTCTCCCAACTTGAACGATTGGTGTGCTGAGTACTTTTTACTGTAGAAAGCAGGAGCAATGAACAGCTCGAGAGGCTTAACAGAGAGACACAAAGCAGCAGTGGCACCGTTCATACCTTCAGGTGACAGAGTGCTGACGATTATAGCAAGGACAATGCCCTGCATGTGTCAAACAATTGGCAAATAATTTATGTCACGCTTTCCACTGTTATTTCCTTGGAAGGCGCTAACTGTGTTGCCAATATCAAACCTCCTGCAGAGAAGAGGCGAAAAATAAAAGGGACGTGCTACAAAAGACTGATGGAGGGAAGGAGGAAGAGGGAGCAAAAGCAGTTGGTTGGGGGAGGGGAATAAGTGCCAGACTCAGCTTTTTCCTGACTGAAGATGCACAGCCATCTGTGAGGAGACAAACACACGTATGGCCATCATTTGTCCAACATCTTACGTGATGTGAAGGCTTTTCACTCGCCATGCCAACCTGTGTGGCGGATGATGTATGTGTTTCTTCAGTCCCGTGATTACTAGCATGGAGCTGCAGAGCAATGCTCTTCACCTCATCAGTTCCACAGGCTGCGCTCCAAGGTGGGTGAGGGATTCTCTGCAAGATGGCTTCTGACACACAGCACAACCAAGGCGTAGCAGCATGAATATTATACAGTGCATTTCACCACAACCACCCACTGTGAATAGATCAATCGAGGTGGATGAGGTGAATTAGAATTTTAATAGAGTGCCTGGGTGCAGTAATTAAAAAGAATGATTATATTTTATCCTAAATGTATGAAAAAGTGAATAGTGTAGTTTATAGTGTAGTTTGCTGCTTTGGTCCTGTATGTATTTGTTTCTTATAAATGGTTTAAAAGTGTTGGGGAGCAATGGAATTGAAAAAGATTGTATAAGTGTTTTTTTTTAGTCCTTACATAATTTGTTTCATACAAATTCTTGTTACAAAAACTAGTACACAGTTTATCTACCAAAGAAAGTTGTTAACCTGCATGTATATAACATTTTTATCTAGCATCCTCCCCCCATTAATCATTTCGCCGAGCATTATTAAGTTTCGTTTAATTTGGAAAATTAAGCTCAGTGCTTCTTTTGGTCTATAATTATCTCTCGTTGCCAGCGGGTGAAGCATAGCAAGTTTATGTATGACTAACATAGCGCAACCTAAAAGGTAAATATGAAGCAGAGACAACACGGTGTCATCAGCCAAGCTGAGAGACGAGCGGGGTGATAATTGTTGTGAGAGTCATGGGAGCAATAGGCTCTTTGAGGGAAAGGTAACAAAGCAGCAAAACAGCAGAGATGAATCAAAGCCGAGGACCTCCTGCTAGTCTACCTTCCACAGGGGCCCTATTAGACCAGGCTCACCAGCTTTATGTTTCAGCCCCACAGTTACTGCAGAAGCGTTAAAACCTTAAGCCTGCCTTAATAACACACGTTACACAGCACTGCAGGGTCACATAGCTTAGTTGGGTTTAATCCTCTTCTCCTGTAAAAAAAAAAAACAAACAAACAAAAATAAGACAAAGGTTGGATACTTTTTTTTTCTTAAATAGTTGAAGTTAATAACAACCTGGAATCTCACAACATTAAATAGTTCATTGATACCTCAACAACAATAATAATTTTGTAGATATCATTTTTTTTTACAATGTCAGATTCTCACTGGGAGATTGTCACAGCCACAAGGATACACAATAAATATTATGGAGTTTGTTATGTCAATGTGACATTAATTTTTGATAAATAAATTACACTTAAAAAAGAGTGGAAACAACCTGTAACTGTTACTGCACAAAAGTGTACTAAAAGAACAATTGCTTTTTGTACCAGGTGAAAAGGCTACTGTTAATTAATTAATTAATTAACCTTCGGAGATTAATAAAATATTTTGAATCTAAATTTTAAAAGATAAAAACTACCTTTAAATCAAATATTTTCCACTATGTGTATGTGTGGATGGATTCATCATGATACTAACAGGTTATTGTCAGCAGTGTAAGCATCGTTGTCACAGTACATCTAAACATGATTTACAGCTTTTTAATATTTATTTCAATAACTTTTCTTAAATATTACATTATAACTAAACATCTTATAGTACTTTGAATTTGACAGACCCATTGAAATTAAGACTTAAAGTAAAATAACAGAGTAACATGATCAAAATGTTAAAATATAGGTCGATTCACATCCCATTCAGGCTGGTTGAGGTCATGCACAACATTGTCCAATACCAGCTCCAAAATGTTCATAATGTCTTCTTATTAATATAGCAGTTTTTGGTTCTTTTGTTCAAACATAAAAAGAGCTGACCCGACAGTTTTGGTCAGTGAGATGCGCTTGAAGAAGGCAACAGCCGATCTGGTAAAAAAAAAAAAAAAAAAACAGCATTTTTTTATTTAAACTTATGTTTGGACAAAAGATACAAAAACTGCTGAAATGCCAAATACTGTTAAAATCAAGTAGAAGGAACCTGTTTATTCACATTCAGCTAATCATACATATCAATAACATATCAATAACACCCACAGAGACCAGAGCTAACACTATGGTGTTATGTGAGTGCTTAGCTGAATATGACACTTAAACACACAGCAAAGACCAACACACACGAGTCGTGGATTTCCAGATCCACATCTCCTAAGTGTGGTGAAACATCTGCTTTTAGGTTCTCCCTAGGCTCAAATCCAAGCTTTAACTTTGGGACACAAAGATACTGTATCTTGACTGTGCATTGACCAATGCACAGTTAACTCTTTTTTAAGTTAAAAATAAGTAAAAAATAAAAAAACATGAAATAAACATTTCTCATAATGGACATTTTTGATGTTAATAACACTTTCAAAGCTATGCAATTTCAATGTAGTATGGGCAAAATGTTTGTGTCTTAGTTAAAATTAAACTCATCAAAGAATGGAGAAAAAAAGTGATTTCTCAGATGTAGGAAAAGTTCTGGTCCTCTAGAAATAAGTCCAATACTCCATAAATCTAGTCCAAAATGTCTTATTTTAAGCAAAAATATATTTGATAGTGTGATAACATTATCTTGACAAGTATTCTTAAAACTAGCAAAATAGTCTAAAATAGTCTTTTAATTTTTTTAAACCAAGGCTTTTAATAACTTTCACATAAATGATTTTTTGCAGCATACTTACTAAGTACATTTTAATCCCTAAACCTAACGGTTAAGATGTTTATAAAGTCTTAAAAACTAAATGTGAAGAGGATGTGTTCAGACATGAAACAAATTTAGCTCTACTTCCTAATCCAGACTTTTTCATCTTTTAAAACTAGCAATCATTCCTTTTGTGACTATTCATGATTAGGCATTTCTACATCTCTGTTCATAATTAGAAAGTCAAATATGAAACAATAAATTTGATATCCTGTGTCATGTCATATTGCTTTGTGGAATTGTGTCGTTTTTACTTCTGATGAAGATGGTGTACGACATACAGAGAACTGGAACATCCACTTATCTAGAAATTTGACTGCATGACTACATGTGAGTGATTAAATCTCATTTTATCACCTCATATCAACCAGGGGCCGAGCCCTTTAGAAATTAGTCGGTTAACTTTAAAATTCGAAGTACGATTAATTGAGATTTAAACTCGAGGCCTCAGACTTGTAATCTATAAATACTTTCCAGCTTGAAGTTAAGTTCAACATCAGGACAGGAAGCTTGGCTTGTGAGCTTACTCTCAATTAGAGCTCCATGGACCGTCTGTCAACAAAAATATAGCTATTGTTCAGTGGCTTCATTCAGAAAGAGAGCGATGTTTTTGTAGAGTGACCTCGACAACTATCCTGTGTCAACTGGTGTCAGGCTACGAGTGCAATATACCAGCTTGCCTGCAGGCTAGAACCCAGGCGAGGTCTTCTGTGTCCTAAACAACACAGCCGAAGATAAGGTTCCCAGTGTCTTCCTTGACAAATATCTGTGGTTAAAAGGGGCAGACGAGAAGAAACAGCCACAGTGATTAGACAGGAAACCAATCAGCCCCCCCAAGTGTTTTGAAGAGCGAGCAAGAGCAGGGATTTACAAAAAAAGACTTTTGAAGGAGTATTATTAGTATTGGGTAGTTATATGAGTAGGACTATCAGAAATTTGATACAAAAGAAAAATTGTTGTGCAGCATTTAGAAATTTTTTTAATCCATGTATGTAATCAAACAGCATTTTTTGTAGTCCACTTTCTTAGAGGAACTGATCATTTTTTCAATTAACAGTATAACTGACCCCATAAATAAAAATGCAAAATGATATTTTAGTCTCCGTCATTCGATATGAATGAAAGTGATTTTTTAATTCGACTAGCAAATCCTTATTGGAGCATGATGGACTTTGTGATACACTTGTGATTCAGTTAAATTCATGTAACACAGCATATTGTGTATACATTTGTGATTTACACACCTGCATGACAGAGGTCAAGGCCTCTTCACTAGTGGGAACCTGTTTCACACAGGCAGCTTCGTCTCTCAAAGAAAAAAAAAGTCCTCTTCGTTGGCCGTCAAAGTCAAAGATGAGTCAGCATGTTTCAAGTTCCAATTAAGGCAAGAGGAACAAGTGAATAACCTAAACCTTACCCTCTGTGTGACTTTTCAGAGCCTGTAGAGATTTGTTACATCATTTAAAGATTTGATTATCACTTTGTCCTTCAGAAACAATGACCAGTTCTTCAGGACTTTTTTTTTTTTTTTTACTTGAATTTTGAAGTTTCATGGTGTCTAATTAGTTTCCAATGTAAAATGCAAATTCCCATTTCATTTAGATTCTTAGCCCTTTGGAAACAAACCAGGCCATCCAGTTCAGTGGTTTTCAAAATGGGACCCAGAAAAACTCATTAGGTTTTTTTTTCCCCCTCACCTCCCTCAGCTGTGGTTGAGCTGCAGCAGGTTAAGTGTCAGTCAGAAATTAGCGTTCTCCTGGTAGAGCAGTGGACGCCATATCAGCTGCAACCATTTTTGTAACTACATTAAACAAACCCTCTGAAGGCCTCAATGATGCATGCAATCTTAATTTTTATTACAGCAATTTATTATACACTCCCGGAGCTTATGACAGCCCCGACTGTCATTAACAGATTAATTATAATTTCCCCCTGTGCTCGGAGTTAAAGAGAAACGTGAACACATTCAGACACCCCTTAAAACAATGAGAGCTGGGTAACTGAGTTTCATCAATCCACTGCCTTTACCCTTCACCCTTCCTGAAAGTAAATGAAATGAGAGGAACCAAGGGTTTGCTCCAGTAGTCCTCCCTACAGTCACCATGCATAACAAAGTACTCGGCCAAACCTGGTGCATTTTAAATAAGGAGCATCTCGGCCAGATCATCATGCGCCAAGACATTTAAAAAAAAAAAAGAGGAACAAACTTGACTGTTTGGTTTCATCTCCTTTGGAGCATCCACAGTAAAAAAAAATTATAAAACAGTAAAGTTGACATGAACAGTATCAGTGTATTAAATCACAGAAAACACAATTACAGGCAAGATCAAAAGAAATAGAAAAAAAAACTCACTTTTACTCACAACTTATACTCTCTCAAGCTTTAAAGCTGGCATCACAGGGAAGTTTTTACAGCAAGAAGCCCGAGCATGTAACATTACTTGCAAGTTTAAGCATGAACTTGGATTTTCTTATTTTATATATATATATATATATATATATATATATATATATATATATATACACACACACACATATACACACACACACACAG
>JAOWBL010000014.1:11149490-11170497 GCA_028564865.1 Zenarchopterus dispar | reverse complement strand
TCTCTCTCTCTCTCTCTCTCTCTCTCTCTCTCTCTCTCTCTCTCTCTCTCTCTCTCTCTCTCTCTCTCACACACACAGTGGTGAACGCTTAATGACAGCAGAGGCCATAGAATGAAGGACTTGTGACAGTAGTGTCCTCTGACATTCATATCCTCTGTCACTGTTTACAGATGGTCAGGGTGTGTGATACAGATCACTTTTGTCTCCTGTCTCATAACAAATGCATCAACAGGAGTCATTTTATATAAAGAAGATTTGCATTATAGAAGAGCAGGGTGTTTCTGGGTGCTTGGTGATTAATTTCAGACAATAAAGGTGTCTCCCTTTGCAAGATTTGAAAATACATATATCACAGATGAAAGAACATGTAAATGGATGAGCAATACATTAAAATAAAACGGTTTACTGTGATTTTTTTTTTTTATTATTATTAGAAAGAATCAACACCTTACACATTAACCAAAGCTGCTTGTGGAAGCAGAAATAGTGATGTCACTGATGCTTTATTTTAGTAACATAAGACTTTACAAACAGTGGATCACATCAATAACAATACCATGTTTTCCAAAGTGATACATTTAAACAAAGTTACACAGAATAATATGTTTGCATCATATATTTGCTTTGTTTAAATTAGAAAAGACATGTTTGTGAATTACAGAAGCCATCATTGCGATCATAAGTACTGAGTCGGGATTATTCAGTTTACTGGATTCAGGTCCTCTGCTCTGTATTACATGCCCTCATTAAATTTATAAAGTTATAAATTATTTTTTTCCAGTTTAAGAGGTTAAATTATAACGATTCAAAACGTCTCATGGCAGTTTGATGGTTGGAGCAAAAAAAACACAAACAGGGATATTGTACCACTCAGGAAAATGAAGTAAAGTACAGGTTTTTCCTACTGTTTTGAGAAAAAAAGAGAAGAAAAAACACAGACTTTGTTTACTTTGACTTTTATGTGAATTCTTCAGCTTCGACAAAAACTACAGACATCTTCTGTTTTTGTCTGGAAATTTCAAAGGAAAGTCCTCCGTGAAGTCTCTTGTGGCAGTTGCTTTATTGTGAAATTCAGTTTTGGTCCTTCGCCTCATAATCCACCAGTAAATTCAATAATTAAAAAAAAAAAAAAAGGAGTTGGACAAAGGGAAAAAGCAGCTAAAATTAAAACAAACCATTGAAATGAATTATGCATTTCCAGTCAAATCTATATAGCTTTTTCTTAGCTGTGTAAATGGTACGTGCTGAAAGGAGGGGAAAAAAACCTGAGATGAAGATGAATGCTGCTCACTTGCAGAGAAGAGTCATCGCGATATCCCTCCTGCGTAAACGTGGGCTACACACCAACTTTCCTCAAGAGCTGACAAAAAAAAGGAAAAATGTAGACTTGTGATGGTGCAGGGTGAGTGAATATTTGTTGCCTCATCCCGCCTCCATAAAGACACGCAGTACGGCACCTATCCTCAACACTTCCAGTAAGAAGCAGTTTCCTTCTCGGTGGTCTCTGCTTGAAAACCCATCTGTCCATCATCCTTCACAGCAACACCGGCCAACCTACATAAAAGGGAAAAAAACTGATACAGGTTGTTTCCTCAAAGCATATCCTGAGTGAAAATAAGTTTAAAGGCGCCTCTTGTTCTCATTAATAGTTGGTCTACAATAGGAATACTTCCCCATATGTAAATATTACCCTCCGCTGAGAGGGCGTGGTCTGTTCAGTTTGCATCCAATCATAAACACAAAATGATCTGCGCTGACGCTCCAGACGAGCGTTTTCTGCTTGATTTATAACAGTCAGTTGGTCTTGAGTTTGTTTTTATTCAATGTTTATATATATAATAAATGGAGGGGGGGAAAAACCTGCAGCGCTATAGGTCATTTAGTTCTTTAAGTTTGAAGACCACCTTTTCAATGCTGTTTTCACTGTAAACCGATTCATTTTTTATCTTTTTTATTTTTTTCAAGACCTTTTCAAACAAACTATGCTGCCGCTGTTTCCAAATGAGATAAAAACATGGTAAAATGAGGTAAACATTTTTTGCCTGTCACGTGCTTTGCTAGAAAGTTTGATAATCAATTTTCTCTTTTAGAAACTTTCACATTCCGAATTTTATAATTTCCTGTTTGGTATTTTTATTTTGCTGGGAACGGCACATTTTGTTATGAAATTTACGACTTTAACACTGAGAAAAGAGCAGTGTATTTAATCGGTGCTTTAATTGTTTATTTATTCTCAATTAAGATATTTGCATTTATTTTTACTGCATTGACATTTAGCAGTACAGAGCGTTTTTCACATTTATCATTTTTACTACAAATGTTATCCATGATAACTGTTTCAAGGGCTCAATAAATGACTTGCTCGGTGCAGAAAGTGGAGGGGGTGGAGATGAAAAAGACCCTCAATCACAGGCGGGTTAAAATGGCTTCCATCCTCTGAAAACTAAGATGATTTGTAACCAATTCTGGTAGCTTATAAAATCCCATATGGTTTTTATTTTGAAAATGATTCGATAAACCTAAAAGGTTTTGTTAGCTGGGACGGAGTTATCATTGCTTTTGTTCATTTTCCAAGCTGGCGTGAAAGAAAGTTTTTGGAGATCACTGTGACTGTGATCCTGCGCAGATTTAGGGCCAGTGATAATTTCTCTGACAAGAGTTTCATTTGCCATCATGCGCTCTCACATCCGAGGATCTATCATTGCAGAAAGTACGAAGATAGTTTTTCTTTCTTTCTTTTTTTTCCCCCCCAAACTCTCCCCCCACCAATAAAGATTGGCCCGTGCTCGGTTAGAAATGTGTTTCTTGGATTTGGAATGCAAATGCTTTGTTCACAAGGAGGAGGGATCAGCGAGGAGCCTGAAAGCGACGAGTTTTTGATTAATGAGCTTTGAAATGGCTCTCCAGGAGCAATAAAGGATGAACTGCTCCTTCTCCCCCTCTCTCTCAAAAACCCACACACATACACGGACACACACACACACATACGCACGCACGCACGCGCATCTTTGCATCTTTCCCAATGTCAAAAAAATAGCGCCTCGTATTTTTCTTTGATTTTATTGGCAACAATCTGCTCCATCTTTATTGGTGTTTTTAAAATGCAGTCTTGCTGATCAATTAGACCGTGAGTGATTAGACTTTGGCCTTTACAGGAAAATTGAGCTTATTTTCTTACCCCAGCACACAGGAAGGTAATCATGTGGCCAAGCCTTACAAAAATAAGTGGCATGTGCAGGATGCAATAAGCCCACAGATTCGCTTCCTTCGGTCCAATAAAACATCAATAATCTGCAGAGGCTTTTATTCCGCTAAAATGCACTTTGCATTGGAAGCATAGAGCCGTCTGATGAGTTTTAGATATCCTGGTGTCTAATTATTGATCGGCCCTGCCTGTTTGGACTACAGTAGAGCTGCGAGTCAATAAGCCTCCTCAGGACTGACAGTTTCAGTAGCAGCAGCAGCAGCTGAATGAGGAATTCAAAATAATGAGAAGCTTCAGGATGAGCAGAGGCAACGATTTCACTCCTGAATGTTGCCGCTGAACGCAATGCGTTGCACTTTGTGCAACAAAGGATCAAATACTATGAGTCCTTGCGGTTGTGTCTTTTACAAAATCAACAAAAGCCAATTTAAATACAAGTTTAAGCACTTTATTTACAAAAATGTTAAACACAATAAAATATAACATTTCAATATCATTAGAGTTTCATAAATTTATGGATATCCAGCTGAATGGAATAACAATGGAAGACAAATAAAAAATAGCAATGGACTACACAAAATGACATGCTGGTGTGTATAATATTTGATACTTCGATAGTCTACGTTTCGCTTAAGGTTTGACACGAGATTAACCATGGACATATAGTGATGTTTATACACTATAAAAGCCCCATTTATACCAGATTTACAATGAAAGATGCTCATTTCCCCCCCATCAGTTCACTGCGAGTCGTAGCATATTCCGAACCCTGTTTCCCAAACACTTTCAAGTGCACTGTTCTGCCCAATCTTTCAACGGACTCCACAAATGATAAATAATGTGCAATACAAAGGCAATTAAATAATAAATAGGCTATATGCTAGTGCGAAAGATTATACAAAAAAATAATGAAGCAATAAATAAATACTGTGAGGCGAACGAGGTCCTAACAAACAGGTGAAAATTTCCCTAAAAATCCTTCAGTCTAAGGATGAGCATCTACTTTCATGATCTACAAGACTTACCTTCAAGTAACGGCATGACATATTCAGTCAAACATTGCGCATTGCACTTGAGAATAAAAAAACAAACAAAAAACTATTGACAACCAGGCTAGTGTGCCTCTGCGCATCTCCAAATGTTCAAGAGGAATGGACAAAGCGGCATTATTTAAAAAATAATTACACAATAGCATTAATAGTAATATCAATAATACTGTAATAATACACGGGACTCGCTTGGAGTGTAGGTATTAGACTAGTGAGGTAATAGAAAAGAGCGCAACATAATTTTGGCACACACATACACACACAAACATACACGCACACGCACACACGCACAAGAAAATCACATATTACAAATGCGTCAGTTTAGGCGCTTCCTGAATCCTTCCCTGAGACGCTTGGTGAGAGGAGAGGTCTGTGTACGTGGGGTGGGGATCACAGGGTCCATGATGGTGATTTCCTGGGATCTGAGCGGCACAACTGTAGTCCACGCTGGTGGATGAGGGGTGGGGAAGATGGCCGAGGTTGAACATGGGGCCCGAGGCTGGCATGGAATCAACAAAATTCCCGCCCACGTAAACGGGGCTGCCTTGCAAATTGGCGCTGGCAAAGCTTCCGTTGCTCTGCATGCCGTGGTGTTCGTACTCGGAGCCCGGGTACCTCTTCTGCTGCGGGATGCAGCCTCCCAACGGCGCCGTGTACGCAGCCAAGCCGTACATGTTTTGCTGGGGTTTGGCAAATGACGGGGGCGAGGGCGCGTCATAGTTGAGGCTGTTCACATTTTGGAGCTGGCCAGAGTATCCAACGTGATTTGGGCCGCTCATCGGGGGGCTCCTGTCCGGGGAGTGTCCCAGGGGAGAGTGCGCCAGCCCTTTAGACTTCTGGTCCTTTTTGTATTTCATCCTCCGGTTTTGAAACCAGATTTTTATTTGGCGCTCGGTGAGATTTAACAGGTTTGCCATTTCCACTCTCCGAGGGCGACAAAGGTAGCGGTTAAAGTGAAACTCCTTCTCCAGCTCCACGAGTTGCGCGCTGGTGTATGCAGTTCTGACCCGTTTGGAGGCAGGTCCTGGTGGGCTTTTCTCATCACTCACCTCCCCGCCTGTAGAGGAACAATAGCATCATCTTATGAGCCACATGAATATCAGTTCATAACCTGCAAGTACCTCAAGGCCCAGTCACACCCCCAACCACACACACACACACATACACGCACGCACACACACACACACTTGACCATAATGATCTCTACCTGCAGCTGCACAGTTGTTACTCTTCTGTTTTGAGTTCTGCCGGGTCTCCTTCATCCAAGGAAATATCTGCTTTGTGAGGGCAGGTGTGGCAGCACCGGATGTGCTGCTTGATGGGGATTTTTTCTTTTGGGATGCAGAGTTATTGGAGCCGGGGGAGGATGCAGACAGTGGGGGCGGCGGCTGCTCTGAAATGCCGTTTGCTTGGTTGCTGCTGTTGCTACTTTGACTGCTGCTCTGCCGCATGCAGTCTCCATTCAGATCATTCTCTTTAAGAGCTGGTGGCCGGACCGCGGAGGTCTGGATGGGGCACACAGAGCCTTGGTAGTCACTCTCAATGCTAGGGGCAGGGTAGGACTGGTGTGCGGGGCCGTAGTTGTAAGAGTCTGGTTTGGGGTAAGTGTAGCCTCCAAAAAGTCCAGAGTTGTCGTAGTATGTTGCTTTCTGCATTTTGTTGATTTAGAGCCAATAAGCTTGAGCAACTCTATCCAATGACATGGGTGTCTTTATTCACGTGATTGGTGTTTCCCACAGCTGCTCCAGTCCGTGAGCTATAAAAAGAAATATATCACTCATTAAAACTGCACAATTCCATGTGTTACTCACGAATGCATGAGCTTCAAGGAGAACTGCGCTGCTCTGCTTGGCCCGAGCTTAGGTTGCTATAGGTTACCGCAGCTATTAAATTAGAAATCCCCGACCGTCTCTACACTGTCTGCAACAATGCTTCATGTCCCGGCCTCAGAGTCGAGCCGTTCATTTGACTCATTTCTGGCACAAAGCAGTTAAAGTTTAACCTGCACTAAAAGGACCGTCTGGGAGGCTAAGGGAGTCTCTCACAAATAAGCTGAATCAGCATTTGTCACACACATGCATACAATACCCCTTTCACTAATCACAAGGCCTCACAAAGCCCGTCGTACGTTCATTGTTCCCGTGCGCACGCATTTGGGCTGCCTGTTTACGCACAGGAGAGACTAAAATAGATGCTCCTCCACTGTGTGGTTTTTTTTTTTCTTTGTGTGTGTGTGTGTGTAATTGATATTATACATTAGAGGTGGTTCTGTGTGCGCGTGCACGTGGTGTGAGCGTGCGTGAGAGAGAGAAGAGCAGGATGGATGCTTGGGTGGCAGTTAGATATTTTATTTGAGATTTAGCTATTTTTCACTTTTTTCCCCATATTTTTCTTCTGTTCCACTTTAGGAAATGCACCTATATTTATGTGCAAACAGAATGTAAGAAACTGGAGAAAATGGCCAAATACTCAGATGAACAGATTAGATGGCGTGAATATTTGTATTATAAATGGGTAAGAAAAATACAGGACAACACTCAAACTATGCTGAAACATAAATATCAAAGAGCCATGCAGGCTACTGTACGTTGGTGGCTTCGGGAGGTGCAGTCCGCTCTGTGCATAACAATTGCACCTGTCAGTGTGGACCGCGGCAAAATTTATGACCACAAATGTTATGGTTGTAAACGGCCTCAGAGAGGAATGAAAAGCAAAACACTCCTCAAGACTCACAGCCCTCAGAAGTGTAAAACTAAGCGTAGGAGGAAGGCAGGGAAAAGAATTTCATAGTCGACGGCTTCTCCCGTGCAGGGGCTCGGTTTATAAATGCTGCCTTCAGTCTGGCTGAGTGCAGCTCTGCAGCTAAACAGAGATGCAGAGGGATGGGAAAACCAAGCTACGTTTTCTTGTTTTCTTGCTTCTGTTTTTATTTCATTCTTAAAATGACAGCGGGTAACGACGACGGCGGATCTTGTGGATTTTCTCCCAAAGCCAACATCTTTCAGTCTTATATGCGTAAATTCCAGTGATGTCCATAGACTGGAAATATGGATTTTTTTTTTTTTTTTTTTTTTTTTAAATTTTGCTGACCAAAAAAAAAGTGCTCTCTAACTTATTGGACCTAATATAGGCGACGGTGTTGAAAAAGAAAAAAAAAATCGGACGTATTAAAGCTGGACCCTGGCCTGCGTAAATAATTACGCGCACAGGCTAAGTTAAGGCCATTCCTCATGTCTCTCTTCGTGATTTAATCCTCCTGTGAATCACTGTGAGCGTAAATATGCATCCTAATAACAAATCACCCTTTCGCCTTGTTAGCAGTTGGCTGTGTTGTGCATTTGCTTTATTAAAGAAGTGTTACTCACCGAAATCTGCGCAGATCTCTTTTATTTTCCTCACGCATTCATCACTGCTTCCATTTCGACCTAGAAAACATACAACATTCAATGAAATGTCCCCTAATTAGATGGTGGGGTTTTTTTTCACCTCGGAATGGCTGGGCATTAAATTTGATGCATAGTTTATTCTGAAATAAACATGAAAAGAGCCCAGTCGTTACCACGCCCCTTCAGAAACATTTTTACACCTTTTATTACTATAACGTTTATTATGGGAATTGTGAATTAATAAATTGTAACCATAATACCATACGATATTATAATACTGGGAATTGTCTTCTTTCCCCCCTTTTTAAGACTCAAGTTGCTTTAGGGTAAAAACCCTTACATATGCACTTTCATACAAAGACCCAGGCCAAATATCTAGCAGTCATAAGCTTTTTAGGTGACCTTTGGGTCATTCACCATTAAGCCAAAGTTTAATGAACAACGAGGAGTTTGGCTTCAAGTAGATAAAAGTCTGAAGTAAATTCAAAGCAGCTTTTAGCGCTGACAGAACCAGGACGAGATGCTCGACCGGCGGCAACAGAAACAGAGCAGAACTGGAACCGCCGATATTCCCATTTAAGCGTGTTCACTGTTAGTGGGAAGACAAAACGTCAGTATCTGAGGATAATTGCTTCAAAAACAGGATGATGGGAAAGGGATTTTTTTTTCCATTATTAATTTTCTTTTGGAGTATTTGAGTCGGTCAATAATCTGCGCCTCGAGCTGCTTTTGAGCACTGTGAGCTGCTAGTAGCAGACATGCTTCCCTTTTCACACGACTGTGTTTTTCGCCTACGCGTTTTTATGGTAAGTTTGCTTCACACAATGGGTCGGACTCCAAGTGGAGTGTTATTATCTCACGCCGTCTCATGCAGGGTTAGCCCGTCCAACTCTGGTGATATGTCAAAGTATTCAGATGGTTATTACAGTAAAAAAAAAACATTTTATTTTCCTTTATAATAAAGCTGTAGGATGCTTCAGGGGATGCTACGTTTATCTTAATTTGCTCTAAAAGTATTGTAATTTAAATGTTCGTTTTTTTAAGCAAAAGGCTGTAAAAAAAATCAGTAGTTCGTAAAGATGCATAATTTAATTTAAAAACAACTAAACTAATTATGA
Organism: Zenarchopterus dispar; assembly: GCA_028564865.1. Classification (NCBI taxonomy): domain Eukaryota; kingdom Metazoa; phylum Chordata; class Actinopteri; order Beloniformes; family Zenarchopteridae; genus Zenarchopterus; species Zenarchopterus dispar. The sequence goes on along the minus strand of JAOWBL010000014.1, from coordinate 11,161,739 downwards.
GCAAAAGGGGGGTAATATCAAATTCACGTTTTGCTTGCCTTTACTAGTAAGGCAGCATGTTTTCTTCAAAATTCAAAAAGTTGAAAATGAAAATAAATTCAAAAAGATCCAAATGTGTCATTACAATCAACTAAGAAAATTGGAAAAGCCATAAAAATATCCACATGGAAAGAAAAAAGAGGTTTTGCCTTTGTTGTCGTTCACTATTCAGCCCGGCAATCCTTTAAAGCGTCTATTATGAATCCATGTACAATATAACGTTGCAGGTTAACGAAGCCATATTGTTGAAACCACATAAATCACAGCAAACGCCAGCGTGACGATAAGACAACAAATTAATGTGATTTACGATCCAAGAGTCAAAAAGAAAAGTTCCTCTCCTACTTCTTCCTCCTCCGAGCCGGTTTTCATAAACGTAAAAAACAGCTGAAAAGTGCAGGGCTCAATCTGTCGATAATATTTGAACGGAAAAAATATGAATCTGCTTTTGAAGAGGTAGCTGTGGTGCTCCATATCCGTGCTGCATGCCTCCTGGAGCCACATTAACGAGCATCGCCTCCTTGGATGGAATGAATCATAATATCTTTCCCTGCATTATATATTAACCCGTGGTTAAAGGTTGCTTTCTGCCATGCAATTGCTTACCTGTGAATCAATTCATCATAAACCAGTTTCCTCTCAGTCTGAGTTCCCTTCCACGCAGTCTCCCGAATAAATCCTTCACCCTTTGTCTGTAGACAGTGCTGTCCTAAACCTGATCTTGCTGTTTTTCAGACATTTCCATATACTGGTGGAGACAGTATTCCCGAAAGAATGGAAGGACTCGCATTCAACTACCAATAAAAAGCGAACAAGGTATCCTTATTCCAGAGGAAGAAAAAAAAATCACTGGCAATCAATCACCCACTGAAATATACAGGATAGGCCTGTGCAGATTTGCAGCAAACATTGGGATTTTTTGGTGTTTCGGAAGGTTTATGATGACAAATAAAGGCGCTGCCTTTAGATACAAGCATATTTGTTCACGTGATTGTTCTCTTCTTCAAGCAAGCCCTTACCTCACCAGTCCATTTTGATAAAGGGTGGCGTTTATTTCCTCGTCTGAGCTGTGTGATTGTGAAATCCTTCTCTCTCCACTTCCTTTTATTTCCTTTTTTAATCTCATTGTGATTATTGAGAACTGCAATTCTCTTTCACTTCAGTATTTAAACGTAAGCAGATGGACGGCTTTAGGGAGTATTATAAATAATACAAGCGCATTCCTTGCCTTAGTTAGTGCACCATGCATGAAACATTTTTTTTAAAATGCATGTGCATAAAGTTATCACTCAAATTTATGCTCCTGATGGTCTGAACGATCCTCCTCATTTTTCCAGAGATAGAAACGATAAGAAATTTTGCAATAAAAAGACCAAAGCGGGCCTTTTACGCTCTACACTCATTTTTTGTTTGTATGGTATCTCTACATCGTATTTCTCTTGCTGCCCTGAAGAGTATTGCCGATGCAGCGTGTGCATTTTGAAATGATTTATGGAATAAATGACGTGAGCTTCTCTTGCAGCTGGACACGAATTGTATTCAAATAAAGCACATTATCATGTTACGTTTGTTGTGTCTGTCTTCACACCCTGCTGTAACACAAAGAGTCACAGAGCCATAGTTCCCCATGCGAATGGTTCCAGCATTGATCACAGGCGTCGTCAAATAATTACAATGTTTAAAATCCCGATAAATAACAAAATGCATTGAAAGAGTAGACTGGATTTAAACGGGAAGAGCCTCAGCCGCCACGAGAGAGCATGGGCTGGCTCGGTGATGGGTTATCTTTGGTGGGAAATAAGAAAGGGATGCAGGACTGGTAGCGTCGCAGCATATGTTCGGAGGGTAATAAAAGTGAAAGATTTACAGTTTTCGCCCGGCCCCCTAACAGCCTCGCACACTTTCAGGAATTACTTAGAATGATTTACAAGGAGGCAGAAGTGTCAGCCTGCCTAAACTTGCAGCAGTTCGAAGAAATCGGAATCAAAAGACCCCCCCTTTGACAATAAAAACAATAGAAATCTACTTCTGTCAGAAGGGAAAAGAAAAAAAACCCCATAAACATACAATAATCTTAAAGTCTAACTCGTATGTATACATTATTACTCCGCATCCAGGACTTACATTTACATTTTTTGGAAACCTATTTTTTCAGCTTTTTCATTTCTTTGCTTTTGCATCTTTGCATAATGATGAAGAAAAAAAATCCGAATTTGACTGTAAATAGAGAATGAATGGGCCCTGCCGTGGGGCCAAACTGAGCTGTACGTATCTGAAAGAGCAGTTCTTCACAGCAAGCATCCATAAATACATGTCAGTGCCATTAAGTTTTTACGATTACTCCTGTCAATCCTGTCCAAGACGCATGCTTAAAAGAGCAAACACCGAATATCAGCTATTGCTCATATACTTAATAATAATAGTGAAAAAAAGGCATGCATACGGAGACTAGCCACAGGGTTTCCAATTGTACCAGTCCGCACACATCAAAGGGAGCTATTTATCAAAAAATACGACATTTGATATCGTCATTTACCTTCACTGGCAACATGAAAAATGCTGAAATATTTACCTACCCAAGCATCCATCGGTTCAGATGTGCTGCTACTGTGCGGGACTACAGTTGCGCGGAGTATCGGATATTATTTTCTTGGGGGATCTCTTCAGTTTTCAAGTCTGATAGAGTCCTTGCGATTAATGACGACGCCGCGTTTCTAGGGGGACGTGCTGCATTAATTATTTAGACAATCACGTGGTCGGGAATAGAGAGCGGAGTGGTATAGTCTCTGGATTATATCTCTGAATGCAGACAGCGCACTTTAATATATCTTAGGGGGTTGTCTGGCTCGGAGAGGCTTCTGCAAAAACAGCTGGAAATCAAATATGGCCGGACGGGGAGCAGCGACGTTGTATTCCTGCACTGGGTGCAGTGTCATTGAAAATGGCAGTGCCTTTGGCTCTCATTTATTGCTGTTCAGACATGTAGGTCAGTGTGGCTGCACGCTGCACGCTATTGTACGCTCCTCTGACCCGATAACAGAGAAGTGTTTTGAAATATGCTTTTATTTCAATGAATATGAACATTTCAATACCAGGAGCTCACGTTTTATACAAAGAGCTCCAAAATAAAGAGAACAATAATAAACACACAATAGGAACAACTACTTAAGTTACAAGCCTAGCCTGTATTAGGTAACTTAATTTCCACCCTCCCCCTCCTCATCTTCCCATCTGCATCTATGTACAGATCATTTTTGGCAAGATGGAGGATGTGCAGCATCATTTTGTTTCTCGTTTCCTCTGAATCTATGACAGACGCTTATATCTCACAGTTAAACATTTATGAGCGTGTGCACGCGTGCATGTGCTCGGCAGGGATCAGGTAGTAGTCACTTGGGGATGAAAACTGTGACTGCATAGTGTCTCCCCACATGTTTGTTGGTGTTCCCTTTGTTTATATCAAAGCTGATTTTGGTGTGTAGGTGATCGAAGTCAGTGTTGCACAGGGTCATCGCCAATAATGTCAGAGGACCACAAGCATGAAGGTACAATATCACCCGAAGCTGATTTCACTTTGTGTCCAATAAAGGTTCAATAGAGCATCTTAGAATGTCACGTATCCCCTCATTTTAAATAAAGAAATAACAAAAGAACCGCGATTTAGAGGAGGCTCAATGTCTCTAAAATAAGTTTTTATTGGTATTTTTTTTTACTATGAGCACATTCAATTTCCTTTCACTATCAATTATGAAATAAAGAATAGGTATAAGACAGTTCATAATAAACATGGATTTATCGCTTTAAATTTTTCCAGAGCAGTTTATGCAAAGATATTCTTGCGCACGCAATGCGCTCCAGAAACAAGATAATGAGCGAAAATGTGTGCACGGCTAAGTCAAAGCTCTCCCCTTTTCATTTTTACTTATGATCTTCACTTATCTTGCAATAAGACAGTCGTGTTTTTCTTTTTTTTCTTTAACTTTTACATTTTCAGAACAATATGGTTGTGGGCTCCTTTCTGTGGTCTTTTTCTTTTTTTTTCTTTTTTCTTTTTCTTTTTTTGTGCATTTGAACCATTTGTGTATGTTTTGTGAAGAGGAGGTTTTAGTTCCTCATGTTTGTAACCACACCACCCTTTATTCCACCAAAGGTGACCCTTTCGCAGGGCGCATGATAACCACGCCAAATAGAATCAATAAAAATTAACGTGCATTCAAATTTCTAACATTTATAGAGAAAGCTATATGTTGCTCACTGGTTTATTAAATAAATGAATACATTACCTCGAAATGAAACGCTTTCCCGAGTGAAGAAAATACACATCCAAGACAAAAAAAACTTTTTTTTTGCAAACATTTAAATGCATAATCAGTAGAAATCTTTATTTTTTTCCAATATACTTGTCACATCTCGATGCACCGTACAAGATAAAAAGCATGTACAAAAATAAAATAAAATTAAAAAAAACATTGCATATTGACACGAGGAGAAAAATGCATGAAAAAGAAAGCTCCTCGGGGCCCCTGAATGGTCAAAGCACTGCTAAAACACGTGGAAAACTGTGGAATTCAATGGGCCTTACTGTGAATGAGCTTTAGCCTTTTTTTTAACAGTGAAAAAAGCCGTCCAAACCAAAGCGAACAGCGCCTGGGAGAGAAAATGCTGCCTGTCCAGCGGGTCAGGGGTGCTGGGGTCAGTCCTCGCGGCTGAAATGTGTCCCCTGGATGAACCTGCAACTGCTGCTTTGTCGACGTTCGGTTGAAAACCCCTTTTTCAGCCCTCTCATCACGGGGACTTCAAGGAAGAGACCTCCTCACAATCTTGGAAAGCTTCTGGGTTTTTTTCTTGCTGTTGTGGTCGTTGTCCGAGGACAAAGAGGTATAAAACAAGCACTAACTGCATTGAGCAGCCCGCCTCGGTCCGCTTGGTGTAAACGAACGAAAAGATCCCCATCTTAATTAAGACTTAAACTTTGAATACAGCCATGCTAATAATGCACGAGAGTTGAAACATATTCCAGAATAACAAAAGTTGATCGAATATTTTTTTAATTAAAATGTGTGCTATACGAAAATGTACACGTTTTTGAACAAATAAATAATTACGTAAAAAAAAAAAAAAAACGTATCAAGAAAAATAAACAATTATATTCCTAAATATTCAGGATTTCGATTATGTCCGACTAGAAATATTCTGCATCAATTTGAGCCATGTAGGAACAAATGATCGTTCAAATGAGAGTTTCAAATAGCACGAGAGAGCCTCTGAAAATGTACACTGTTTACAAAGATGTCAGGAGAGATTTATAAGGGCACTCTGAATAGTTTGCGCGCAGGAATGTCTTACGTGTGGGAATAATATTTAGGTTAAGAAAATTTCAATCGTTTTTTGTACAAAATAAGTTAAAACACACAAGCCGCAAAAGAATAGACATTTTGTAACTTACAAAAGAAGGTTGAGGAGTGTTTGGCGTGCTCTGCAACTACTGCCTCCTTCAAGTACTCATATTGTGCGTTTAATAAAACAAAAAAAGTGATTATATTCGTGTAATCGGAACGAATGGGTTTTGTTTCGAATAATAATATTGAACATTTCAAACTGTTTATTTAAATCCATTAAAGCAGCCGAATTTGCTTATTTGGACGTTCAAAAAATGTGAAAAAAGAACATTTTCGATAAATCTGTGTCTGTGAAGAAATTAAAACACAAACTTGCACACTTCTCACTTACAAAGACTGATTTTTCTGACTCAGTCTCGAGTCTGACCGCTGGGGTATTTTTTTTGTTAAATTAAACAACAATTGCTAAAACCGACATCCGTCCATGCAAAAGTCAGATGCAACCTCAGTCTTTATGTACATTTATTTTCTAGCGATGTGACACCCTCCTCTTTTATAATGACGTGATATCAGTCTGGTTATCCTTCTCAATGCTCTGCAGATGACTGGACGCTGGCGCTGATCTGCCCTTGGTGTTGGGTAGTTTGTGATCTTTCTTCCATTTCATCCGTCTGTTCTGAAACCAGATTTTGATCTGCCTCTCGGACAGACAAAGAGTGTGGGCAATCTCAATCCTCCGCCGCCTGGTCAGATACCTGTTAAAATGAAACTCCTTCTCCAGTTCCAAAACCTGCTGCCGGGTGTACGCTGTTCTGGAGCGTTTGGGCTCTGGTCCGGTGTAATCCGGGTTCACTGGGAGGAAGAAAACAAAAACAACAACAGTAAAGTCACCAAATGAGTCCAACTGCTGCATGCCGGAAAAAAAAAAAATCTAGAAAAGTAGTTTGCGTGTAATCCCTGCGCAGACACTTTAAGAATATCACGCGGAAGCGACTCCAGGAAATCGTTAATGACTTTTATTTCAATTTAGGTAGATTTGTTGCAGATTTAGGAACATTACCACAGGCCAATATGTGCTTTCAGGAGCTTTTAGGCGTTTACCTGGCGGCCTATTTCCTGAGCTATAAAAATTTATGACTTGTGTAATTGTCGAGGCCTCTCAAAGAGTCCTATAAATATTACGCTGAATGACTTCTTAGCTACAAGGCTCGGATAGTCCATAAGTGAAACAAAAAAAGGGGAAATCTTACCAGTAGTCACATGAACTTTCTTCATCCAAGGGTAAACTACTGCAGGCTGCTTGGCTTGTATCCCATTTTGGCTCTTTGTGTTTTGCTGTTGTCCACAAGTCCGAGGTCCGGTCACTTGGACCGGGGCCCCCTGCTCAGTCTGTGCGCTAAAATGGCTCGGATGACTGGATCTGTCGTGCACATGACCCCGTGGTGGCTGCACTGTGGAGTCCGGCACAGTGTTGCAGCTGAAGGGCTGCTCCGTGTAGTTTGACCGTGGGTAGATCCCTGGATGCTGAAAGTCTGTGTCCTGCGATGGACTGTAGTAGTCCGAGCCCTGCTCAGGTATATAGTTATTTTGAGAGTATTCCTCGCAGGGAGGAAATTTAGGATCCACATACTTAGAGTTCACCATATACGAACTCATGGCCATTAATTTCTGAAGGTAGAAAATACTAATTTTTCTCGAGTTGTCTTTTTTTCCTCCCTCCATAGAGCCCTCCTACTTGGTGTCAACTGAATAAAGTTAGCGAACCATGTGACCAGATCGGCCAATAGAGGTGATGCTGGTCCAAACACGAGTAAACACACAACTAAATGCGTTAAACCTAAATTAAGCTTTACCAAGATTAGACGTTGGTGGATAAAACAAATATACTAAGTATGCACTTGGAAAATAAAACAGACTCGGGAGGGGAAGAAGAAAAAAGGGGGAAAGTGAAGTCTCCAAGCTCTGAAATTAACTATAAAATGTTTGAAAAGCAAATAGAAAACAATACTAAAAATAACCGTGAGCGTTTGTGCATGTCCCATCCGAAGTGATATAAGGATATGTAAGTTTCTGGGGTCTAACTTGAAGGCTTGGTGTTCAACAGAGAAACCAACAAAAGATACAAAAAGCCCCTTGGCATAAAAGCAGCGAATAATGACTGAGGACAATTGATGGACACTGTCTTTGTCAAGAAGGGGTCATCCAAAAGTTACACGAATCTCATCCCTTCATCTGCTCACGTCCCTTTGAAAAAAAAAGAAAAAAACTGTCTCAGGAGCCTATTGGCCAGCAGCAGAAGCAGCAGCAGCCTTTGGGAATCAATAACGTGGAGACAGAAACGACCCACAGGAGTAGGGAACCACAGCTGGAGCGTGCCGTGGCTCCTTTTACCAAATCCACTTGGAGCAGCACACTGAGCAAAATATATATATATTTTTTTTAAAAAAGGGACACCTCCTAGGATGTGTTTGCTTTCAGTATAAAACACTTTATATGACAAGCCAGTAAAGTTTCAGCAAAACCAAAGTTCATATGAGGAACGTGCTGTTGTCAGATTTATTATCACTCATAAAGCATGACTGTCACTGTAACAGCTAAAGGAGCGTTTGGCCCCACGTGCCACGCAAAGATGGAAATAAGTCAATGAATCGAAGTTTTTTCATCGACCATATACTCCCCTAGAATCGAATCTGTGACTCTGGTTTCAACACAAATTCGGTTCTACAGGGTATATATAGACGACGGGAAGCAACACTTTTAGCCCCACTGTCAGAGCAGCTCTTCATGCACAAACTTGAATCAAGCGAAATGGACAAAGAAACTCACAATCAGGACAAATTAAAAACATCTAAGAAACTAAGTTGCGTAAGAAAAAAAAATTAGAAGCATGCATCAGAAACAGATGTGTTCAGAGCAGAATAAAGGATTCTTAAAGGCTCTAATCATATCTGAATGTCACGCTCAATCAGTATTTAATCAAATGTTTTTTTATTGAATTTTTCTTCTTTCCAAAAGTTTTTTAACGGCCTTTACGTTGATTAAATGAAATAAATCCTGCTGATTCAAGAAAGAAAGACCACTGCCAAAGCTTTACTGTCAATCTAAGCAGCAACTGACACGCAGGAAAGAGCAACTGATGTCAACTCATTATTTCTGTGAAGCTGCTCCTTTTTCCCCCTTTAATCTAACCCAAGTTCACAGGAAGAATTTTTTATACATAAGCTCATATTCAACATCGTTTTCAAGCAATATAAATAACCTTTCATTTTTTCTGAACTCTTGGCTCAGATTTAACGGTTAAGCCTTTGTCAAATATGTCAGCTAAGCTTCAAAGTCCAGAGCAGATAAGCGCTGGACGCTGGATGCTCAAACTGAGGGCTTATCACCGCTGGCCGAAAGATGAGGCTAGAGGCCGCAGAGGTCAAACCAAATCATTCACAAACTATCAAAAACTTTCATTATTTTTGCTGCTGCTGACAGCTCAAAGAGTGCAAAAGTTTACCAAATCCTCGTCAGCCGTTTACCAGCCACAGAGGCGGCCAAAGCGAGGCCTGCACACAAACTTGCTTTACAAAAATAATTCAAACTGCAGAAGGTTAATACGGGCTTTATTTTGGATGAAAAGAGCTCCCCCACTTTTTCCACAAATAAACCTAACAGTAAAGAAAATATGTTTAAGCATAGAAGGGATTTAACCAAATTCCCGCTGCCAAACTCTTTGAATGAGTCGGTACAAAATGAAGAGGATTATAATGTAAAAGATTAGAATACAAGCAACATTTTCCCTTAAAACTGCGTTAATATCACACTCGAAAAATCCTTAAAAAAATAAAAGCAATTGTAATAATAGCAATAGACTTCTGGATCAAATGGATTATTTTCTAATAGAAGTGGAAAAAATACAGAACTAAAACTCGTTGTTTATAGATGCTGCAATGTTGGCTGCGAAAATAATGCCATTTTTCATTTGATTGTTTTCAGACAGATATGCATATTAAAGCGTAAAAGTATCAAAGTGTCAGAAAGAAAAAAAACTTGGCATCCTGAAAAAAAAAAAAATCAATTTAACTCCATAAAACTGAATCTGTGTAAGAAAAAAAAAGCAGATGAAGGCCACAATCCTTTTTCTGTAAAATTCCTTCGAAATTTCAACAAAATCTAAAATGTGTCTGATTAGAGCAGATTTTTTAAAAAAAAAAAAGGATAATCTGATCTGTTGGGGAAAAAAAGTCGTCCTTGCACTTCACATTTCAATATTTATTAGACGACCTGACCTGGCTTTCACCTCACCCTGCCAGCCCTTCAGACGGGTCAAAGCCGCGAGATTCACAACAAAAGAACGATAAAGTCAGCATTTCCGAGCAGCTTGCCTTAAACCAAAGGGCACCCAGTCCAGCCTCAAGCTCTTTTCTTTGGATTTTAAAGCTTTTTCCGTCTGCAAGTGGCCAGCTAATGTTTGATAGCTGGCGAAACCAAATAAATCCGATTTTTGGGGAGCGTTTTTGTCTAAAATGTACAGAACAATAAGCTTCAGTCTTCGTTAAATATTTTAGTAGTAATTAGACGAAATTTCAAGCAATGACAGGCGAATTTAAACAATCAAAGGCCTGGGAGTAGAAACGCGCAGGCCTGTGATGAAAGAAAAGGGCTCATAATATGAAGAGGAAATAGATATAAGCTGTTTCCCCCCGAATTAAAGCCAAACTGACTAAGACAAAGAAGGTCTCCATTTTTGATGGACATAAAAGAAAAGCAGATTCGTGCTAAACATAAAACACATTTTAATTAAAACACTGCGATCAAAAGACAAAAGAAGGACTCGACCACTGCAAAGCAAACGAGACGATTCATAAAAATCAAACCAAACAGAAGAATAAGATTAAAAACTTCCTGACAGCAACATGTGTTTGTCCCCCACTGTAGCGTTGCAGCCTTTACAGGCAGGAAAGAGTTCAGCTTGAGTATTACGCATGTGACATCACACGCCCCATAGCACGAGCAAGATGATAAAACACAGCTTACCACAGAGACCGCGACACACGGCGCGCCCCGCGACCACCGCATCCATGCTGCATGGGGGGAAACTGAGTCCGGAGGAGCTCCCTGTCAATGGAAGCGATATTCCTGTCCATCTGGACGGCCTTACTAATACACAATGAGAATTTTATTTTGGCTTGTCAAGTCCCAGACCATAAAACAAACTTTAATGGCGTCACGTGCTCCCTCACAGCCAGTCACAACACCGCGCAGGTCCATAAATAATCCTCAAAGTTGCACTTACTCAATAATGCCGATCACACTAATGCGCACTGAGGAAAAGTCGTTGGAATGAGGAAGCGGGGTGGCTGCAACCGTCATCATGTGAGCTGAAGTGTTTAGGGGAAAGAAATACTTTATTTCATCGTTTACAATTACAGGCTTAAAAATAGGATGTTCAACCAAGGAACCTGTGATCATTTCACTTTTTTTTCTTCCAAATTCAGCAATCTTTGCCTGACCTGATAGTATCTTTTTTTCTGAACTCTTCCTCTAAACAATCCGCATGCATCACAGATTTGCGTTCAAAAACGGATTTCCCTCTCTGGTGAATCTGCCACAATAAGACTGATGTCATTAATTTCCCCAGACCAATCCCGGAGTGCAGCGCCTATTTGCTCCTCCTCTCCTTTTCTGACCAAAGTGGAGAGATCTTTTTGCTGTCAGGGTTTGGGTGGCTGTCAGTGCCCTAAGTATAGGAGGGTGTCAAATAAAAGACTTGCCACTTCTTAGCCGCGTGACATCATAAAAACAACAACAACAACAATAAATTATACATAAATAGAGCTTTTTCCATTGAGAAGGATTTATATTGTAAAACCATTTAGATTGCAATGTCATTTCTGCTATTGGTTGGCAAGTTGTTTGTACAGGATTCAATAACCTCCCTGAAGATATATGGCTCTTAATTTAGTCATTTCATTTTTCTGCTCTGTGTGACTTCTCTGTCAGCATCAGTGTCCGCCTCATCGCGTTAGATGGGGTTTCCATGTCACAGCTACTGCAGCCATAAAAGTCGCAGCTGTTTGTTCAATATTTTTTGCAGAATTGGTTCCGCGTAACAAAACGCGCACTGTGTGGTCCACAGAAAACTAATAAAGCACAAGGGTTTGCCGGGGCAAGTGATACACTTATGGGCTTGTAAAGCACTTGAGAGCATAAACATCCCACTCACTCAGCACCAGGCGCAGCAATAGATAATCTTTATGGATACTCTGGTAACAGACTCTGCTTTATTCTGTACAGTGGGTGTATGACGCGGGTTGTATTTGAAAACGACACACGAGCATAGAGAAAAAGACACACACACACACATATAAACTCAAGACATGATCACGTGACGCGAGTCTCCGCCAATCACTATGCCCAATAAGCTGCTTCTAAAGCTCCAGCGAGCAGATGACGAGCAGACTGTTGGGCAACAGCGCCTTCTGCTGGAGGTTTCTGAGGCCTTCTCGACTTTCCACTGTAACAAGTCGGCTATCCATCTGCACAAACAGGTCAATCAAGCAAGTTGAAGCCCGCCTCTTATGACGGACATGTCAGGGAAAAGGAATAAAAAGGCAAATTGTTGACTTTAGGGTATGATGAATAATGGAAGATGGACAATTAACAGCTTCGTTTAGACGTTTATGATAAATGCAAGTTGATAAAAAGATATGATTCAAAACGTACAGAGATATCAGATCAACATCTACACACACACACACACACACACACACACACACACACACACACACACACACACACACACACACATATATTTGTAGTATGTTAGTCTATTTTAAATTTATGTACTAAAGTGACTGCAATGTGAAAGTGGGCGTGGTTATGG
>JAOWBL010000014.1:11135009-11149390 GCA_028564865.1 Zenarchopterus dispar | reverse complement strand
ATATATTTGTAGTATGTTAGTCTATTTTAAATTTATGTACTAAAGTGACTGCAATGTGAAAGTGGGCGTGGTTATGGTAACCTATGCTGTAAACTGACCTTGAAAAAATCATTTTATTGAACTAGATTACGAAAAGAATAAAGTAGGCATAATGTAAAGAATCTGGCATTTCTGGTACCTTAAAACGAAAAATAAAAATATATCTTAGAAAAATATTTCAAATCGTCTTAAGGTGTCTAATCAATGACTGTACTGCACTTCAGAGTGGATTTGAGCCAAAGGACTTAACCATTCATGAAAAGGCCTATTAATGTGGTGCAGAGTATGCAGTCAGATGTTGTTCTGCATAATACGATTTAATAAAACTACGTAGTTACATGCATTGTCAAAGTGAGCATCACTGACTAAACGCTGCATTAATTTTCTCAGACTCCCATGCTTGCGCCTGTCCTTCATGCAGGGTCTATTTTGCCGCATTGCAGTGAGGCTGTAAATACTTTCGCAGCTGCCTGTCAGGCACCAGTGAAATACTGTCTTTGTTCAGTTGGCCCCCATCTCAACGCAGCTGAAAACAACTATGAAAACTGAACATCTCCTGCCAGACTATATGCATATGTGGAGCATGAAGCACATTTAAAAGTCGATTCTTGTGAAGCTCTTAGTTGTGTGAGAAATAAAGGTGTCATCAGATTCAGTCGGACATGATTGGTAAAAAAAATGCTGAAAGTGTTAAAGTTTGGACATTACCGAAGACAGACAGACTGGAGGGTAAACGTTTTATCAGGAAAAAAATGCCTATTCAAACTTAAAAAAGAATCAGAATATACAATAAAATATATGGAATTCTACAAAATCATCGCAAGCTCTCTCGATAAGTACTACCAGTGAGCTCAAACCCGAGAGATATGTGTAGAATAAGCTTGAAAAAATGAGTTAGTTATAGGAAATTCCTGTGTATAATTTAATTAATGTATTGCAGCGTAATAGAAGTAAAACATAATTGTCACCCTGGCGTGTAGGTTAGTAAGAAAAACGATTCATTTCAACACACCTTACAACACGTGAAAGCACCAAATCGCCTCACTACTAATTTACATGACTAATGAAACAGGAAGCTGTCAAACATCCTACACATATGCACGCTCACGCGCGGACAGGTGGTACAAATCTTACCTATATCCGGGAGATAATCCATGTTTACTCTTCCAGTTTTAACCACGCCGGTCATTTTGATGAAAACTAGGAAGAGCCGGTGCTGGTGTGCGCATGAAGGAATGAACAAAGTTGAAACGCTCCTCTTGTCAATCACGCAGAAGTGCGCGGGGCGCAGAACCACAAATATGCGCCGATAAGATGAGGCGTTTATGAAACGAATGACCGGCGATTTTTAAGAAAAGCCGACCGTGGCGCATTGGTTTGACACCATAGACGCAGAATGCAGTGGGGGGAAAAAATCGCCTGGGAAATCAGGAAAAGGGCCATGAAGACGTTTGCCTCTCACACATGACCAGTGGCATCCAATGACAGGCGATGGAGGCACATAAAAAGCTCTATGGCCAAGTTGTAAATTGTCCTCTCACAAAAAGGAATTTCGACTGCAGCAATTCTCCCCATCTTTGCGCATAATAGCAGAAGCGCCTCCAAGTCCTCTAAGGCAGAGCCTCCCCCACTGTTTTCGGCTTCACTTGCACAGCCATCAAATGTTATATTCTTAACAACGAAAGAGCTGTAAATCCAAGTGGTTTCACATGGTAAACCGTAGCCTGCAGAATGGCAACAGAAAAAAAAACTCATCCCTTCTAAGAAAAAAAAATCTAAAATGTCATTGTGCTGTTATTGCTAAACCTCTTCCATATTTTTAGCTTAACAGGGGAATCAAAACACAAGAACTAACACATAATTTAGCGTTACATGTATGATTTTAATGATTTTAACTACCTTTTGAACTAGACGGAGGGGGGGTTAAAAACAATCAGCAGCTTTACTTTTTTTCATGACGCAAGCATGCATTATTAGATCTGATTAGAATAACTTTGACTCGCAATAGTGAATTTAAAACAATCAAAATAAGAATAACAAATATTAGTCAAATGTGCTTCTCAAACGTAATAAACATGTGAAGAGACAATGGTTATCGGAATAAAGCTCAGGTTTTTTTTGTGGGCTTTCAGAGGACAGGGGCCCTCATTGCGTGCACATTGCGCGCCGTCTTTTTATGAATCAACAAGACAACATCTTGGGAAAATGAGATATGCTGTAACCAATTTTTCAGGCTAAATGTTGCAACTCTATCTTCGCATGCGACCATTCAGACCAACAACAAGAAAAGGAATTTCCTTTATTTCATCCTTGTTCATCTGGAGGCTGCAAGAGTCGGCCCTATGTGATTTATGATCAAGCCACGGTCTGGTTTCCTGCTTGTGCGTGTATGCATGTGTGTCAGTATTTGTGCGTTGCACAACTATGACATGAGTTGGTCATGGCATTGGTGGAAGAAATGAATAAACGTCGCTTTCCTCTCGGTGCAAAGAGGCACTTCTTCTTCCGCATGGCGACCACTTCTTATTTAAGGTCACTGACGTTAATAGATTCGTCACAGACTCTGCTGTATGGATCAGCGCACAGTGAGAACACAATGGTTGATAACTGAAGGGAAAACCACCAGCTTCTGCTTCGGGTCCACTTGGAGCAGCGTAGCTTTGTGAAATTGCAAACGTGTCCTGCAGTAACGTTTTCTTTTGGCTATACCTGTCATAAACACATTTTTCTTTGGCTTCCAGGCATGCCGCATTCTTTGAAGAGCGCTCAGCTTAGGGTTACAAATGACGTGGGATTAATTACCTAGTTTGTATAGACTCAATTTGTGGATGCTATTATTAGGATAAAATATTAAAATGAATATCCTATAGCATAAGGAACTAAATTAAAATATTCCGTTTTGATTTTTTTTAACGCCTGCGACTTCAGAGAGACATATAACCCCGTGGTTGGGTGTGTTTCATGGATGGGTGTGATTTTATTGTGTACGACAGTAGACTACATAGCTGTAACAATATTATGATGCTGGTGGTAAAGATTTGGCAACCAGCCCAGTCTCACAGAAAAGCTTATGATAGCACGTTTGTCCGCATCCACAACCCAGAAGTGACAAAATAAAGGCACATAGGCTGTGAGGTGGTATTAACAACCCCCCCACCCGCACCTCCACCTCCAGCAAAGGTAACCACATTTTTAGAACATATAATATAAGCATCGTGCATTTTATAGCCCTAATATCCTCATTACCCATAACCGAGGGAGAACGATTGTTTAAAATATATATTCTCTGTATAATATCAGGCTAAAGGAGGCTTGAGTTCGGTCTGTGTAACGCCGACTTCAGCAAGGCGGTTGAAGCCTTTTATTGTTGTGCAATTTATCTCCTTAGAGACAGTTTCGCCAAACACAAAGGGGATGATACAATCTGCCTAGAGAAATGTAGGAAACGACGTTTTAGTAACGTCTACCTTTAGCAATTGTACCAGTTTTTTGGCATTTGTAATGATATTTGGACCAATTTTAGTTACATATTCTGAGCCGACTTAATTCTTTCAGCTCTTTCGCTCTGAAAACTTGTATTTTGTGTAGTTAAATACTGATATTTTGGGACTGATTTGAGGTGCGCTCTGACCTGATTTGTTGTGTGCATGAGAGTCAATCAACAAGCAGTTTATAGGCGATATGTTAATATAGGTGTACTGTAGCTACCAATAGTTGTTTTTTCATGTCTTTCGTGAGAAAAAAAACTTGTATTACGTGTATTCTTGTTAGTTATTTAAAAAGAAAACTAAAAATAAATGGCACACCAAATATAAGGAAGATAGTATTTTTGTAGACGTGTTATAGGCCTACTGTAAATTAAAGTTGAATACATAATAATCCTGAACGTTTCCCATATGTTTCAACAAACACTAACAATTGCGTGTTTGTTGCATTATCTAAGCTGCTTTTCAGTTATTTTGTGATTTTTTTTTCTTTTAAGTTTTTAAAATTGATCCTATATCATGAAAAACAAATATTTTGAACTAATGCATCTTACAGTCTGGGTAAGACTTTAAAGGAGGTAGAAATACACGCAAAAAATGCTATTTGGCACTTTCTTACGAAATGTCACGAGAAAATGGAAGACATTTTAAAGGCAAGACAGAATCCCTTATGATATATGAAAGAATGGGGAGGGGAAGGGGAAGGGTGAGGTGACGGGTAGGGTGTGGGGGTACTAATAATAATTAAGTAACAATCTTCGAAATGTGTTTTTTTTTTAAATTCTTCCTCATATCTTTGTTTGTATTCAGTCATCTCTCATCTCTCGTGCACATCTACACAAGTGTCCATCCATAAAATCCTTTATTTTACTGACGATTGATGCATTCTGTATCCCTCCGCAGTGTTCCTCATATCCCTCCGCAGACTTCCACTCACGCATCAACGATGAAGTACTTTATGAAGTATACTTTCATTTCTCACTGTCTGCTGCTAAAATTCGTTCTCAGCTGTTTTAAGATTGTTTTTTTTTTCGTGGATAAAAATGCCAAGGGAATTAACTGAATGTTTGAAACATTTCAAATGAGCTCCATTTAGGCGTGAAAGTAGAGACAGACATGACCATATGAGCTGTTAGATTTCATACCATATGCAGGCTTGACAAAGTGATATGAAACATCTGCTGAATCATGCAATGGTTTATGTTTCCGATTATCTATGTGCTGATCTTTTATCCTGATAAATATACTTTTAGCATTTTTTAGAAATAGAAAGAAAAACACAGGATAGCAAATGGTTTATACTTATTTTAAGAAGATAAATAAATACTTATGCAACAAAACAAACCAACAATATTCCTACACATAGAATAGTACACATTTTCAACGGACTGAATACACGTACATTAAATGCAACAATAATAAAGTATGTTGCTCTGCACGTTGTGTTTTTCACTCACACACGGGCCGGCTTTCTTACAAAAACTTATTTCCTTTCCCTTTGCACTGCTTCGTTCAACAAAATTCGTTAAAAAATACAAAAAATAAAATCTGGCATCTTGTTTAAAATGCAGTTTAGATCTAAAAAAAAACCAATGAATACTATGTAAAATAATGTAAAAGATGCAGTCTTCGGTTAAGCTGCACTCTAAAAAAAAAAAAAGAAAGAAAAAAAAAGTGGATGTTGCCCTATAATGACGAGTTATAGGTCAGTATGAACATTAACATTGTGACCCAGTAGCCCAAAACGGGCTGTAATACGAGGTGCTGCAAGAAATTTGGTAAATGGCTCAGTTTGGAAGTGAGTGGGACTGCGTAATGTGCATCACGGCCGTGTTTGGGTTGAATCACGCTGCAGGACTGTATAGCTCTGCTTTACTCGAGTACTTTTCAGTTACCACTCATGTTGCTCATACATGGTGTTTTTTGTTTGAAACTGGTGATTGTTTGTCAGTGTCCGCGCCTCCCACGACATAACATGATTCCGTTTCACACTTTATAAAATAAAAGTCGAGTTATTGTGCGTGTAAACAGTCCCTAATCATGTGGTCTTGACTTCAAAGGGTAGAGCTGAACATGTTTGCAGCCGTGACGATTGTACCTTATAATCCCCTTTGGAGACAGTGTCTTCACCACATATGGATGTCTGCATGAAGACGTCTGATTAAGACTCCTTAATCAATTCATCATGTCCTCTAATCATTCCAGTGACCTTTTATGGGAAACATTTCTCTCAAAGTTGACAATAATTGTTCCTGTTGTTGTTTTCGTCACTATGTATAAATAGGTCAAATTGCTTCTAGCTTTAGTGGCCCTTACGTTTAAAAACTAAAAATGGTTCATACTTTTTTTGTTGTGCAGCACTATGGGGACACACCACTGACAGCTCTGCTGAAATAAGCAAGGATAAAAGGCCTACGAGTTTTAAGATGGCCGTCCCTTTTCCTTTTAACAGATACGTTTAGCATTTAAATCTTCACACATGGACACATGGAGGAGGCCATGGTAAGGTTCATGTGTTGCCTCCTTGTTTCAATTGTGAGCAAGATCCTGCAGCTGACACTTGAAGAGCAACATCGCCCTCTAGCGGTGGCTTCTCCACAGGCCTCCAGTAAACGCGAACAGATTGTACCCAGAGATGCATCTTACAGGGCTGTCCTTCATTTTGGTTGACTTGTGCCATTAAACATGTCGTCAATTTTAAGAACAGCAACAAATGTTGTTTAATCACAAGCCCCAGCCGCTGGTGTAAAATTAATATGTTCGCCTTCATGTTTCCGATTAAAACAAATTCACCGGGAGGAAAAGCTGCGTCGCACACACCAGTCAGAGTTAATTCTCTCCCGTCGGTGGGAAGTGCTGTTGATGAATAAACGCAACCATTAAGTCAGGGGGTGATTTCCTCTAAAACAATTCATCGAGCAGACACCCAGTGAAAAAGAAAAGAAAAAAAGGGTCCACATTCTGTCTTTCAGAAACAGACACAGACGCCCAAGAAGATCTTTTTAAGAGGGTTTAATTACTGGGCAGGCCCATAAACTAATTTAGGCCAGACGTCTAGCCATCTCTATAGTTTTATTGGACCGCGTTTCTTCCTGCTTTAAAGTAATTGCTAGTGCAAGCTGGACAATAAATTGCAAATCCAACATTTCTCTAGATCATAAAGAATTTATTACTTGTAAGGCTACAAATTCACCGTTTAAAATGGAAGTTTAAACATACATTAAAATAATCTAGGATTTTATTTTCTTTAAAAATGCTATTTTAGTCCCTTCGTGACACTGGCCGGTCACCTTCCAACCTTTTTGTAAACAGTCAACGACTTTACAGGTATTTTTTAAAAAGAAATCGCTTACATGAAAATTAAAACAGCATTGAATCTTGTCCAAATCGTTGACTAAATTTGAAAACTACTCATACACCCACTGACATTTAAACTTACCCCCCCCCCCAGCATCTTCTCGGTTATAGTCTGTAATTTGTATTGAACAAAAATAGTTAATTCGCGTCTCACAAGTTCAGCAATAAGCTGCAAAATATCTGCTATGAAAATATTTTACTTCAAGTTCTTCAAAACTAAAAAGCAAAACCCAACCGAAAATGGCCTCGCTGCATGAGCATCCCAGTTTGCTGGTGTTTAAAGTTAAAAAAAAAAAAGTGAAAGAATATTTTACTCGGCTTGAAGTGTTATCTGACAGATGCAGTCTGCATCAGCAAAACAAATCCTCCCATGTGTGACACATATGTGGTGGAGACACTGCAGGAGATTTAAATGATGAAATAGCTACGGCGCGGATGCCCCCAAAATATGCGTTAAGATGGATTCCTTGGACCAAACATGAAAATATGTGAAATGACTCCAGCGGCGAGCTTATAGCTGTTCCTTTCCACTCCTCTCTCTGTTCATCTTTTTCATCTTCATCCTCCTGTTCTGGAACCAGATCTTGACTTGTCTCTCCGTTAAACTGAGAATGCGGGCGACCTCGTAGCGCCGGTCTCTTGTCAGATACATGTTGTAGAGGAACTCCTTCTCCAGCTCTAGAGTCTGATATTTTGTGTAGGGACACCGCTTCTTTCTCGTTGAACGCGCGTGGATCCAGTTTGCTGCAGGGTTGTCTGAAAAGCAGAAAGACAGAAAAAAAATGAGAAAAGTCTGTTTTTCTTCTTATTTAGTCAAACTTTACTCTCCAGTGAAGGTTTACAATACTTTGACTCGGGGTCATGTGAGGGATGAAGAGATTGGTGTAAAAAGCTACCGAAAGTAAATTAGTTGTCTCATTTGTTTTGTAAGGACAAGAATGGTCCACCAGGGTTTTGATTCAATTTCCTTCCTGAAGACATAGCCACACCAGCAGAAGAAAATAAAACTGTCTTAAACTTTGTCCAAAAGTTCCCTATAGATTATGCCGTTATCAATATTGCAATAGATGTCTCATTTGGCTGTCTTGTGAGATGAAAAAAAAAAAAGCATTAGAATCCTAACCTTTGCAGGGCGTGTTTTTCCCCTTTCGCAGCCTCGGTATACTACGAGACACTTTTATTGGTTAGTAAAACCTCCAGTTTTACACACCCAGCTCATACAGTTCTAAGGGTTGTAAATCAGGAGAGGCTATTTCGTTCACTTACTCGGGTCAAGTTGTTGTTGCTTCTCGTCTTTGGGCTCGCCGTGCGTCGAACTCTTGCTCCCACCGTGCTCCTTGGTTTCTTTCTCCGGACACTCCGATCTTCCGTACGCGAACTCGCCCGCCGGCGGTCGGTCCTCTACCTCCAGCGCGCTTCGCTCCGCGGCTTTGGAGGGCAGCACCTCTGGCTTTGCCTGGTACGACCGACTGTTGGTGGAGTGGAAGCCGGGGAAGGAAACGTGGTTTGAGATGGGCTCCATCCATGAACGCACGCCGACATATCTGCCGTCCGAGGCGGGCAGATGCGGCTGGTGGTGGTGGTGGTGGTGGACGTACGGGTGATAAATCCCCTGGGGATGAACCGAGGACCAGGACGATGAGAAAACGGCGGACTTTGGTGCGAAATTACACGAAGAGAAGTCTGCGTTGTCGCCGGTAGCTGACGGCCTCGGGGTCATCGCGTGCGGAGCCTGTATGAGACGAGCTGCGTAAACGTCCTCCGACTCCTGACCGATTACAGCGTCCCCGTAGCAGTTGCCGAGAGTGCCACTGGAAGACATTTTTTGATCCCTTCCTACTCATATAATACAGGTTGCACTGTTACGGGAGGCTTCCTTCTATGAACAATCATAGTATTTTTGCTGGCCTGCATCTACAGGGATTGGTTACAAGGATCACGTGGTCATATTTACCAATACAGCCAGTGAATCCATCCTGCCCTTGCTCTCCCTTTTTTACTTCAGGTTAAGGCCTACTTGAGCTTCTCATTTTGGAAACATTAACACTATTAATAATACAAATAGCCCTGTAAAGGGAAAAGTTAATCGTTCAAATAAAATCTGAGGAACTTTCGGAGCACGTTGAAGCAAAACCTGCAGTTCAGGAACAGAAATAAACCTCTCTCCACTCACACTCAGTCCAACACACCAATACGGATTCCATGTATCTTAATGTCTGAGAAAACTCTTATAATATCGTCCTGATACCCCCAATGCTAGTAAAGTGCTTTATAGACTTACAGAGTCCTCGTAAAAGAGATGTAGTAACATGTTGTAAAGTCGCAGACGCCATTTCCGTTCACGATGCTGTGTATGCATTGTTAATATTTGGCAAGGAAATATATAATATAACTTGGTTTAATTTTCTGAGCTAAGGTGGATTATGAAATTTTCATATCATTCAAAGAAGGGCTATAATGTGTTAATAAATATTTGATCAGTTTCTGTCAATAAAAAAAGGAGAATGTTTTTTGGAAGGTGCCATTTGAAAATACTATAGCCTACAGGGCACATATGTCCTTTTTTCCCTTCTTTTTCTATTAAATCTAGTAGGATTTTTTTTTACCTGGTTGATTTGCGGCAG
Source organism: Zenarchopterus dispar (assembly GCA_028564865.1). NCBI lineage: Eukaryota > Metazoa > Chordata > Actinopteri > Beloniformes > Zenarchopteridae > Zenarchopterus > Zenarchopterus dispar. The sequence continues at coordinate 11,139,885 of JAOWBL010000014.1, read as the reverse complement.
ATTATGTTGACCTTCAATCCACAAAGTAACTATTTCAAGGGAAGCCGTTGAGATTCAGGTCAAATCTGCACGTTGGACAGCTGTTACAGCCTACAAGTTACTGTCTCGCAGATCGCATTCAGATTTAATTTTATATTACTGTCTCGTTACTATAGGTGGAGCGAAGAGACCAGTGAACAAATAAGGACTCCTGAAGCTAGGTAGGAAGGAAAAGCTCCTCACCCCAGTGAATTTACTCGAACATAGCCACATCTTATAATCTGTATGGAGAATTATAAACAGTCCGATCACCAGAAGCTACTCTACGTTTATTTGATAACACAAACCCGCTTTTTGCATAAGCTACTTCTAATGGCCTCTTATACACACAAAAACACAAGATAAAGAAAAAAAGGCTCACGTTTTTGTCGTTCACGCCACTTTGTATTTGTTTTATACAGTCTGGATTAATATTTTTGGCATCACAGCATTAAAAGAAAAAATACACAGAAATTCGGCCTGCAGAGATGCATATATATATATATATATATGTCGTGTGTCTAGCATTTTACTAAATGTTCGAAATGGAATTCACGCACGTCTTTGACGAATTAAATCATCCTGCGGTAATATTATTTAGCAAAATAATACTAATAATACTAATAAAGATAAGTCTAATAGTACCTTCAAAATGAAAAAAAACCCAAAATTTTCATAAAAATAAAGTATAATCTTTGCAAATAATTGTAATAAGCTCATACTTAAAAAAAGGAAAAAAAAAAAGGTAAAATTATTCCCCCACAAGTATTATAGGGAACATTGCGTCTGCGTCATTGCAATGTACACATCCCGACTGGAACCACACGGATGCCATGAAACAAGATTTTTTAACAATATTTTTATTGCAAGATATACATGCGACAAACATGCAATAATTCCACAGCTTAACATTGTTTTCCACCACCTAGAGGTCCACAGACACGTCTTACCACTGAGCAAATGGCTTGCACAAACTGCAAAACAAATGTTGCACCAAACACAGTAAATGTGCTCTCATGACCGCAGCAGAGTATAATCCCACTCCACTGCTCCTCGTTTCCACGTAAGATATTTTCTCTTTCTGTTTCTTTTTTTTTAAACTTTTTTCTTTTTCTTTTTTTTGCTTTTGTTGAGAGAATAAATGGTACACCAGTAATTTAAGACCTAAAGTGTTACCCTGTGATAAAACTAAACCAATACACGACACCACACAACTTCAGATAGATAGTCACAGCTTGGTTGAAAATGAGGATGAACGTCCAATGCCACGAAAGCATTAAAAAACAATCAAGACAGCTAACCACAGACACGTGTGAGCTCACGAAAAGGTGAGATTTGAGGTCAGTTCTCGGATGCGGTTTTCTCTGTTCATTTTCTTCAGTTTCATCCTGCGGTTTTGAAACCAGATCTTGACCTGCCTGTCGGTCAGGTTGACGCTCCTGCTGATCTCTAGGCGGCGCTCCCGGGTCAGGTACATATTGAACAGAAACTCCTTCTCCAACTCCAAGGTCTGGTGCTTCGTGTAGGGACACCGTTTCTTTCTCCCACTCTTCGCTGTTAGCCAGCTATTTGTTAACGCCTCACTCTTGCAGTCTGCAAAGATTTTAAACAAGACACTCAGTATTTCCAACACTAAAATCTCATCTGATGCTTCTGATTTTATCTCTGGTAAATTAACACACAATGCAGGCTTTCACTGGATGAATAAACTGCTCACTTGGAAGATTATTAATAAAAGAAAAAATAAATAAACATAACCCCGAATGGGGAAGCACTCTTAGATGGCATTTTTACGACTTTAATATATTCATTGTAAGGGAGCTAAAATGCTTCATGTGTTGCTGTTAATTAAACTGATAAAATCATCATCCGTAAAAGTAATTAAAAACCTTTTTTAATAGGAGAGGCTTTTGCAGTAAATACACAAATTTTAAGTAAACACATGTAGCTGCATTACAAGAAAAACGGCAGTGATGGTGAAATCTTTAGTTTCAGAAAGCTGCGCAAGATTCAGAAAAATGATCAGCAACTGCTCTAAATTAAAATATAGTGGATATGGGCTTCATGCTGCATGGTAAATCCATCCTGTTGCCCATTACTGCAACCTGAGAAAGACTACCATTAAACATTACGACTTTAGGGTTGTTTGTGTTTTATACTTGGTTTTATGATGCTGGAGCCTTCACAGCGCAGCGCCACATGATAAAAGCTTTCATTGTAGTCGACCCACCTTTCCCTTCCTTTTGTAGCGGCTCGGGACTGGAAGCAGGGGTTTCCACCGAGCAGCTCTTCTCCTCCGGGGTGGACTTCGGACCCGGGCTTTCTGCGGGGACCGGTGTTCTTGCGGTGTCGGGGTTTTGCGGGACGTCCTGAATTTTCTTTTCAGCCTCTGCAAAATTAGAAGTGGGAGGCTGAGGTTTCGGGGTGACCCGACTGAGCTGCATGAGTGTCGGGTTTGGACTCGATGGTTCATGGCAGTAGTTTTCCGGATGCTTCGCATTCGAGTAAGTTTCGCTCAGTCTGAAATAGCCCGGCACCGGGATCTCGGGACCCTCGACAGGGCAAGGTTCAGCAGCAACGTTAGAATATGCGGGGACCTCTGGCGAGCTGACTTTTTGTAGTCTCTTATCGGTGTACATGCAGCAGTTACTCTCTTCCTTTATGCTCTGTGAAAATGTGCAGTTTGACATCTGACTGTGCGGCTCTATTCTGCAGGGTCTACTCGGATCAGTCCAATTATCTATTTGAGGTATGTACGGGTGGACATTCATGCCCGAATTTTGGTGGTTGACCTCCCCTCTTTTGCCGAAAGACGGCAAGAGTCCACAGGTTTGCATTCCGTAGGTCCCCATTTCTGAGCCAGACGGCATGTACATGTTGCTGTTGGAGTAAAAGCTGTCCGTCCTGCAGGCACCAATTAAAGAGTCCACTAAAAATGGGTTTGCCGCAGGAGAGCTACTGGGAAAGGACATTTTTGTGGTTCAGTTCTTAAGAGGAGAGAGATGCCCTTCGTAAGATGACATATCTAGGAAAAACAATCTGTAGGCTAAGTCGGGATGCCTCCCGACCACATGACAAACCCACCAATGAGATTTGAAAATGGCCTTGAGACGCAGCCTCCTTTCCCCGCACGCGCTCCCACTGCAGATGCAGACGTGGTCAACAGCGACACCTACAACGCGGACTTGAAATTGATTTTGCAGGACTCAACAACAGTCCTGTTCAATGAAAATAAAACTGGAGAAGTGTGAGTAAAAATACAATGGAATCAAAAGCAAAAAACAGATCGCTCCATCACATGTTTATCAAGCGGCGTTCTTGATACAAAAATAAAATTTAAAAAAAAAGAAGAACAGGCCTGTTAATCTGTTTTTGTGAAGAAGACGGGCTAAAGGAACAGTGCATGTGTGTGCGTTACTGTATATACCGCCTATGCGTCACCTACATTGAGCATGCTGGGCTAAACCTGCGGAATATTATTAAAAACAAAAACCTGGCGTGCGCCACGCACACACACACATACATATATATACACACACATATATATATACACACACACATATCTATATACACAAACACATATATATACACAAACACACGTGTGTATGTGTGTGTATGTGTGTGTAGTCACACTAAACCCTCATCTCCCCTAAATTCCTTCATCACTGGAACACACATTAATTGTGTCTGTAGCCTGATTTTGTTAAAAATCGAGGAAGGGCAATAATGATGAAATATTAGCATGCTTTTAGCTCCTTTTTTTGTTTGAAGGGTGCCGTTTTAGGCTCGATTCGTTTCTGTGGGGCTTTTTGACGTAGTCGAGCATTGAAAATACATCAGCCATTTGGATTTTCTATTAAATATCAGTTTCAAAATAAAGTAGTTGTTTGTTAGGTAAAATATGAGTCCCTCCACTGCCAGAAAAACAAAACAAAAAAGCAAAAGCAACAAAAAAAGAAAGAAAGAAAGGAAAGGAAAAAAGAAAAAAAAGGAAAAAAAAACATACCCGAAGTAGAAGATATCAAGGTCAGTGTTTTTGCTTTGCAAAGCTCGAGCATAAATAATTACGCGTTATCTATACAGAAATTACATTTCATAAAAGAAAAAAAGTATTTTCTTTTATTTTCTCAAAAAGAACTGAGTGTTAATTTGCATCTTACAGTCAACGTTCAAAATAACCTGCTGGAGGTGGCGGCGTCCACATTGTTCAGATGTCCATTGTTTCCATCTGGAAGGAAGGCAGATGTGTGCACGATAAAGAGTGCTGCTTTAAACTAAAGTACGTCAAAATATAAACTGTTACAATACAGACTTCAGACAGCAAAAACTCACGCTCACGCCAGTGATCTTTATAGGAAAAAATAATAAAACACAATAAACGTGCTCAAGTACCGAGAATATTCAAATCGATGGATCAAATGTATTGAACAAGGTATTTTCTGTGCTCTTAAATATTTATTGTAAATAAACTTGTCCCTGAAGAAGAAATAATCGTATTAGAAATCATTATGCATCATAGGTTACACTGCATCATTTTGAAATAGAAAAATATATTTAAAGAACCAAATTGTGTGATTTAAAAAAAAGGAAATCTCTCTCTATATATAAAGACACTTCCGACACCATGTTTACATTTAATGAGGATGTTTTAATGATTATTTTGCAAAGATAACATATTTTATACATACTGTGAAATAAAAACGGGCATATATTTCGTATTTGTCAAATAAAACCAGCGAATCATAATTAGAAACGATGAAAACAGACTTGTAGATGATTAAAGAAAAGCCCTGAACTAAAAGGAGAAATGTAAACACATGTTTTATTGCCATCTATATAATAATAATAATAATAATAA
>JAOWBL010000014.1:11121701-11133248 GCA_028564865.1 Zenarchopterus dispar | reverse complement strand
GGGGGGGGGGGACACCAAAGTCCAATAGCCCCCTATATAGACATTTACAGCTACTTTTATTATGCTGTCTAGACGGTTCAAGGTTTAGTAAACAATCCAGCGTTTCAAAGCAAAGGAAACAACAGGACCATACAAGCCTTCAAGTGCCAAATTTTTCCACTTATCAATCTTTCAGGACTTTTCCCACCGAGGCTTCTGTTACGTTTCATGGAGCTCCATGTGACCGGTTGAAAATTTGTTCTGCCTACTTTATTTCACACCACAAGGTACAGCACATGCGTCTGACAAAATGTACAAGGAAGAAGCCCGTGAGTCTTATAAATATTTCAAAGCACAACTCACAACTTGATGAAATTTGCCAACACAGCGAAAAATGGATATGGGCACATTTAAATAAAGGCAGGAATTGTTTCAAAAAAACATTGGCACCTTGGTTTTTATAAGAGTCTAACCGTGTTGCCAGTTTTAAAACGAAACTTACGAAGACGCTCGTTTACTTCCATCTGTGCGTGGGTGTGTGTTTGTTTGTGTGACAGAAAGGGAGATGGTGACCACGTCAGGTATCAGAATAAAGGATTCCCGGTGAAATACTGTAGACGGTCGCGATTCAGCTTTTTTTCCTTCATTCTTCTGTTCTGAAACCAAATTTTCACTTGGCGATCTGTCAGGTTCAACATCCTGGACAGCTGAAGCCGCTTCTCTCTGTTAATGTACACGTTGAAGAAAAACTCTCGTTCAAGTTCTCGGATTTGGTATTTGGAGTAGGGACACCTCTTCTTCCGGGACTTGGTTGATGAACCTGAAAAAAAAAAAAAAAAAAAAAAGAGTCATGGAAAAACTTGTGAATAAAGCCACAACGAATCATTTTGAGTTTTATAAACAGGACGAATATTCAATTATTTATATGTTTATAGGCCCCCTCTGATACAAACACACACTTACACACTCGCGCCCCTGCACTTACACAACAAAGATATTTGCATATAAAAAATAAACTAACCTTGCACTGATTCTTCTGCATATGCTGCATATTTTTAATAGCCTAAAGGAGCATTATTGCTTATAACAACTGCTGCTGATTCAAACAATGTCATTTTCTGTAATGACCTATCAATATATAAATATATAAATTGATTCAAGCAACGCGGTATTGTGTCTGGATGACAAGGAAGCCTTTAAAACAGTTGCATCACCGTTTCCCATTGTAAATACCTTTACAACCGTAAAGTAAGTCTTATTGGGATATAAAAGCTTTTGCATGCTTATAAAGAGCCACATAACCGTGGCCAGTCACGGCGGTGGACTCTGTGCAGTCCAGACGCTTTGAAGTCTAAAACGAGCAGGCTGTGTCCATGACAAATAGGGAAATACTGACTTACTCTGTCGGTTGTTTTTGTTGCCACAGTTGGAGGACGAGTCCTCGTCGACGCTCCCGGTCGGCTCAGCATTTTCTAATTTGGTTAAAGCCTCGTTGTTGTTGTTGTTGTTGTTGGTAGCATCACCGGGAGGAACAGAGTCCGTCTTTTGTCCGTGGAGCTCCGCGTCTGGCTTCTCGGAGTTCGGAGCGTCAAAAAACTGGTCGAAACCCTGGGGAAGAACACCGTTTCGGCCCACGCCAGAGAAGAAACTCCCCGACGAGCTCGTTCCTCCGCGGTGTCCGTACAAGGACTCGTTTTTGAATATCACGTCCGCCCTGCTGCCGGAGGACTGAATCAAGTCCCGGTGCATTATCTCGTCCGTTGAGTAATAAGACGCGTAATTGCCCCTGTAGTGCCATTTGGGATGGTCCAGTCCATAATCCCTGAAAGCGACTTCTCGAACAGGTTGGACTTGATGGGCTATGTTGGGGGAATAGGGGAAATTTCTCTGACACGAGGTGGTCTGTGGTAAAAAGGAGGAGACTGATGTAAAATCGGGCGTCGAAACGTAATAAGTACAGCTCGGTAAAAACATATTTGACGCACAGCTGCGATCATCGTACTCCGTCATATCTCCTCTTCCCCTTTCCTCTTTGCAACAGAGGGATGGAATTGGCAGCTCTGCTGTGTTAAACTTTGTCTATCTATAGCACGGCGGGCGTGTGGAAAGACCCCGCAAGGGAGAAAAAATCGGAAACGTAGGCAGACCTGCAATACATCTTGATCGATTCCTGAGGTAATTGTGTCATGTGATCCGGCTAAGAAATTACCATACATCAATATCAGTCATTAAAAACTGTCCAGAGAAACTCATGTGAGCGCATGCAAGAGACTCTATTGGCTCCCTGGCTGAGGTGGAAACTCCTCTCCAGCCTACTTGCCCCAAAGCTCATGAAAAAAAAAGAAAGAAATTTGTGAACCATCACTGGAATATTTAATTGACAGCTATGCAGCAGCCTAATCCTCTGTCGGGTAACGATTTTGGCAACCACACCCGCTCGACGCGCCAGTAAATTTGGGCACGATGGAGAAAACAACGTTTGTTTGTAGCAACAGTTAAAAATATACTTTGACCTGCTCACTTAATGCGAAGCTCGCAGAGAATGACAACAAGGTCACAGTCCATGCGCACGTTGCGCCACGGACGACTCCGGAATCACATTTATCAAGTGGGTTTTATGCAAATTAATTATAAGCTTCATTGCGTGTAATCAGGGGGCAGCATGATGGTTGGAGCACAGTTAAGCACACATAAACAAATGCCAGCGGGAAACAGTTTGAAACCAGTGCAGGATAGAAGGCTCTTGGCCTGCAGCGGTGCACAACGGTTCAGGTGTCTCAAAAGCAACAATAAGACCACAAAGTGAGCTTATATAAGCTTGCAAACTTAATCCATCCGTAGCCCTTTCTCTAAGCTTTGCAGAAAAATGCCAGAACATCCCTTTCTTTTTCGTCTACCTCAATGTGCTCTGCAGACGCATGTGCTCAAGAACAGACAAATTAAACAGCCCACTTTAAATCCAAAACAATAAAAAAGTGGCTTGTGGATTCCGCAAAATCGTAAGTCACTTTGAGACATGACTAACTTAGCTCGTTTAGCGGAGCCGAGTCCAAAACAATCGGCTTTGACCGTCTGTGGTCTGGGTGATGTCCACCAAGCGTTCACTACCAACCCTCCTCTGCCAGATCATTTGTTTGCACAAAAGCAGCCGCGTCTGCTCTGCGCGCCGCTTCCTCGGTGGGAAAAAACCAAAACACAGGAGAACAGATAGCCCATCACCCAGGCCTCCATCTGAATTTGTTTGCGCGATTACGTGAGTATATCTTTTGTTATGCTTTTTTTTTTCCCTTTTACTCACAAGTGAAAGAAAGTATAATTGCACGTTTCTCAGCAATCCGTAACTTATGTGACAATTATGGTGGTTTGGAAATAGGATTTATCTTGACCAAAGTAACAGAAAGTAGGGATTTAAAACCAAAACTACACTTTTAATGCATGTAGATAGTCTAAAGGTTATGAGGCTGCTTTGCTCGTCACACTAAAGGCGACTGAGTTTATTGTTATTGGGGGTAAAATCTTGCTTATATGAGTCGGGTTCACTGTCTCTCAAAGTACAAAACTACACAATAAAAATCCTTCAGCCAGTTAACCACGTACAACGAAGTTTACGATTGTCTACCAAAAAAAAAGAAAAGAAAAAAGGAACAGTTATGGTTTCTAAACTTGACATTAAAATTCAGGTGTAACAAAGCAAAAAAAAAAAAAAAAAATCCACCAGGAACAATCAAACATTTTGCAGAGAAATGTTGACGGGAGAAGGTCGAAACTAGATAAATATAAAATCTAAAACAGATAAAAGAAAGCTTGTTGCGCGTGGCTTTATGAGATTGTTCTTAATATATCTATCTCTTTTAAATTTTACAACATTACATCCTTTTCATTTGATTAGAATTGCCTTTATTTGTAAATATTGTTCCTCAACTCCTACACAGGCATACAAAATGAACATATACAGGTTAAAAAAAGTTTTCATCCGATAAGTTTAAAATAACTCCAATATGTCTCATTTAAAAATAAACTGAGCAAAACGCTTGGATTTATGTTGAATAAAAGTTAAACTGTCTTTTTTTTTTTTTTTTTACTTAAATATAGTGTGTTTTCTATTTTTACTGTTGGGCATAATATATCAAATTTGACACAAATAAATGCATTACAAAAAAATGACCTCACACGGAGAACGTTGTAAAAATAAGTTAGATGTACTCTTACAATAAATTCGTATGTGAATTACCCGCAAACGTCCCGCAAAGACGAATATTTGGGCTCAGATAGATGGAAGTAGTAGCCTTCTAACTTGACCTTAACTTTGTTTGGAAACCCCCACTTTCTTGAGGAGCCTGGGATGTGTGACTTCGTCTGGGAGTTAGCCAATAAAAGCAACAAATACAACAAAACCGAAGGCGAAGAAACCCTTTGTGTGGACAATAATGGCGTTTGGAGCAATTAAAGCGGACGAAATGAGTCGTGGTATTTAAATTAAGGGAGAAGTAATGGCTCCATGTGGTCACATGAAGCCCCAATAACACCAGACCAGATATATAACATTTGTATTAAAAATTTAGTGGTTGCGTCATTTTGCGAAGCACGAAAATCTCCAACAACCCCACTCTCTCTCCAAAAAGACGGACAATAGAGAAACAGTACAGAAAGACCCTACATGTGACACACCAATCTTTTTCTTGTTTCATTACATGTGCTTTGCTTTAAAACGGTACAATAGATACAATAACAGGCCTGCAGAAACAAGAGCAGAGATGCAGCGATGAGTTGCTATTGCGCAATAAGAGATAACACAAGACAGGCCCACGCCCATCTAATGTCTGCCACATTGTTATATACTGTAATTTATGCAAACACGCCTACAAGAACACGCTTTAGGAAGTGTATGACTAATGTACCAGACACTGCAGTCGCTGCACAGGAACTTCCAACTGTGGGTGAGTGCTGTTGTGGTGTTACGCACAGCCAGGAGGAATTACGCAGATACACAAAGGGTTAAAGACAGAGCCCAGTTTTATCAAAGCAGGAGGGGGATTGTCAGCCCGAGAGATGTTACTGAGCCGTCTGCATAAAAGCAACTATTGCACAAGTTGCATACGTGGATGTTAAATTATCTTTTGGAACCTTTGTAGTATTTTCACTTCTGTTGCTTAACTGTGGAGATTTTTAGTTTGTAAACTACCTTCACATCTGTTAAAAAAAAAAGGAAAAAAAAGTCAGCACTAAACTCTCTCGAAATGAGCTGCAGACTATTTCTCTTCTGTCAGTATTCAAATTATTAATCTAGTCTGATCAATTGGAGACCACACGATCGAGAACTGATATATATGCAAACTTTATTCTTCAAAATCTCTTTGAAACATAAACACTCTCGGATGAGACGCAATAAGTTGATTCCAAGGCATTTAAAAGACATCTTTATTTACAAATACGTCAATCCTCAGGTTTCAACACTTTACAAAACTTTGTCCGTCAATAAAAGTTGGCAAATGTTTCTTTTTATTATTTCCTATTAATAACGTGCTTTCTGAAATATATGGAAACTATTCGCATCCACATTGGCACAGAATTTAATCAAAAATCATGTCTTCATTACCCATCTCATCAACAATTGTGCGATATAACCATGTTTTTGTGGCAACAGGGAAGGCGAGCCGCAGGAGGAAGGCCGACTTAAGTTAAGAAAATAAAATGCAGTTTAAAGAAACCCAGATCTTTTCAAGTTTTTCTCGTATTTTCGTGTTTTTGTGGACGCTTAGACTCGGCTGTTGTCAGATCAGACAGACGACGCAAAACAAACAAATCTCAGCGAATTTAAAATCAAATAGATAATTCAGACATTTAATTTCATAACAGCATTCAGGAAAATGGCATGCAAGAATTATATATATATTAACACTTTTAGAAGGATTTATCCTTCCGAAACATGAACTTGACGGATAACCTTCAAATGAAACAGACTGCAAGAAGAGTACACGAAGAAAAAAAAAAGTCAGATTTAAAAAGACGCATTCTCGTTAAAAAGTCCTATAAAATGTACAAAAGAAAAGAAAAGAAAGGACTTTTGCTATGATAGCAGTATTAGTAATTATGATATGCCACTTTGTGGTAAGAGGTGCTGCTCATTTTGGAGATATCTGAACCTAGACGCGTCAGCATCGATTATTACAAATATTGAAATATTTTGACTTCATAAAACATGTTTCCCAATCATGTCACCCGAAGCAAGCGTTCATATTAAAACTAAAAGTTAATTTTCTTTTTTTTTAAACCCTAGCATTTAACCAAAGTGCTTTTGCTGCCTCTTTCAAACTACAGTGTAGACACGACATGGGAGGTAGACGTAAGCAGCAGCAGCAGCAGCAGCACACCACTTCCAGCGCCATGCTGTTTTTAAATACTGCTCTTAATCGCTCAAAGTGGGCTTTTCAGGAGAGGTTCTTTTACTTTTGCTTAGCCTCAAAAAAAAAAAAAAAAAAAAAGGAAAAAAAAAACTCTGGGGGATAGGATGGACATCATGTTGCACGAGTGAGTTGTGGTGTGGATGCGCAGCCAGTCAGGATCAAGTCCAAAGGTCAGCAGTAAGCGGAGAAAGCTTGTTCGCGCATCATCAGTCGTTTCTTCTTCATCCTCCTGTTTTGAAACCATATTTTCACTTGCTGGTCGCTCAGGTCGAGTCTATCTGACAGTTCTTTGCGTTTCTGCCGATTGATGAATTCACTCATCAGAAATTCATTTTCAAGTTCAGCCAGCTGTGGCTTCGAGTATGGCTTCCTCTTTTTCCTTGTTTTCACTTGTGACGAGCACCACAGGGCGCCTGCAAGTGGAAGAAACAACATGTTTTACATTTTAACCACAGCATAACCACAAACTCCAGGGAAAAAAAATCTAATTATATTATAGTTAATACTTGGGACTGGGTATATCGACTCTCACACGCAGCCAATGAAGATGCAAGATTGAAATATTTTTTTAAAAAGTAGTCAAACGAACTGTAAATAAAACACTAAGCTCGAACTAAAAGTTTTAATATGAATTCAGTGTCATTCCTACAATATCATTAGTTTTTATAGGTCTAAAAATGTAACAAGATATCAGTTTTTATACAATTCAGACCCCACTATGGGATTATTATCGTCTTTTCATGAGTAAACAGCTCCAAACTTTCCCAAAACAAAGTAATCAAATGACTGCAGGAATTGTATAGCTTCAATGTGTTAAATGATACTTAACCTTGGCCAAAAGTCGTCCGGGAGCACGCGCCACCTGATGATGTCAGACTGTGCTCCCGTTTGGTGCTGTTCAGATTAAGGGGGGCCGCTGAATCTGGATCAAGTTGTGCCGCAGACCCGTGAGACCCGCTGTCCAGCTCCGAGTAACCACGGACCCCGTGTTCTGACGCGTAAACGTCATCCTGTCTGCCCGGCTCCTCCGTCTTACGACCCGTGTCCTGGAAGCACCGAGCCCCAGACTCAGCTAAATGCGTCTTCACGTGGCCGCCGGCGGAATCGGTGTTCAGAGACGCCGAGCCGGGCAGAAAAGGCGGACAGTAGCCGTCGAAGGCGCGGCCCTGTGCCGGCACTGCTGCAGGTCCAGATGCGCCCGAACTTGAGGAAGTCCACGGGAGCGAGCACACCTCCCTCCTGTTGTAGGGGAGCTGATGCAGCCCGGGTATGTGGGCTCCATTGCCGCGTAAGTTGGCGAAATAAAGCGACTCTGGAGGAGCAAAATTTAGCAGAGAACCAACATAGCCGGGATTTAAAGGATTCCGCTCACACATTTCCATGGAGCTTTTTCTCAAACGCTTCTTGCAAGCCTCTGTAAGTCCTGAAGAATAAAGGGAGGGCAATTGTTGATTTGTTAATACAGAGTCACGTGATATGCAAAATGTGTTGTCTGCCCCACCCTGGCTCCCAATACAGCAAAAGAATACACTATATCAAGCAATAGTTTATATTTTGGTATTTGGTAAAACTGGCCCAACTCTGTGTTAAGAATATTCAGCTGTTTGAGGAAAAACAAACTGAGGCATCCGATGAGTGCTTGACTTGATCTGTCGTGAGCTCTCACCGGAGAGCCCTGCGTTTATTTTAGGCCCGCCGCAGACACGCAATCAAGGTGATGATATAGGATGATACAAAGCCTAAAGTGGAAGAATACAAGGAGGACCTTAAATGCAGCACAGAAGAGCAGGCACAAATCACACCCGCATCAAAAGCTTTATTTTCAAATACAAAAGTTAACCACGTATGGCTTACAACGCACGCATGGCGTGCTCTGTGCAATTAAATGAATTATCAGTAGATTTGTTTGTTTGTCATCAATTAATATCTCCAGATGAAACCCAATTCGTCCCAAACTATAAAAGCAACATTGAATCAGCCTGAAAACCCTCCACTTTTGTGTAGAAATAATGATGTTATATCTGCCGTTTAATCTTAGGGGGAACTGTAAGAAGCAGCTTTCTAATTTTCGGAGTGGCTGCAGACATCACCTCTACATGTTTCTCCGTAGCACCCCTCTTACACGCATCTCTGTGGCCGTGACACTATGATCGTAACGGGCTTTAATGAATGCTTTTATACACCTATCCATACGTGGTCCCCATTCTTAATGTGCTTACAGATTAAACCTTCTTCGGGCTGATTTCAATGGCATATTTTTATTTTTTTCCTGCTTGAGATCTGCATGGAAGTGGGTTAAGAAAATCAACATTAACTCGTTGTTATTTGTGCGTTAAGATTGCTTTTAGACTCCAACACAGATACTATACTTGATTTTTCAGGAATTTCTCTTTTTCCAGGTCTACGAAATTATTCCACCCCAAGCTTCTTCAACAGACAATAAGAGCACTCGGTTTCTTTACGGATGGAGACAAACACTAAATATATGAATCCCTTTTCGTGGTCAAGGAGACTGGATTTTCTCCAAAAGAAAGGATGGAGATGTTTGATCTAACATTGAGATGTAAAGAAAACAAAACGAGGAATTCTTTACTAAACACCTAAGCGTTTTATAGTTTTTAGTTTACATCTGTAATCTATAATATCTGGATTCTGTTACTCTTCATTTTGTATATTTTTTTCTCGCATTCAGCAGCAACAAGAATCATATTTGTTTTGCTGCTTTTACTTTTGATCTAACGAGATAATAGGAAAATTTAGAAATACATTTGAAAAAAAAATATTTAAAATTACAACTGAAGACGTTCTTCAACTGCAATATTCAATATTTTCACGTCTTAAGCTTAACCCTTTCAGTCATGCTTCATGAAACAAAATTATATGTATATATATATTTTTTTCTTTTTGGTTATACTTCGGTATTATTTTATAAAAACCTGCTTTCTCTGAACTCCGGTTGTTGGTAGGTTTATGTGGACCTGTAGAGTTTTAAGAACAGGTCAATAAGACATCAGCACAAAAAATAATAAAAACAAAAATAGAAAGAAGAAAAATGATCAAAATATGATTAAAGTAAAATTATGATTATGCAAAAAATTAAAACATACTGATTCCTGGATAGCAACTGAATATCACTCCTATCACAAACCGTGCAGAATAAGAATATAATAAATAGATCACATAACGTTTATATTTACCCATTTATGAGACTTAACGCTTTTCTTTGTGGACTTGAGCTTTAGATCTGCAGCCGGTTTTCAAGAACGCACAATTACAAACACAGAGGAAGTTTTAGTGTCATTTACTGCTCTTCGTCCTTCACATTTAGGGTGTCCAGAGCCAAATTGAGAGAAGCTCCCGTCTGGCTGATTTCCACGCCCTTTGAAGGAAGCTATTCCCCGTCTATTGTCCTTGGTAATAAACTTGCCGCTTTCCTCGTTCAAGTTCTCTGAGCTCGGGACTGCTACCTTGAATCTTTATCTGCTGGATTCTCAACTGTTTTAAGAGTCAGAGGGAGAGATTTTTTTTCTCTTTTCTTTTTTTCCCCCCTATCAGTGTTTCAGCTGGACATTGAAATTCAGAAAGTCTCTGGTAACAACATTTAATTTAAAATGAAGACGCCAAAAACCTCTCAACGTTGAGTAGAAAACCAGACAATTTCCTCGAGAAGTAAGAAACAAGCCCGGTAGGGACTTTACTAAACATAAAGCACTTACTTCTGAGAGTGTCCGCTCCAGAAATTGATTATTTCTCCTACCAAGGAGACATTGTGTGCCATTTTTCTCCAGCTCGTTAGTTCAACATGCTGCTGAGTCAGTGTTCCAGTTGCCTGATTTATATCACCTAAACTTTCAAAAATGATCTCCAACTACCTACACCCAGAATAGGAAATTCATATATATATGTATATATATATATATATGTATATATATATATACACATTTTTTTTTTTTAAAGAAGAAAAACTGTCATACTCGCTCTAAATCTGAGATTTTCCACTGAAAGATCAGCTTTGAAGTGGAATGTGGATGAGAAGCAGTCTCTGTGGCCTGTGATATTTAAATTTACTGAGTGGAAAATTAAGAAGCTCATGATATATAAATACACATAGACCATATCCTTTCTTAATACACTGTGATGCAGATCTGATTTGAGCTGAGAGAAGAACACGAACATTGTCAAAAAGGATCATTAAAACCTCAAGCTAAAATAAAAAAAAATTAAACCATGGCATTGCGAAGTTAACGCTTGACATTTTTGTTTTGAGTGGAGGATTTGCGGTGCATTAAAGTCAATAAATAAGTGAGACTGAACAGCCTGCTGTACAATAGATGAAGTTATTTGTGTCCGCACACAAATAAAAGTACATAGTCCTTTTGATTTATAGAGAGAGGTATGTTGTACACACCAAGTGTCAACTATTATACTGTGTGACTTTAGTATTATGTTTTAGGTATACTAAAGAATGTGAAAAGAAACTCCTTTTTCTGTAAGAAGAGATCTCAAATAGCAGAATAAGCTAAATAAAATTTTGTTTCTTAATTACTGTTTTTGAAATAATAAATTTTATTCAAAGCAAATAAACTTTCTATTATCCTTTGCATTTTTGAAGGAACGGGATTTTTTTTTTTAAAGAATGAGTCCTATTTTTTAACAATTTTCCATTTTATTCATTTTCTGAGATTCCCCACGTCACAACACATCAATCTCAACAGAAGCTGTAGAAAAAGACCAAGACGAATCTGGCCGGTTTAATCAGGGCAACAGTGTGATTGCGTCGCCGCTCTGAGCGTCTGCATTTACACAAAGTCACCACTAGATGACAGTCTCACTCCAGGGGAGAGCGGTCAGAAAAAGGAAGCCTCACAGTTCAAGTTTAGTTTTTCTTTATCAAAAACATTTACAATGCCGCTCAATGTCCCAAAGAGACCTAGTAAATTTAGCATAAAATAGTCTCAGTGTCGTGTTGTTGTTGTTGAAGCAAATGTTCAGCTTGTTTTTACAGGTTCTCTGAAGGATTTAGATAAACGCTCTTGGGTAAATTTATAAAGGAAAGTTAATATTTCAGAAAATAAAAAAATTATAAACTCATAACAACTACTCAGTCCAACAGAAGATGCCACAGGAACCTGAAGTTACTCATTTTTTTCAAATCTCCCAGTTT
>JAOWBL010000014.1:11109029-11121601 GCA_028564865.1 Zenarchopterus dispar | reverse complement strand
TTCATTCATTCATTCATTCATTCATTCATTCATTCATTCATTCATTCATTCATTCATTCATTCATTCATTCATTATCTTATTCTCACAAGAGTTAGTTTAGTTTCTAACGTTCATCGAACTCATGCTGTGCAGTAAACTTTAAGTACACACACACACACACACACACTTCCAGCTTATAACCTCTGACAACTGCCTCTACATAATAACAAGTATAATTTATTTTTAGGACCTGAAGATCTGAAGTATGAACACAAATGGTGTCTATTTCCCAATTCATCCACTGTGGCTCTTTTTGGGGGTTCTCTTGGTTCCTCTTTGATTCCTCTTTTCCTTTTCTTTTTTTTTTTTGATTCTCTGTCACATAACATCACAATACAACAAAATGTAAACATGTTATCTGTAGCTTCTATAGTATGATCAGAGATCAGATGGTTACGCTCGTTTTATGAGCATGCCCATTCAGCTACAGTAACGGGAGACAACTGTCATCAGGTATTATTACAGGTGGGATGTGATTTTCATCATGCATTAATGTATCAAAGATCACACGTTTCTAATGTCTCACTGATCACAGCTTGTTCAGTTTTGTGGCACTAAGCTTCCACTATGTGTTGTCTTACATTGTCTTTCTAAAGCATTTGTTTTTGTTTGTTTAAGAAATTATCTAATAACACAAGAATATTACACTTAGTGTCAAGAAAAACAATTCTGAATCAGTTTTAATTCACATCTTTCTCTATATGTCTTAAAATGTATAATGAGGTACAAAACTGTACATCATTTTGCACATTAAGAACCAAAGAAAAACACACACACACGTGTGTAAACAAGTGGAAAGAAACTAATAAGGCAAAATGTGAAATATTTCAAAGGTTACTGTTCATTCATTCATCTGGTGCTTACTCAGCCATTTTTTTATCAAATATAAGAATCATCAGGATGAATTGTGAAGAACTTATCCTGGTAAGTTTGTGCTGTTCTTACATGAGACTTTTACAAATTCAGGGATTATAGATGTTGCAGTTTACACATTAACAGCTTTAATTGCCATTCACAACAAATTAAGAATTACTTCTCACAAATGATTAACAGTGAAACCCACGTCTGCCTGTCCTGCAATTACATATCATCTAAGCTCAGCTGCAAACAAACACAAACTAATATTTGGATGTTGTAATTGTGACACTCATCAGATTCGTTGGTGTTGGTCTCCTTTTTGAGCTCAAGCATTAACATAACTATTGTCTTATGGTTTTACATGTTGCATGTTTTAATCCTCAGAACTTCACTGAGGTTCAGGCTTTGCATATCTTGATACTCCATGACCAGAGATGTGTGTTTTCACACATGATTTGGAGAAAAGATTCAAAAATAATCAGAAAAAAATTGTAATGACTAAAACAAAGTACCTACAAGCTCTTGAAAGTAGTTGGCCATGTACATTCATCTATAATGACATTATGCTCAAAGAAAAATAGGATGGCAGATGAGTCAGTAACCTTTATTTTACTTTTGAGTGAATTAGTATAGCTTTGCTCATGTTGATTTAACTGAATGTTTTCAAATGATCATCTCCCTTCAAGAGCGGTCTTCAGCCCTGGTCATCCGGATCCTGCATGTTTTAGATGTTTCCCTGCATCAACCCACCTGATTCATGGTCATCCTCAGCATGTCATCAAGGTCTGCACAAGCCTGTTGATGACACAGTCATTTGGATTAGGGTGTGCTGAAGCAAGGAAATATCTGAAAAGCATGCAAGACAGAGAGTACCGAGGACCAGGGTTGAAGACCACTGCTTTTCAGTATAAACTATATCAACCATTATCTGTTACAATTACCCATGTAAAGTGTTTTAAGACTTCTCAGCAGGGATCATATTTGCACTGTTTGCAGAGTCAAACTTTCAAGCATTTAGCTGGTGCTGTGTTAAGCCTCATTGTTGTAAATTTAACTAAGAAAAAAACATCTTGGTGTTGGTAGGTATATATGTTGCCAGTGAAGGGGTCATCCCTGACTGAGTGACTGGACTCTTCATCAGACCTGCAGAAGAGATAGGTGTCACCTTCATCAGAATTGACACAAGATATTTTAAAACCCAAGTTATGGAGTGGAAACAGCGTAAACACCAGGGAACAGACCAAGTGGGGTTATTATGTGCTTTTAGAAGAGATAAAATCAAAATTATAGGGGTGTAATTGAAGTATTTAAGTGCATTTTACTGTACATGGCAAAAAAAACTAGTTTCTTTGCAGTTCCTGTAGTTCCATTTCTGACCACTAGAGGGACACAGCTTCCATCAAAATTGTGAGTGTATATTAGAGTCTCCAGAGTATCATTTGTGTCCTAGTGGCAAATTTGGAAAGAATTTCAGATTGTTTTTTCCCCCCACCAATATGTAGAAGAGCACTTTTGATTGACAAGTTTCTCATCCCTCAATGAGCTGACCTGAAAGCTGTTTTTCATCTTCAGTGTCACCAGTCTATCTCCCCTTTGACCCAACTTGGATTTTGTTGTCAATTAATAAACAGAGCGAACATACAATTGTAAAAAAAATTCACCCTTAGGGACAATGGTTACTTTTTCATTACTTCTCAGTCACAACATTTTCTTTCTCGTAACCCTCATCAGATGTGAGTCTTGGACGTTTTCGTGGAGGCTATTAACCTGCTCACTGTGCTGCTGTATTTTCATCCAGATCTTACACATGTGATGGATATTTAGTTACATCTCTTCATGACAGTTTTATTGCACAGTTTCCGTTTTAGGTCAATCAGACCTTACTTTTACATGACTAATATGTCAGCAGTCTTCTGTATTTGTGCTTCTATGGCTATTTATTGCTTTGCAGCCATATATTCATAGCTACTAAATGAACTGTGATGTTACATCTCTACAGAAATGTTTTCTCTTCTTCCTCTTTTCACTGTTGTTACTTGGAAGTTTTTTTATATTCCCATTGCTTTAATATGCTGATTTATACATATTCTTAGCAATTAACATTTTTTTTTCTTTTGGAATTGCAGCTTTTCAGTTTCAGTCCACGAAACACCAAATGACAACTTTACCATCTAAATAATGATGGTTTACAAACCATGCCATTAGTGTACATGTCTTTGCCTTTCTACAGCAAGTCTGTGGCCTAATCATTGACGACAACTCTTTATAGCCCGAGACCCAAAACAAGTAATGCACAGAAAAGACATCTTGTTAAAATGCATGTAACTGAAGAGTTACTGAAAGATCCCTCACTAAAATGTTGGATGATATGAACAAGATGATATGAAACACAAGTCTATACTATACTTAGGAAAGAAAATCGTAACAAATGAGTCGGTACTGGCATTAAGAAACAATTATGCAATTGAGCTGTAAAACAACTATAATGCCTTCCTTGAGTGTGTTGACTTCTGATCTTAAAGATTACTGGATGGATCCAGCAATAAAAACATCAACAAAAACTGAGGATAACACACGTGAAACAACTGTTGCTTTTGTTTCAACTGGCAGAAGAAGAAAAAAGTCAAAGTGAAGAACCAGCTGAAATGGTAACGATAATATGAGATGAAACCATGAGCAGATGAGCAGCTGCAACCATGTTGTGGCGTTTTACACATTATCTGTGCTTTGTTCTCATGCACACATGTGAGTATATCAAAATCTGTTTGCTTGTTGTTTTTACATCTCCTGTTTCTATAAAAATAACGTTAATCTCATGCAGTTATTCCAGTATATGATCATATTACATCGGAAGTCAATTTCAGAAACCTTTTTTCATGGAGATGAATTTAAAGTTACGCTTAAAAAAAAGAAGAAAATCATTGCATTCACTTGTAAAATGATGATTGGAGCTAATTTTGACTGGCTTTATTTTTGTGCAAAAAAAGGACACGTTGGAGGGACTTTGTCTCTCGGCTGGCCTGGGAACACCTTGGGACCCCCCCCCCCCCAGATGAGCTGGATGAAGTTGCTGGGGAGAAGGAAGTCTGGGTCTCCCTGTTTAGGCTACTGCCCCAGCGACCTGACCTCGGATAAGCTGAAGAAGATGGATGGATGGATTTTTTTTTGCAAATTTCATTAACTGTCCTCATGCTGGTTGCAAAACACAAATTCTGGTTTGCTGCATAAGCACTCCTTAAAAATATAATGAGCATAAAAGTGTTTCAAAATTTGCCACACACAAATATTGAAACAGGAGCTTCACTTGGTCCACAAGCATTGTAATTCACAGTTGCTTCTGACTGTCCATGAAGCTCTCCCTTTGCATAACCCGCTTCAGAATAACTAAGATTGTTGCTATACACACAAGTTAAATCTTTAAATAGTCCCAAAAGTCAGGTCAGACACAAGTCAGGACATCAGGTACACAACAACCTGCTTGATAGATGTCGATGACAGAAATTACGACTAAAACCTGCAGGAGGCGCCAGAGGACGCGTGGAGGACCGTGATGGAGCCTTTATAGTCTCTTCACATGGAGAAATATGAGTCTATGCTTGGATGTTATCTTCACATGTCGGGTTAGTTTGTTGAGTGCATTAGCTCGTATTTTATTATTAAAACCCATACTTTTATGCTATTACTGATGAAGGATTTGAAATGGAAACAGAAAGAGGAGGGATTGTGAGGTTCTGTTCATAAAAGGGCTATAAATGGACGAAAATAACCTTAAATGTGAGATTTTATCCGAATTAATAATAAATGAAAACATAAAGATAACGAAAATAATAATCTGTGACGACATTTCTTCTAATATGATAGTATATAGTTTTTAAAAAAAAATCCTTCTGAGCCGTTTAAGGATTTCGTATAAGTGGCAAGCTGTTTAAAATATTCTTAATTATGTATGTATTAATGACCTATATACATGTGTGAGACGTTTTTGACAAAATATGCAAAATAATGTGCGCATTATCTCCGCATTGTAATACGTCTTTAGCTAAAAAAGATGAGTATGCAAGTCTAAAACGGTTAAAAAAAAAACAAACAAAAAACATCCAAACTGCGCAGACAGGAAATAAAAAACAAACAAACATAAAAACAACGTAACAACTGAAATGTAAAATTGTCCATCTTGTTTTCATATTGTTTATCCTAATCTTTCTGAACCTCAAGTTAATCACAAAGATTGCAAAAAAACTCAAATAAATAGGCCGAATAAATAAAATAACAACAATCACGGAGGGGGAGGGTGAATAGAAAAGGCGAACAATAGAGAATCAAAGCATAATAATATTCCTAAATGAAGAGGGAAATGCTGCTCCGCTCATTTTATTAATCAGACTGTCAATTTCACCCAAGAGGCCAAACCCAAGAGCAATCTGAAGCAGACTCAGAGATCAACCCAGGGACAAGCACCTCGCTCCTCACTTCTCTCTTCCTCTCCACTTGGATATTATTCGTCTGACCGAAGGCCGCCTCCATCATCAAGTGACAGCCCTCTCCTATTTATTTGCTTATAAACCTGTTACAATAAATGATCATTGGAGCAACGTCAGCCTAGCATTTTAACAACGAAGAGCGAGCACTTTTGATGAATGACATTTTTGCTGCTGTGGGGAGGATGCAGGGCTCGTTTTGAGCAGTCGCTCCTCGATTGCGTTCAAATTCTTCCATTTTTGCGTATAAAAAGGTTTAGAGACTGTTATTTACAAACAGTTGCTGAGTTGCATGCGGATTTAGCTCTGACACAACTCATCGGAGCTGCAGCAGCCCCCTGGACAAGTGGTGTGTCTTTTTTTTCTTTTTTTCCTTTTCCTTTTTTTTTCGTCTTGGCTTAATGATGGAGAGGATAAGAAAAGAGATGATACTGATGGAGAGAGGGCTACACAGTCCTGTCGCGGGGAAAAGACTCTCAGACACGCCGGGAAATTCAGTTCTGGAGGCCCTGGAAAACTCTCAGCATGGCGGACGGCTGAGCCCGAGAATAACTTCGGCTTCTATCCATGGAAATCTTGGGGACATCCCGACGAAGAGCAAATTTGAAATTGACAGCCTCTTCGGTTCACACCACAACAGCGAAAATACCTCCTCGGCGGAAATTTCTTCCACGGAAACCAGGAAGAAAATGAGCCTTTATTCCGAAGTTTCGCAAGAATCAGACATTAACAGTGATGTGGAGGTGGGATGCCCTGCGCATCGCTCCCCGAGCCAGCACAAGGAAAACAAAAGTAAGATTTCACTTTCTTCCAAATCTGTGCTTCTATCTGTGGTTAATTTTTCGCTAAATTTATCTTTGTTCTTAGCATGATATATTCCTTCTTCACACTCCAAAATAATAGAAATATATTGTGCACTGAATGTTTAACAATGGGAGGATAACAATATAAATGATAATTATCAATGTTACTTTATCATAATATTCAAAATTAGAGCTATTATTGACGATTTTAAAATTACTTTAAAAGCAATCTCTGAATTTGTAGCCATTTCTCAAATCTTCCTTTTAACTATTATAACTTTAAGTTTTAAAAAATACAGTGGGCACACAGTGTGATCGATTTCAATAAATATATCCATATATTTTTCAGGTTTTTCAGACAGTAATTCTGGATCCTCCAACACAAGCTCGAACTCCCTGGCGAATATGAACGGCAATTCAACGGGATCAAACAATTCAAACAGCGACCAAGTCAGAAGGTATCGGACTGCTTTCACCCGAGAACAAATAGGGAGACTGGAAAAGGAGTTTTACAGGGAAAATTACGTTTCGAGACCGAGGAGATGTGAATTGGCCGCGGCGCTAAACCTGCCCGAAACTACAATTAAGGTAAAATGTAAATTGCATGTTTGGTGTGAATGTGTTCGTGTGCAGACGTAGAGAAAAATCAAGAGTATAGTTAGGAAAATAGGAGGTCGGGATGTATTTAATCCTGCTTTTGTAATGTAGCAGTTCATCGTGATTTTTTTTATTTGAACGTGGACAAGAAATAACGCATTTACTGGTAACCCAAACGGTTAAATTATTAATCAATTCTACTGTTATGTATAAAATCAATGCATAGCCTAACCCTTTAAAAATGACTCCAAAGACAAATATTTTTTCCAAAGTTAATTGGTAGATTTTTCCTCATGCAGTTTGCTACAATTTATTATGATCAGGCCACTTAATGAAATTCCACAAACGCTTAAAAAAATAAACACTGAGTATCAGTGCAGGCATGTGTGTCTCTCCTGCACACGCGGTGCCACACTCTTCAGAGGTCTAAATGTGGTGCTTTAAAACAACATGGCAGCTTCAATATGGGCCTTGTTTATGTGTGCAGGTGTGGTTCCAGAACAGGCGGATGAAGGATAAAAGGCAGCGTTTGGCGATGTCCTGGCCTCATCCAGCAGACCCCAGCTTCTACACTTACATGATGACGCACGCGGCAGCTACAGGAAGTCTACCTTACCCTTTCCACTCGCATATGCCTTTGCACTACTACCCTCACGTCGGCGTCACCGCAGCAGCGGCGGCGGCCGCCGCCACCGGTGCCGCCTCGTCTCCTTTCGCCACTTCCATCCGCCCCCTCGATACCTTCCGAGCGCTGTCCCACCCTTACTCACGACCAGAGCTCCTGTGTAGCTTCAGACACCCGGGACTATACCAGTCACCCGCTGGCCTGAACAGCTCGGCGGCCGCTTCGGCGGCAGCGGCGGCCGCTGCGGCGGCGGCTGCGGTCAGCGCGCCCTCGGCCACCGGGCCGTGCTCGTGTCTCAGCTGCCACAGTAGCCAGGCGGCGAGCGCGCTGGGCTCCAGGAGCTCCAGCGCTGACTTTACCTGCACAGCTTCAGCGCAGAGATCCGAGAGTGGATTTCTGCCGTATTCCGCCGCCGTCCTCAGCAAGACTTCAGTCCCTTCACCAGACCAGCGAGAGGAATCTTCACTTAACAGATAACTCATCACGTAGCCAACACGACCCTTTCCTATTTTACTCTTTAGGGGATATAGGCCTGTTTGAAATATCACACTTGGGTGAAACGTTTGGGAGCGTTGTAAACACACGCCAAGATTTTCGAAATTTTGAAACTCATAAACAACTTTTCTAAAGGCTCGTGTCCCCGTGTTGTACCAGTACCAATTTTATTTACTGTGCTGCGTTACTGTGGTTTGAAAAAAAAAATTGTCTATTTGTTTATCCTGTCTCCATGCACCATGCAACGTGCCAACTCAAATTTACGCGTTTCTATAATTTCCACAAATGAAAGCAACGACTGTAAGCGAGTCACATTCCACATTTTCGCGGATCAAACTCAGCCTGACTATCCTTTATGGGTACAAACGTGGACTAATTATACTATCTAAATTTAGAGAGCAGAAGGTCTGCTTTTTACTCAGCAGCATATCTTTCTTCACTAGGCCTAATAGACTGAGATTTTGGCAGCAATAGCTTCCCCAACACCCAGTCTCTGCTCTGTGGGGACATCCCTAATCAGCTAGAAGGTGCATATAATTTTGCGCCGCGTCTTTTGTGTCAATTTTTATGTTAATAATGAGAGGATCATGACAAAAATTGCCAATCATATACCTAGATGGAGCTCCTTTGAATACATGGCTGTAAGAAAGTTCCTCGTTTTGAGACCCGCTGTCAAGTGCTAACAACCCGCGGAGGGAAGTCATTAGACATACAAAAGACCTGGAACAAAGCGACAGTCCTGGCACACAGAATACACTGTATGAGGATACTGTCTGACACTTGCTCGGTTTAAAGTATTACATACAAACTAGTCTTGCAAGAGCGGCGGAATATTTTTTTTGCTCTGATAATGGGAAATACTTCGGTTCACACAGTAGCCCCTCTTTTATTTACATTTGCTGGACCTCATTATATCAATCCAGTATTTTCATAGGTATGTAATCCCTGTAGGACCTCTTCACTATGCACACACAGTGACGGGACTGAGCAAGGCGAAAGTTCAGACTAAACAGCTTGTCTGCGCCTGTAAAAATGGCTATGTGCATCTTAATCGTTCCTGTTGGGACAAATATGTTAGATTATAAAACATATCAACTGTAGAGAGAGAAAAAAAACACTTAAAAAGTTAAATGTTTTGCAAATATCACCAATAGTCCTACTGAAATTAATTATTGATCTGGAAAATGCACCATGAAATGTAAATGGTAGGCAATTTTTCAAATACATTTTCTTGTTTATTTTGTGTGACTTGCTGAATGTTTTGATTTTATTCTATTTTTATGTTTAAACACTGGATGTAAACACCAGAAGGAACTTTCATAGCCTGTCAGTTGGCTTGTAAATTCATCAATACTCCCAAATTCCTGAACTGTTTTTCGTGCAAAACTGAGACTTACTCAGAAATGGAGGACATTTCTGCAAAGTATACTCAAAAGAGGCTTTAAAAGGCTGAAATTAAAGGCACTGAAACTAAACGTTGTCAGCCTTTGTCCCTTGGGTCTATGTTTTATCTCTATATCTCTGTATTTAAAATATCAATGACTGTATGAATTTAAATATTTTAACTTGGAAAAAAAAAGTGCAATATGAAATGTAAATCATGTTATTTATTGATCGTGTTTGTTCTTGGAAAATAAATCTAAAAAAAAAAAAATCTCGACACAGTTACGCTTCTTTACACAAAGACACAGATATTGTCGGCAAAATAAATCAAATCTAGATCGTGCGTGAACGGAATATTCTATGACATCCCACAGAAAGCTAATCTGTGAGCAGGGTTTTTAATTCCCGACTCAGAATAAAAGTAAACATCAGACACTCAACGTCAGTAAAGACATCTAGGCTCACTTAGATGCCGTGGCACCGCGTATGTAGAAGGCCTGCAGTGGCACATTAATTAAAAATATGCGAAAAGCTACAGGGAATATGAGGCGCACCATCACGGGTCATTTTGGCCCTATAATTTACCATTATTTCTACATTACCTCTAAATGATACAAGCTGATACTGTCGTTAATTGCACTTGGTTAAAATATAGCCAACACCAGAATGTCCCCGAGGGACTTTAAGATAAGTTGCTTTTTTGAACGTCCCCATTAAAGAAATAGGATTAGGGGAGCAAATATGGGCGTGATATATCACCAGGTTTCCTTGCTCTTTACTAAAGAGAGGGTTGCGACCCACACAACAAAGGCATTGAGATGGATGAAGGCGAAAAAGGGAAAAGACAGAGGCCAGAAAAACACTGCCCACAATAAGACGATTAGTTTTGTATCCAATGTGCAAGACAGGAAAAAAAAAAGAAAAAAAAAAGACTCGTCATACTGCAGAAGACTGTCTGTCACCTTCAGTGAATGGTTTTTGACAAGAAAATAAATCTTTGGGTTGTTTAATATATTTTATATTTTCTTTATTTCTGTGCTAATAGAAAAACCAAATTAAATGTCCAGCAGCGAGATAGAAATGCGGAGATCGATGATCCTGCCCCTACTGTCCAATCACCCCTATTTAATTGACTGTATTTTCAGGGTAATTGAACTGCTTGTTGTAAATTGAGGATTTTATAGAAACGACATGAAAACTACATTTACTGACATTCATCGCATCTTTGACATTGATTATCTGATCAGCGCCGTGTCATGCTAACCTCCAATTCTTCATTACACACTGTTTATGAGCTGTTACGGAGCAACTTGCTTGTTCCAGAGTGATTGATTGCCTTATTAACGCGTGTTCTTGTAAGTGTGACCGGACTGATTACGATGCATATGTTTAGAATAATGTTTCATTTAGCTGACTGCGAGTAATGCAGGGTGACAGCTGCTGCGGGAGGACAAAAAAACCTAAACTACAGGGAGCAAGAGGGGCCAAAACGCATTTAAGGTGGAACGAGGAGCCAGCGCGCGTCAGCCCCGCCGCGGTCAAACGCAGCCGCTCGGCGCCGGATGAGGGACTGGCAGCTCGGCGTGGTCTTCAGTGATCCAGCTGGGGACCAAAAACACAACAGCATTTTAAAATTAAACATCTTGCGATATAGTTTAAAAAGCATAAAGCAGAATCCACTTCCCACATCTTAAAGCATATTGTCACACATCTGACTGTGTTGCAGTACAAGTGATGAAGCAGCTGCTATTCAAAAATGCTGAAGACGTCAGTCAAAACTTCAATACTGCATCATGTTGTCAAAACCAGCACTACACACCTAAAAAGGAACAACAACAACAAAAAGTCCTTTTACGTCAGAAATTTAAATTTCTTAAAACACTTATCTAAAATTGCAAGCCAATGCGCGTCATGAACTACCGGCTGATGAGATTTATGCCACCATTATGCTTCTAAAGCAGTCTCTGCTCTGTTTGTCTCAAATCATTGCCTCTGTTCAAATGTTACTTTCATATATTACATGACATTAATTCAACTATAGCTCATTAAGACAGAATGAAATGGTTAAATTAACTTATCAACTCATAATGATGATGAATGAGGTATTAATTCAGATACAAGCGAGGCAATTTGCAATTTTGTGTGTTTTGATGGTTCTCAAATAACATTTAATACAGCAGGTCATCCCCTCAATCAATTTCATGAGCATATGAGCTGGTCATATGGAAAATGCTTTTTCATGCATATGTATTGAAACGTGTTCTCAATTACTTTGGAAATTGCTTTTTATTGGTTTAAGTGTAATTCTTCCAGTGGCCTGTCTCTGGATTTACTTAAGGTGGTACTATAAATCCTTCTGTTTTTATTTCTATTAACAGTTTGCACCACCTGTATTATAAAGGTTGATATTTGCTTCATAAATTTTCTTCAGCGGGCTTGTGAACTTCTAAATGTAACACATTTAGCTTATATAGATGGCACTTGGTTATATAAACATGTTTGAAATATATGATTTTTCTGACCCTTCAAAGTGTTAGAACTGATCCGATGAGAAACAAACTCACTTCTTAAAATTTGTCGGTTTATTTGGGTCAAAAATAGAACCTAAGGTGAAACACAACCAAGCTATTTTTGCAAAAAAAAAAAAAAAAGTAAATAAAAGTATTAATCGTGATAATATTAAAAATAATTATAGTTATAATCGTAAATTATGAAGCTGTTATCAGAATTCAGTAGTTTATGAAATAAGCTTAATTTACTGAAACAATATGAAATGCATTTTGGGAAATTTGTGGTGTTCCTGGTTTTTATTGGACTTAGTACTTTTTTCTGCGATAACTTGCAGCCTCTAAGTAAAAGTGGCCAAACAGTTAAATCCACGTGGAACTTTTGGCAGCACTTGGATACCACTCTGTCAAGTGTCAAAAGCCCACATAGTCCTCCACTCATTTTTAGTTCATCACAACGTAATTATAAGAATTGCTTTAAAAAAAAAAAAAAGGGAAAACCAAAACAAACAAAAAAAAAAAAAATCAACTGCTAGTTCATTCTCTGGAGGCAAAAACATTTTTCTTAAATATTAATCCAAAAGATTTTTTTGTTACACTAAACATGTATTTTAAACATGGATTAAGTGCATATAGGCATAACATTATTAGAGCGTATTTACAACACCAATATGACTGTTTCCTCAGCAATAAAACTAAAATGTCCTGTTTTGAAGGGTTTGTCAGAGTTGTATTGTTATTAATGTTTTCAAGAGACATGGATTGATTCAAACAAGTATGTATGAT
>JAOWBL010000014.1:11086251-11100661 GCA_028564865.1 Zenarchopterus dispar | reverse complement strand
TATATGTCTTGTATTGTAAGACAGATCGAGACACCGTCATTAATTTACTTAGGAAATATTCTTGTAAAGCTTCATTAGTCATATTTATTTGTACATTGTGGTTTTATCTCAGTCCCATCATAATATACCAGTTCCAGTAGACATACCAGCTCCAGTAGACATACCAGCTCCAGTAGACAAACCAGTTCCAGTAGACATACCAGCTCCAGTAGACCAGACCACCGTGAAACCCCTGGAGCGCTCAGGTTCCTCAAAGCTGTTAGACAGGACACGCCCCCTACAGGACACGCCCCCAGCTTGGTTTTGTAGAAAGCGGCGACCGACGTCCTGCTGCAGGCTGATTTAACCGGACAGCGCTGCAACAAAGGTAAATTCACGAGCTGTACGTCAAAACTGAGAGAATTCCTGTTTCAGCCGCGACATGACTTCTCCCAAATCACGCAGACATTTAAGTTTCTTAGTTATGACGGTGAACCGCGGACTGCAGGAGTATTCCTAGCTAGCGGCTACACATAGTTAGCTCGTGTTACGACTTTGCTACTGCGTATCTGCAGGGTGTTTTGGGGGGGTTAAGAACTTATTTTGGTTATCGTGTTGTGTTAAACAACACGACAACCCTTCACTGTACTGTGATGGCTGCTGTTAGTTCATCGTTGGTTGTTTCCAACAACTCCGAAAAACTCTGAAGTTGTTAATCTTTGCTAAATTAGATGTAGCAGGGACAGCCCACTTCAGTGTGGTCCCTTCAAAAGTTTCCAAATCGGTGTTTGAAGGCATTTTATTATTCTTAAACTGTCTGAGCTGATGGTTTTTTAGCCCTTAAGGAGATTACAGTTAAAGTCGTTAGTTCTTGGCAGACTTAGATATGTTTGTAAGTAAATATTACAGTCTGTTGTTATTTCATTGTACTACGTATTATTGAGTGGTTTCCTAATTTGTCCATCTGTTCTTTAAATATTATATGCATTACAAAGATATTTTCAATATAAAACTCAGCAGCACAAGCATTTCAACTTGAATCAGTAATTCTAACAAAAAAAAATGTAGAAAAAAAAAACAAGTGTCATAAAAGTAGATATTTATTTAATAAAACTTGGATCACACCACATCACTTGTAGTTTTGAGTATCGACAATGTTGGGACCTGAAAAGTGTATTCATAGGTTATCGCTGCTGTCAACAGGTGGAGAGATAACCAGTGAGAAACAATCAGAAGAGGAACCCAAAAAGAAAAACAAGCCACAATCTCTCCCCATCAACATGGGGGGTGTTTTCTCACGATGGAGGGTTTGTATTTAAACATTCACCAATTTTAATTTGAATTATAGTTTTCATTTTGGAAACCCATAACAGACTTTCACTTGTACTGCCATCTATATTTGGATAGATTTACATAAATGATTACAGCTACATTGTTTATGTCCTTCCTCCCATCGCAGCATTTGCAAGCAAAATTATGCAAGCAATGTGAGAGATCATGCATGCAACGCACACAACAAGTGTGCCAAATTGGGAAGAAGAAAGAGGAAGTTTTCATATCCTGCTTACAATGAGGAAAACGTGTTGAAGAAAGAAAATGTTATGATTCATTTCATTGTTTAAAATGTATGTCTTACAGGCTAAACCAACCACAGTGGAGATTTTGGAAGGACTTGAAAAGGTAAAATTAACCTTAGAAGAAAGTTTAAACAAAATATAATATAAGATGTTTCTGTCCTCTCAAGAACTGTTATTGTTATTTTTGCTCAAAAAACTGATCTTCCAAATATTAAATTGGATGATTTCTAGGATGGGTTGATAGAATTCACAATAAATTTCATTAATGCTGAGAAAATTTTGGTATATAAGAGTGATACTTGGAAATTATGAAGTTTTGTAATAGTTACAACTTTTATTGTAAACATGTATGTGTGTCAGGAATTCCCAAACTGGGGTCTTATTTGCCGGGTGATGGGGCTTTACTGCTCTTTTGCAGTTAAGCTGGCGTTGGGCTATTTTCAGCACCTGTCCTTGAAGTGGCGAACACATGTGCTTTTCATGCCAGGAAGTTGCCAGGCGTCATTGAAGTTGTGAAGCAATGGGCCTTTTTGTTTCTTGCACAATCATTCTGTCATTCAAGAATTTTATTTTGTTTTATTTTTGTTACGTGTTGTATTACCAACAGAGACGATCATGCATGATGTTTATTGTCAGGCTGAGCATTGAGATCGGCTCATCTAGTGCTCAGATTGTCACACACTCAGGTTACAGTGGCACCACAGTGACCAAGAGTGGGTCCCATTCTGACCAGCTATTTTTAAACCGCCTCATCAACGCTGTGAAGCAGTGGTGTTACATTTCCTTTTGGAAAATCTTTGTAGTGATTCCTCGTGTGTTAGCTGCAAAATTAATGAAATTATTATTTGTCTTTGTCTAATTAGGCTCAGACTAAACTTTCGTCTGGTATGTTCGCTCTTGTCAATGTCCCACTTAGATTAAACTTTTGTAGTGTGGTGACCTTTAATTTTCAGTCCTATAGGAGACATTTGAGACATGCATGTCAGCTGAAAATAAAACAAAACAAAAAAAAAAACTGAAAACCCTTAGGTAACTGAACTTCCATTTGCACCTGTGTAAAACCCCACTGCAGCACTGAGAGACATGGCATTTGTAAAAACACAGTCTTTATTGCATGAAATTCTCCTCAAAAATACAGATTCATATTCCAAAGTCATATCAAGTACTCCCTTCCCAGGGGTTGCTTTTTAAAGATATTTAAGGAACAAAAATATTGAATTACTGCTTAGCTCTGCTGGAAAACAGCTTATCTTTCACATTTTGTTTTGAACTCAAGAACAGAAACAGTAATATCACCATAAGTTGCTGTTTGTTAGTTTCAGAAAGCTCTAGGAACTTTGAACTGCGCCAATGATTTCTTTAGTGTCTCTTGTTTGTCTGTGGAAAACCTCACTGTTACTTGGCGTCATAGCATGAGTAATTATCTGATCATTCTGGTCATTATCTCACAAGAGAAAGGTCCAAAATATGTAAAAACAATAATGTTTTCCTGACATTTTATTGAAAAGTGGTGTATCGTAGCCAGTCACCATATTAATATGATCACATTTCCAGCCTAATTATCAATAATTTTTCCTTGCAGGATATACTGACCCTTGAAGAATATCAGGAGAAGTATCAAAGGCAGTTGAAAATATGGGTTGGACGCCTGTTTCTTTACTCATCTTTACTCTTTTTGATCACTTGCCTGGTTGTATACTTCTGGTACCTGCCTGAACAGTTAATGGGACGGCTCATATTGTCTCTTCCCTTTGTAATATTCCCGTTTTTGTAAGTATACAAGGTTACTGATTGCATTTTCATTCAGTTGTAACTGACCAAATGTAATAATTTTTAAAATCTTTTCTTTTTTTCAAGTGTGTGGTTTCTTCGAAAGATGCTTGTATTTATTTTTTCACAAAGAACTGAGAAAAATAGTAAGTTGATATTTTCTCTTTATATATTACCTCACAGTTCTTTTTTGTGTTCAAACTAACATTGAATTTTGAAAACTTTCTTCTTCTTCTTTTAAGATCAGAAACTGGAAGATATCAGAGCACAAAAAAGGAAAATAGTAAGCAATCTTTTTGCATTTATAAACAAAGAAACCCTGTAACAGTAGCTATATTTTATTTTAAAGTGCCACAATAAGCCTCTGTTATCAGTCACCGTGAAGTTACTGGAAATCCTTCAAGTAGTGTTCTTACTTATCTTCGTATTTTGCAACAATATATTTGGTTATCTGCAGCATTGGGTAAGTACAGTGACTTATCCTTGCAAGCTAATGTCGTATTAATTAATAGCATTTTGTAGAAGAAATAAATAAATCTGAGAAATTACTTGTCATTCTCTGTCAAGTTCTAATAGTGTTCAATAATTAGGGCTGATGGATTTTCACATTTTCCATTATCAAATTAACAAATGTCATCATTCTTCGAATTATATATAAAAATGTACATTTTTTTCCCCTCCCAAATAAATGAAGATATATAATTTAGTGAAGTAATTTTTAAGGTGAGCTCAGTCAATTTTACTTAGATTTAATTTAAAAGATTAATTACGCCAAATGATCAGTGAATAATTATTGTTGTATTACAATTAGTAGGAACGATTTCTTTTTGCACTGTATTAGGACAAGAAAAAAAAAAACAGATTCAAGCATTTATCCCTGTCATCTTAAATGTTTTCTCTTTTTTGCAGCTTGAAGAAGTTATGGAAACTGAGACGTATAAAAATGCCAAAATGATTCTGGAGAGGTTTGATCCTGATTCCAAGAAAAAGATAGTGAGTTGTTTTTGTGTTTATTTCTCAATGTAATCCAGTTATCTAATTCTGTTCTGTTTTTTTTTTTTTTTTTGCCTCAAAAATGAAGTCTTTTAATGTAATTTTGCTTTCTGTGTGGAGGAACTTGAATCCACTCCAGCTGGACCTCAGATGACTCCAAAACCAGGACAAGGTAGAAAATTAGTTTTAAAGAGGGTGGCGCTTTTTTAATACTGTTTTTCTTGTTTTTGAATATTCTGCGTTTTTTTTTTTTTAAATCCTGTGTTAGAGCTTCGCCACCGCAATGTCATCCCTAAGAACCCCCCAGTGGTGGTGAATCCTGTAAGCGCTGCCGCCACTCCTGCTGCTGCCCGCCCCCCTCTTGCCTCTGGGCCCACCTTCTCTGGACGAGCTTCCCATTCTGCTCCAGGGGGACCCCCAGAGAGGAGCCTGTCAGCTGTAGCTGCTCAGCAGAGCTTGATGAAGAAGCCTGTGACCCCGGGAACACCTGTTCCAGGAGTTGGTGAGTTACCTGCACACAGGGGGACCGGATCATAATGTGGTCGATTAAGGTGTGATTTACTCTTCCCTGGCTGAGTGTCCCCAGTTGCTCAAAGCTCTGTGGTTTGTGTTGTCAGCAAGGTTCTGGTTTGTTATACAGTAGTTGTAAGAGTTAATTGTAGAAATGTTGGAATAAATTAACTTAAAGAAGAAAGGAAAATCACACTTAATGGTCTAGCCTTTCTTAAACAAGTGTATAATTATGAATCAAGTTCAGAAACCATTGGTGTTAAGAAAAATGTGTTTACTATTCATCTCAAGATGGTAAAACACATTAGCATTTTTAGTTGGTTTTGAATAAACGGGGGGGAAAAAAACTTGTCATAGAGTACTTGTTAAATGTTGAAAACAACTGTGTGGTGTATTGAATATTTAATATTTATTATTTCTGTGCTATGACCACTCAATAAAAAAAGTGCAATTAATTGGAAACAGGAGATATGCTGTTATAGTAGAATATGCTGCATCCTGTAATTGCCATGTGGAAAACCAACTGTGAGGTATGCAAGAAGCAGGATTATATTAACTCTGATTAATTAGCCAGACCTGCGTTTGTTCTCTGGGCAATGGTCTTGGAATCTTGCTAAATGTTTTATAATGCTTACTGAAATCGACTTTGGCATTGGGAACACCTCACAAATGGTTTACATGACTTGATGTTATCATCTGCTTCTGTGGAAAATTGAAAGTGAAAAGCAATTTGATACAAAGAGTCACCACAGAGTTTCCATATGTTGGTAAATTAATAACCAGCAGGATACTGAGACTCTGCCAAGTCTCACAGAAATGACCAGTCATCTTCCTATGATTGCTCTTGATGTTAGATTATATTAATTACTACTCACCAACACAGCAGGGATTCAGAACGTGCTTTGCAAGTCAGATCTGGTGTTAGGTCATTAAGAAAATGGGACAGTTTTTTTCTTTTTTTTTTTGAATAGCATTAGTTTGTGCAACAAAGTATTTCATAGAGCTGTTCCTCTAAGCTGCTGAGGTTTAAACTCAAGACGGCAGTCTCCATCTCACCACCATCGATGTCATGTTTTTTACAGGGATGCACCCTCCAGGGCCGCCCCTACCTAGACCTGTGTGCCCAAAGGAAAGGAGTCTGACGGACAAAGTCATTGAGTATCTTGTTGGAGATGGCCCTCAAAACAGGTACACAACCTTCCCAATATAACAGACAAATTTGTTTTCAGTAATACCCTTAAATATGTGCAGTCTGTGTATTGTCTAGTTTGTCACACGCTACGGAAACATTGCAGTGATGAACGTTTACATTTATCTAATTTCACAAGTCATTAAAGGAAATTTACTGAACGTATTGGTATTAAAATTAACATCACAGTGCAGCTAACTTTCCAAAAGCAACACTGAATGACCTGCACTTGTGCTTTATTGGAGCTGTACATACTCTTATTGTATTTACCAGTAATTCTTTTTTTTTTTTTTTTTATGTCCTCCACTTTTCATCCATGTAATGTACACTGCACTGTCTTTCCCCTCTCAGATACGCGCTCATATGTCAGCAGTGTCTGTCTCATAACGGCATGGCATTAAAAGAAGAATTTGAATACATCGGTAAGACTTTGAGAATCACAGCGCTCTTTGTCAGTCTCCATCAAACATTGTGCTTTCATTTGCCCTCTAGCATTTGGCAGCGTAGTATATCAAATGGCTCTTAAATGCCTCTGCCACGACCAACTCCTGTAAGCAAAAACAGCAAAATTGAATATGCAAAGTAGTCCTACACATCAATCTGAAATGTTTATGCATCTCAGGCAATTTTTGTCATTGGTTCATATTCATGTATATTAATCTATGTCTGTTTTCAAATGTATTAGTGGTATTGCATAAACTGGATGTATGGCTTTTGTTTACGCTGTTTCAGCCTTCCGATGTGCGTATTGTTACGCCTTGAACCCTGCAAGGAAGACCAGGCCTCAAGCGCCGAGACTCTGCGAGGTCACTGGTGAAGCAAAGCCATCGTCCGAAGCGCAGCTCTCATCATCTGCTCCTGACGGTCACGACGAGCAAATTGTTTCAGGTGATGCTAAAGCAGTTTTGGTCCACTAATACGTAGAAGAAAATTCCCTCTTGTGTATACTCGTTTGGAAAGTATTCACATCTAAACTGCCTTAAACTTTAGGAAAAACCAAGCTTGCTGATGCCCTCCTTGGAACAGAGACAGAAGGGGCATGCACCACGACGACCGCAGAGCACCGTTCTGCGTCAGAAAACAGAGCAGAGTCACATGACCTGCCCTCTGAGAAATCTGATGAAGAGGGGAATATTTCTGCTATGGAGGTGGAATAAACTGGAGTAGTGATTTCAAAGCGAGGCAGGTTTTCTTTGAGAAAATTTGGCAACTGCTAGTTTACAAGTAAATGCTGTAAGTTATAATGACATACAAACCAGCTAGCTGTTGTTGTGTATTATTGTTTTTTGACTTGCAGAAATGCCCTTCTTTTGAAAAAAGCTTTTATTTAGTATTAGCGTTTAATTAAACTTTACACTGTGTAGCACTAGCATTTGGTTGCAACTTCAACAATCATGTGTCCCTTTAGAGCTATTAGGATAAATGTTACTTTTATGTTTTGTCTTCTCATCCCCATATTTTATTTACGATTGAATTTCTGACATTCTGTCCTTCTGAATAGGAAGCGGTATAAACAAAACGCAAGGTATTTTGTGGGAAAACTTTTATTTATGGAAGACTATTTATAGCTATTTTTCTCGTTTTGGCAGTGTTGACTGCGGTACTCTACAGCACTCTGGTGCTAAGATGTTTACAAAACCATAATATCGTAAAAGAAATGCTCACATAGTACAGTATGTATATATCACTGAAGGAGAGGAAAGCAGATTGTCGGTACTGTCTCTCTGTCCTAAGTGCCTTTTTTTTATATGTTGAGTCTATTGTCAATTAAATAAAATATTTTTACTAGAAGGCAAAGTCATTTATCTGTTTTCAATTTAAAACAACACAATCTTTTGCAGAATGTATGAATTCCTGTTCTGTAAAAATACTAAATAAAACCTATGAGAACATCACCTTGTGTGTTTGGTACAGATAATCACATTTAACATCAAAATGACACAAGCGGCCCCCGAAGAACTCCGCTACCTGTAATGTGTCATTTCGGTTTCGAGTTGGTGCCCGTTCACCTCTCTGTCCAGCTGCTCTCTCAGTCCCATATTTAAACGGTCCATTTTCATTAGCGAGCCAATTTTAACTTGTGATCATCTTATTTTAGCTCATTGATCATTTCAGACAGTGTAAAATAATGGTGCTGACACAGCCTTACCAGTGTTGATTGCTTGACCCTCTTCATTTGCAACAAGAAAGTCATTGCGTCTACAAAGTTGCTCTCTGCCATCACGTGACCCCGTTTTCCCTGAAGATGCTCCGTAAACTATTGGTGAGGTCAACACCCTACATCTTCTATGGGTTTTGATAATATATGTTTACAGAGACGTGACCTCCTGGGCCTCGTAATGCATCAATGTGACACCAACAGTAACGCCTGATTCCACCGCATGCTGTTTGAGGTTGACCTCTGACAAGAGCCCAACAGGGAAAAAAAATGGGACATCAATAGGACAATGTTTGGATGTTTTTACACCACTGGGAGGTTCTTCACTATATATAGCCTGCACATACATGTATCATCATGAGTGATGCATCACAAAACATCTGTGCATTTCATGGTTTAAGTAAAATGTTGAATTCTTTAGCATTTATGATATAATTATTTCATGAAGGAGTTTTAACTGTAACATAATCCAGTTTTATGATTAGCTTGCCTTTATTATTATTATTATTATTATTCCTGGGTTGGTTACACACTATCTGTAGTGCTACTGGCTCCATCTCTTTGACCACAATCTCAACCTCTTACCTCCATATGAACAATTCAAAATCAAAAAAATACACTGTAGGTTTTGTGTCCTACTGTGCAAACATTCAAAAGATTGTATTTGGATTGCTAT
Source organism: Zenarchopterus dispar (assembly GCA_028564865.1). Taxonomy (NCBI): domain Eukaryota; kingdom Metazoa; phylum Chordata; class Actinopteri; order Beloniformes; family Zenarchopteridae; genus Zenarchopterus; species Zenarchopterus dispar. The sequence goes on along the minus strand of JAOWBL010000014.1, from coordinate 11,091,809 downwards.
CATGTAAAGACTAATTGATTTTCAAGGATGACGAATGACACACAAAGCTCCAGTGCCAAGGTAATTTTGAGCAAGCGATGAAAATGTACAGTGGGGCTGTCCCAAGGTTCATAGTCCTTTTCATGCTCATCTCTCACATGTGCATTGGAGGCCAGTTGACTTAAATTTATACTGATCTTTTATTTATACCCACAAAAAATGGCAGATAAGAAACATAAGTGTTCTTGATATTGTGTTTTGTCATATCTAGCAGCCAAAGATTGAAATCCTGCGAAACAATTTTCGGAAGAAATGAAAGAGCGTGCCCTTCTGAACCCTGGAGGAAAATAACCCCACGGTGCAAGGCAGAATATGAAACAGAGGTACAGAATAAGTAAAGTAGACAAGTGCACCAGGCTTGTCACTTTTCCATTTGCTGCCCCCCCCTCGAGTGGGAGCGCTTCAAAATTCTCCTGATCTCAGATAAGACCTTCATCGTTATGCTCCATCTGCTGTACTGAATACAAAAAAAGTACCGTAACAGACAAAAGTAATAAGGAAAGCAGTTGAAAAGATTCTCAGTGTTTCTGTCAGGCCTGAACAAGAACGCAACTCGAAGGAAAAAAAACCCCCAAAATATTCAATTTACAGCTAAAGCCATTGAGTTCTGCGACAATGCTGAAATGAGTGTCATAGAGGTAGTTAACGCGGTTGTGGTATCAGACTTCCCCACTGGCTCTTGACAATAGCATCATTACACAGTAATAAGAGCACAATCTCCTTCAGAGAAGCATTAAAATCAAATTAGATTATACAAGCACTTGGCTTGATGAGCTGTGAGGGCTGATGGTTGTCTAGCAGTGGATCCCTGGTTATTACTGTATTACTGTATTAAGCTCCTTAGGTGCCCAGAGCTTCCTGCATTAATATCATCAACGACCAAGAAATTAGAAAAAAAAAAAAGTTATATCCGTAGGTACCAAAACAGACAGACAGAGGGGGTTCCACCCCCCCAACAAGCGCCCAAATTCTGCCTGTCATATAATTGCAGGCTGCTGAATACATGATGGTATCCATAAAACTCTGCGGTGGTTTAACCCCGGTGACATTCAGGGATCAGAGAGCATCTCCATTCTCTGTCTTAGCTTGAACTCATTACATCACTGAGCTATGGCATCTGTTTGAGCACTGATATACACATGCCCCGACAGTTATTACTGAAAACAGTCTGCAATGTTAAACATAACAGTCATGTGAAAAATAAAATCTCTCATCGCTAATGTTTTAAATATCAAAGCATGACAAATATCTGGTTCTTAGCAGGTCTTAAAATTTGACAAACACAACTTTAGAGGAACAACACATGACACAGAACATCATTGTTTATGTAAAGTAAAACTACACCGCAAAAACTAATTTCTAAGTAAGACAAAAAGTTGATTCAAGAAAACTAAAAGACTATTTTGGAGTCATTTGAAAGATTTAAGAATTCTTGTCAAAAAAAAAAAAAAAAAACTTACCCCATGGACAAAGATATTTTTGCTTAAATTGAGACAATTTTGACTAGATTTACAGAATATTATATTAATTTCAAGAGGGTCTGTTTTTGAAGTGTAAGCTATGATTGTGGTGTCAAAAGTAGAAATATACACCCTTATTTTTTCCATAGGAATCAAGAAGGTCAGCAGCAACCAGCTGTTCCTTATCAAAATCCCTTTTTGACTGTCTGTAGCGTTTGATTGATCATCAGCAAGTCTGAGCACCTCTGGAACATTCGGTTGTGTCAAGAAGGAACAGGATCAGCAATTTGGGAAAGTCTTTCCCAAACAATTTGATGTCTGGAGATGATGTCCCAGCAAGTTCTCTATATTTGTAACTTTATTTTTTTATGTATTGTGTTATCTTTGTTTTTCATGTCAGTGTCTTCCTAAAGCAATTTAAGTTGCCTTTGTGTATGAAATGTGCTACACGAATAAAATTGCCTAGGCAGGGTTAAGACCATGATGGACATACAGTATGATGGCAGAGTTGAGATGTTTGGCCAGATTGCACAATACCACATTTGCCAAACACTAACTGCAACATATCAGCACAAGTGTCTCATACTAACAGTCAAACATGGGGGTGGAAGGGTGATAATTTGGGCCTGTTTTGCATCCAGAAGACCTGGGAACTTCGCAGTCAGTCATAGTAATCATAGTATATAGACATGTTGGAGATGCCCTCTTCAATCTGCCTCCACTCTCCAGTGCATTCACAGTGAAGCCACAAAGATGCTAAATTACCTTTCCAGTCCCTTTTCTTTTACTTTATGATCCACACTCAGTAACAAGGCCTCAAACTCTCTGATCACTTCAGTCAGTGATGAATAATACAAGGTGTATATAAACAGAAAAAAATACAACTTCCTGTGTTGTTCCTGTGGGACACGCACAGTTGTACTGGTCTCAGTTTTGCCGTCGCTGTTGGTGTTTGGGATGCTTACCCAGCTGCAGGAAGGAGCAGTTGTCCAGCTTCAGCGGGAAGAAGATGATGACCTCACCTCAGCTGGAGCCTCTTATTGGCTGCAGAAACAGGACTCGACCAGTGGTTAGTGTCCCAGGTTGAGCGATAAAGTCCGTAATGTGGTGAGATCAGCTTGTCTCTGCCTCTCTGACCACTGTGGTCAGAGAGGCAGTGGGAAAAAAAAACAAAAAAAAAACTGGTGTGTGTGTGTGTTTTTTTTCTTTTTTTTTTTTTTTAAAGTTTTGCTGTCTCTTTAGCTTGCATGTAAGTTGGGTAGATTTCATTCTCTGTGTGGAGCTTACAGCTCCCATCACACCCCCATCACGCCTTCCTGCAATGAGACTACTTTTGCCTCTGTTACTACCTCCCAAGGCAGTACGAAGTTGTTACGCCTTTGTGCCATTATTGACTTGGAGCAGTGGGTGGAAGAAAGGGACTATATGAATGGGTCTTTCAGGTCAACTCCTGAGTACACTGAAGTGTACTAGTCTAATGTGAGGATGTTTGTCCAACAGCTGGCTGTGAGTGGGAGATGCAACAAAACAATGATCCCAATTACATCAGCAAAACTAACTCAAAGCTTTGGAATAATTCAGTAAAAATTTATAGCACAATCTGGTTAAAATGGTGCTGGACCTTAAAGGTGACGTGCATAAAGAAATTGGTGTAAACCGAAGCAACATTGTAAAGAAAAGAAGGGCAAGATTTCTCCATAATGATGCATGTGATGCACTGACTTTCTGACAGACAGCCCCTGCATTTTGTTTGTTTGTTTTTTTTATTTTATTGTTGTTGTTGTTGGTTTTTTTTGTCTGCATATATTTCGGCTTACACACAATGTCGTTGTTGTTCCTCTTAGATCTTTTCTGTTCATGTTGTATAGTCTATGTTGACCTAATAAGGACCAGAAAGTTTTATTGTTATATTCTGGTATATAAAACTTTAGATAGAGGATACAGCTTCTTTTTAAAATGTAAAAAGGACTATATTAGAGGGCTATAATAGAAAAGAATACAATTTAAGAAAGCCAGCATACAGACATAGTATTAAAAACTACTTTATTTGAATGGGGATATTTGAGACAATATCAAACACAGTAATGGGGATTTGTTTTTAACTATTTCAGACATGGCAGTCACTAGTGTGGACAGTTGTTTAAAATCTGTTTTTTTTCTGAGATATGTATGTGTTTGGGTGGTTTAGTTACACTGGAGCCACTTCAGGGAGTCATTCCACATCCATTCAATGTATTGTATTTAGCATATTGGCCATTTAAAGGAGTTTTTTTCCCCCCAGTTATTTACTTGGATTCCTGATGGCCATTTATTATTATAATTATTATTGTTATTATTTTTGTTCTATTCTGTCAAGAGAAGAACAAATATAAATGACAGGAAAAGTGAAGTTTGAGTCTGTTATCAGCAATTCATGAGATGACATGACATCCAAAGGGACTGACAAATCAGTAACATGGTTTGAAAAAATGAATATCAAGAAAGCAAATCATTAATATAATTTTGCATCATCTTTGAAGTAAATGAATATATTTAATTAAAAAATTACACCTAATACTCCCAGCTGATATAGTGATTGAAATAGTGTTAACATCCAATAACAAAAAAAACAGACCAATAACAATGTACAAGTTCAGTCACATGCTGGATAATAATTCAATTATACAGCACATTCAAATCACAAGAACTACTGCATCTTCACTCATTTTACATATATTTAAGCAAAAACATTCAAGAAACCACTAAAGAGTGTAGACGAGATAAAATGAAGGACTAAAAAAAACAAACTGCTTCCACCACCTCATGTGGAAATCATACAAAGCATCCTGCAGGCAGCAGGTTCATTTTATAGCTTCATCTATTACCACACTGTCATTGTTAATTGTCTTCTTTTTACCTCTGCAGGATTCTCCAAATTGGTCCTATCGAATGTGACAGGAGGAAGAGCATTAAGCATCTGACAAGATGATATCTAAGTTCAATTTCCTACTCCTCACCTGATTTATACCTGCAGCAGATCATTTTCCTTTCTGTCATAAAGACCTCTATAAATCAGTGGTGCTTATGGAGGCACTACAGAACAAGGTTCCTGGATTTGTATCCCCTGTGTTTGCTATTAGGAAGCCATTACAGCCACATTTTCCTCCTTCAAACAAAAATGATCAAATCTAATATGTGCAAGATTAGAGAGATAAAGAGAGAAAGTGCAGGAGGAGCTGTTCAGCACAGTCCCCGATATAAACAATATGCTCTAAACTCAATAAAAACAGGGGCTTTTTTCTGGTGACACCATTATCCATCTGTTGGGACAAAATTGCTGTATCATGGTATAAATCTGCGATACAAGTGACATATCCTCTAAAATAAAAGGGAACATTAACTGCTCTATCTTCTAGAGGCCATGGGACTAGCTGGCTATAAGCTCACTCAAGTGTGATGGCAGTTATACCGTGTTTTACTAGACTGCAGACAATTATACTTTGCTCCTCTCCCCTAAGAAGACAAACTACCATGGCTTCAACTGAAATGATTTCAAATAGATTTTCCAAAATGTCTGGCGCCAGATTGCTTCCATACATTATTTCACTTAAATGGAGAGAAAAAAAGAGGGAGCAAATCCACAAATCAATCACAACAGCCCACTTTACCAGATGGAAAGACAGGCATCTTCAATGTGTGTGTGTGTGTGTGTGCTTTGTAGAAGAGTCAAACAATGTGCACGGTCTTGTCTTTGTTATGTCTCACTCATATTGAAGGATGACACAAAGTTTGTATTTGCACCAGTGAGACAGAAACCTGTGAGGGCGAAATGATCTAAAATGAACTGAGCAGTTGGTTTTTGTCAAATTCAACAACAAGTTAATTTCATTCCCAATAATGTGTAAACCATTAAGAAGAAAAAAAAGTGCAGTACAGCTATTTCTCATATGATGGACATCACACTCTTTTTACGCATATGAGCAAATTTGTTCGTAGCTTTCATATAATAATAATAATAATAATAATAATAATAATAATAATAATAATGATGATTGTTCACCACACGGACCAGAGAAAGCA
>JAOWBL010000014.1:11066170-11082397 GCA_028564865.1 Zenarchopterus dispar | reverse complement strand
ATACTTCTTGAGGGAGCTTAGGCCCTTTAATTTTTGCAGCATAATTTCTGTAAGTCTGCAGACATCTGTTGGTGTAGAAACAGAAGAAATTTAGTTAAAACACTGGATCTATGTTGGAGACTCCTCTGTGGACTCTAATTGTACAAAGAAGAATGCATCATCAAATAAAATAACATAAAAGAAAACACTGCTCATCCTCTTCATAATATAGTGATACAACACTGCAGCAAACCTCTAGAGCTACAATTTGTAGATCTATCTCTACAAATGAGTTGTAGGCCAGTACTTTTAAGAGAGTGGTCCCTTTTCTAGTTGACACAATTTATTTGTGTTTTTGTGTCATTTTTTCCTGAAAAAAAACACAAAGGCTGTTTCTCTGCACCTCTTTTTGTCTTTAATTGTGCAGGTTACTTTATAGCAGCCAGTTTTAAATATTTTACCCATACATTGCATATTACAGTTATGCTGGTGGGTGGACTGGCAATCGGGCGTACTGGGCATTTTCCAAGTGGGCTCACACAGTTTGGGGAGACCAGTAAAGACTGCAATGACTGGCAACCAATCACACATGGACAAAAACTGTGTGCATTAGTTTATCTTCTACACCTGGACCAATCACTATGGAGAAATGGGTAGGAACAGAGCAGAAATAGATATATGAGAAGTGAAAAAAAGAAAAGAAAACAAAAACTTACTAGTTGGGAGTTTATGCTGCAATGTGTGTAGAAATCTGAGAAATATTTGTTTTAGGGTTTGCTGAATTAACCTCTAAATCTATAAATACCATTAAACATGTTTGACTCAGATATACAGGCGGCTCGTTGCTTCGCTAAGCACCAGTCTAGATGAGAATGTGATAACAGCTAGGCATTGACTGAGCTGACTGTTAATCAATCATATTAGAAATAAATTTAATTCTTTACATATTTATATAAACACTCCTGGCATAGTACATCCATGACACCCCCTCAACTTCTGAAACCAGTGCTTCAGTCAAGGATATAACCAGATCCAAGTGTGTGCATGCAAACAATTGTTTTCTTTATTCTTTCAACATTTTTTGAAAGTTTAAATGACCTATATTTTATCTTAATCAAAGTGTTCATTTTTATATATTTTAATGTAGAGTGGGGATGATCTCTTTGTTTAAAATGTCATGTTCTTATAGATATGGCTCTGATAGTTCAAAATGAAGTAGCACATGGTTAATTACATGTTATGAACACAGAATAAAAAAAGTAATAATGTCCTTGTACAATGTCCATGGCAGAAAAAAATGTGTGAATATAGTGAATGCTAAAGTGAAAACAAATCCCAATTGGCATGTGGCTAATTCATTTTTTTTGTGTTGTGGTGGTATTTTATTTACACTCAAAGCCTTAAATGCAGCTGCTAAGTTGTTTCACCTGACTCAAGCCGCATGCAAATCCTCAGAGCAAGTAACCACAAACTGAAATAAGGGAAAGAAAAAAAACCCCATAAAATTCTGCCTTGCCTTTTAGTTCATAAGTCTGTGGAGGTGCAGATTAAGACGCTGTTGCAATTTTATATTAAAGTCGTGTACATTTATAACATGTACTATAGATGGCTCATACAGCCATGCATGACCCAATCCATCTCTGCTTTGTGAAGACAGAGCTGTGTGTAAGATGAATAAATATATGTTTTGTTCTTTTTTTAAGACCTCAAATGTGCAGAAATTTGTGCTGAATTGAAACAACAGGTAATTAAATAAATGCTTGGCTGATTTTCATGTTCTAAGTGATGGAATTACAGCCTCTCACAGTTTAATATAGCGTACTGACTTTATTTGATTTTTTTTGTTTTGTTTTGTTTTTTTAGTTTTATCGTAATATCTGGAAGAAAATCTACAATTGACCCTAATTTTAACACTTTCTATGTTTAACCCATAGTTGAAGTAAAGAGTGACTCTATGATCATGTTTATGAATCATAGAAAAACTGGGGTAATGGTGTAAAGGGCAAGATTTTGTAATTATATTAGTGTTTTCTTTTTAAAAAATATACATAGTCCTCCACAAAAGGTCAGTTAAGTGCAATTACGCCTTTACCCAACTGAAATAAAACCTTCTCTTTTCATGACATACACCTAGGTCCAGAGTGAGAATTTTATGTAATTTAATCTGTTTTTCAGTCATGATTATGTGTCTCGCTGTCGCTGTCTTTTCTTTTGTGACCTTGTATTAAAACAGTTACAAGGTAATTAAAATTACTAAGTTATAGAGTAACTTTTTCAGAAATACCTACTTTTAATAGGATTTGGGTGTGATCAGCACTGACAACAAACCTTAAACTTCAATCTTTGACCTTCGACTTGAAGTTTCAAAATAATAGACAGCCACAATTTACTCTTATTTTATTGAAACAAACAGAAAATACAATGATAATATTAGAAGTAGATCAGTTAAAGAGTTGAATGATTAACTGGTTCCAATGGTTACTGGACACTTTTAAATCATTGCCATTGGCCATATAAAAACTAAATAAATAAATGAAAAACAAAAACCCACACAAAGAGTAAAATGACTCTAGAAAACAAAAGAAAGCACCTGTTCTGACCTTGGACAGAATAGAGCACATGTAGATGTTTGCAATGACATTAATTAGAATTCTATTTCATTTAAGTTTAAGAGAACTGGGTTTCTGTCTGTTCTGTTTGTATTGTAAAAACCCTGGAGAATAAACATGTATTTATGACAGAATAACAAGACAATGGTTGCCTAAAGCATTTGCACAATGCTAAGTATATAATGAGTCTTTATCTATAAATAATTTCTTTAAAATGTGGAAAATCTCACCATGGATCTGAATGAAGTGCTTAGAACAAGATTAAATGTGTCCCAATAACATGGCAGCTCTATATGAATATATGTTTTAAAGAAATTGGATAAATATGGAATATAAGACCCAAAAATGGAAGCTAGACAAATCTGGACAAAAGCAATCTGCACGACAGAATCTGAACAAAGAAGCTAAGAGTTCAAAACATTATTCAACAAAATCCATGTGAATTTTGCATTACCTACATTAGGACAACATTAATGAAAGCATTTATCTGAATGCAGGAGAAGCACAATAATCCAGTACATTTTATTTGTGGACATTAGCCTGTTGTCACCACTGTGCTGTGACTGTGCACCAGATAGTCCTTTACAGGAATATTCCCTGTTGCCAACCGTAATTAATTGCTTTACCATCTTTGAGGACATAATGCTCATTGGTTATTAATTAGAAATTCATTTCACTGAATAAATAATGCTCATGATTGATGATAAAACTTGTAATTAGGTTCTTGAAGATATGCTCGGCTTTAAGACTCATTACAGCTCTTGTCGTAAACCTTGGTTGCCACGGCAGCATCTAGAAGAAGAGAGCAGGAACAGTTGCAGGTATACCTCTCGTAGGTTATGTTAGGGTATACCTGCTTCAACTGGGGCTCATGATCCTACATCCTTTTGAGTTGTTTGGTTTTAGAAAATGAAAACTGTAATTCTTAAAGGATCAGCAGCCTGTTTATTCTGATGATGAAACAGACCTAGTTATTATTGCTCTGTGATTGCTGCTGTATAGTACAAAAAAAAAAAAAAACAACTCGTAGGTCCTTCCAGGCATCATATACCCTTTTTAAATGACGTGAGAGAACTGTGAAAACTCAAGCCATCTATGGCTCACTATTGATTTTACAAAGAAGACCCAACACTCGTTGATAGCCTTTTTGATATATTTTCCTGCAACCGCCAGTCCCTTTGGAGTTTTGTGGAAAATAAACCAGTCAATATACACCTATTAGGATTTCTTCATCTGAGCCCATAAACCTGTGGTGTTCCAGGGTTCTCATGCTTATTGCATCATAATAGCGGAGACCAAACGCTATGACTTTCCAGGATGAAACATCCACAATTACATATTTTCCAGTTATATTCTGGTTTAAAGTCAGTCAATTATGCTTGAGCATCTGTACAGAGGAAGATGCAACATAATGAACCTCAACAAAGAGACTGAGAGAAGACATTGTGTCCTATTATAGTTTATTCTAATCAAGGAACACTGTTACTAGTGCTATTCACCTGTCATCACATGCGGGAATGAGCAATGGTAACTCTCCGCACCTCCCCCTTTTTTGCTTACACCAGAATCTGCTCTATTAGCAGTTTATAATGGAGATCAAGAAGTAGTCAGTGGAGAATGAAGACAACCGTCTGCACCAAATCCTAATTGGCTTTAAGTTCTCCTTCTGATAAATGACTCACAGCTACTATATAGTCCTGTGGATTTTATTTCCTTAATAGGACTCAGTAACTGGATTTACTAACAGATAGTGGGTCAAAAAGGACAAAGAAAGAAAAAATGCTAATTAATATCAATAATAGCCAATTATTAGCTTGACAGAGAGATCCAAGCTAGCTGTGTGCTCTAATGACTCTGAACTAACTTGAAGGGAAACACTGGTGAATTAACATAACTGTGTATGCGCACTCCATGGAGCTGCCCAGCAAACATCTGTTATGTTAGAAATTCAAATAGAATTCCTATTAGTAACCCTGGCTGTGGTTGCATAATCAGTCATTCTTCTCTGGCCATTTTGGAGGCGCTAACAATGCCCCAGTGACTGGTGGAACTCCTCCCTTTGGGCTTTCCAATCAAATCTGGCCCCATGTGGACCAGGTCCGAACAACAGACGAGGCAGTGTGGACTTGTGAGGCGAGCTTTGTGCCCTGACAGGAGCTCAATCTACCCACCCATGACACATGAGCGAAGAAAGGGAAACTGTTATTTAAATATATCAGATACAAGATTGGGAATTAATGTCGAGGTGCAGCTCTGTGGCCTTTGTGTGGTTTTGCCCACGTGTAAATCATAATTGGAATCAAGTTGTATTTATGCCACAAATTCTGCTTTAACACTGAATAAATACATAGTATGTGAGAGGTTGGTAAACAGGGATTTATTAATTCATACTGAAATTGTCTGCAGGCAGCAGCTTCTTTTGGATATTGAAAACAGAATATATTCTGCTTGGGAATTGATTTTCTATTTGGAGAAAAAAAAATTTTTTTTCCACCTTATGGGAATAACTGCAAACGCCGTGAATACTAGTGGGCATCCTGCATTTGTGGTTGAAATGATTTCTTCGTAATCAATGGCTGCTGTTATACAGAATAAATGCGCCCAAAGACGAAAAAAGGTCCAAGATTCATTCTTAATACTGGTGTACGGTCATTCAAAACAAAAATGAAATTCAGTTATCTTATAGACATTATTGAGTTGTCTTGTTAGTCTGCCGGGTTGAATTTAATTTTCCATACTGACACTAGTATTAAGGTAAATGATGGCATAACGAGGACTGGATGGTCTGGATATTAATGTGGGTTTTATGCTTCACTTTGCCACTTCAACAATACAGTCCAACTGCAGTGTTTGATATGTGAAGACTGTAAATACATTCCCTATGTTTTAATGTTTTATTATTGATGCTGTGAACTTTTTAAAATTTTCAACATCAGCTACTCAGTTTCCAATTTCCTGAACCAGCAAAAACTCCAAATTCAAGAAATTTCAGACTATATCCAGACTAAAACCAGCATTAATATCATGACTTTTGTTTACCTGTTGTTCTGATTTTGTTTACTTTTCATTTACAGGATTATAGCACGAACAGGATTGATTATAAGATACTTTTTATGGTTTTTAAAAGTCTTGGTGGTCTTGCATGTCTTATCTTACTGATTTACTTTCACCTTATGGAGCCTCGTGGACCCTCAGGTCCTCCAAGACTGGCCTTCTTCTTGTTAGTACCAGAACCCATGGTGAGGCTGGTCCATAACTACACCCCACGTTTATGGACCAGCCTGCCGGAGAACCTGAGAGCTGCAGAGACTGTTAACATTTTTAAAAGCAGGCTCAAGATCGATCTTTTTAATCTGGCTTTTAACTAATGTTTGTTTTAATCCTGTTTTAGACTTCCTGTCTTACATTTTCTCTTTAGCCCTGTTTTTTAAAAACAAATTTTATTGTTATTTATTGGAGATATTCTATTTATTTATTTGTCTTTTCTTATTATGATTTGTTAAAAAGTTATTTTACTTCTATTTTATATGGATATTTTTATTTTTATTTTTTCTATACTTTTTACCTTTTAACTCCAGTGTTGTATCAGTGGGAGCCCTCTGCAATAGAGGTGCTGTTGACTCCGGTTGCCATGGCGATGGCCCGAGGTCCACTCAGCCATGTGTTGTGGTGGATTCCATGCATCCATCCAACAGCGGTGGTGTTTGGTACTCTAGAACCGCCCAGGGGTGGGTTGTGGCACCTACCATGCTCCGGGGTTTGGCAGCCGCCTCCTGAGGCAGACGGTTCCCTGTGATGGTGGGATAGTGTTCCCACACTGGTTCTTCTGTGCCCAGCAATGTTTTCCATGTTATTATTTATTTCAACCTTTGATTGTGTTTTATTATTAATAGTGATCAGGGTCGGTGGGGAGGGGGGTGGATGGATGGGACTGATAATGTTAAAGCTCTTTGTGTTACATTTTATTTTACAAAAAGTGCAATATGAATAAAGTTTGATTTGATTTGATCTGAACAAAAAAGATTGGTGGTGTTTGATTTTGAATTAATTTTTAAACACATTTTTAATTATGTGAGCCCTCTTGTTCTCCTGTAGTGTATAAAAGCACCATGTTTTTATCTCAACATGTTTAATTTCTGACTGGCGTTGATCAAATAAACCTCTGCTGGACCGACAGCCATGGATTTAGCTATAAAACCAAACAACAAAGCACAGCATTTCTCTTGGCATGCTTTACTTTTAAGCCAAATGAAAAAAATAGAACCCAATAGCTTAGAAGAGGCAATGTATAACTTTGGCAGCTAAAAGGTGGCGGTCAGAATGTCTAATTAGAAAGCTGGTGAGGACCTAATGAGATCGCAAAAAGACATCAAAATTAGTAGTCACATTTACTGGAATAACAATCAACTCTGGTAGAATGATTACACAATTTCTTCATCAAAATTGCAGTTCCATTTTTTTTTTTTTTTTAGCTAAAAACTGATTATTTTGCAAATGAACATGCGCAACAACATCTGGAAAAATACCAAACACACCAGTACAATGATTCCACAGCAAAAAAAAAAAAAAAAAAAAGCACTCAAAAGTAGTGCTAGTTTTGCTCAAGAAATAATGTTTCAAAAGTGTTTTTTTTCCCCCCAATATAGTATATTGGAAATTGAACTGGAGTTTGACTTCACTAAATCACAAATCCAATTAAAATCACAATATCTCTCAGAAAAACTGCAAGTAGATGTTTTCCCTAAATCACTCAAGCTGGCAATCAACCAAACCTTCATAATTAGATTATGATGCTGTTTCCCAAGTAAAAAAAATGAAAAAGAAAACAAAATATCACTCAATATACCTTCACAAAAGTGTACATATGCCTTATATTCTCAAGCTTGCCTGAAAACTGTTAAAAACTTGTATCATTCTAAGTTTAATGTCACCGCATTAATACTTTAAGTAATATTACCCCTTCCTACCTGCATTACAGTGTGAGACCGCTGTCAGAACTTACAACTCAGTGTGACCTTCTCTGTTATAATCTGAGCTTGCACTTTCTTCCAGTGTTAATGTCATGTTTGATCAGAGGAGCTACCAGTGTCCTGATCTGAGTAGTGCACAGCAGGAGGTGCAGCGAGTCAAACGGACAACCAGAGGTTCCCCTTAAGGGCAAAATTAATGTTGTTCTGCATATTCCTCCCTCGCTGCGGTCGCCCTTGTGGGATGATTTCATTTATTTTTAATTGTTTATTCTTGTCCCATGATTATTAATGTTCATGCTATATATCAGCTTTTATTAATTTATTTTGCTAAAAGTCTTTTTTTTTTTTGTTTAATGTCTGAATAAATACCTGAGTCCAGAATTAGCAAGTGCTTGTTAATAAAACAACAACATATGGTTGGTGCACAGTGCTGCATCCAACAGATTTGGGTACAGTATACATGACTGGGTGACTCCACGGTTTCATATATGAAATAGCTCCAGCTTTACGCTCCTCTCCATTCCATGGCCTCGGGTGTATAAATTTAGTTGATGGTTTTCGTTTCTCTTTCTTAATTCATTGCAGTCGGATTCCTCTTTGATGCAGTTCTGTTGTCCCCCAAACAATTGAAGTGGAGACAATGGAAGCATAATGATAGATCCGTGTACCCACCATCTGTAAGAGCAGCTGCTCCCTTGCATCTGTACAATATGCTGGAGCGGGGAGCCTCAGTAATCTGCATAATAAGGAGAGGGCTTATCTCAGTCTAGTTAATAATCACAAGCAATCGATGCACTTCATTCCCCAACTCTTGACTGGTGAATAAAGCTGCAGTGTTTTGGCATGTTTGCAGTATCCTCAAGATAGGCAGGGGTCACGAAGTAATGCCAAGCTGTTGATTTTGCCTGCAGCTACAGCTTTAGCCTGCACTCAATTTCATCTTTTCATGAATACCATAATTACAGCAGGACGTTCTGAGTTATCATGCTGCTTCTCCCGGTCTTACCCCCTTATAGAATTTATAGCCTCTGTAGCAAAGCTGGACCTCACATCAGATCTGAGAGCACCACTCCACGTCTGTGATAAACTCTTAGTTTGTTGGTGTAGATAAGAATCACTCCTTACAATGCAACACTCTTGCTGGAGCAGATTGTCCTTTGTAGAAACTACAAATTCATTGAAAATTTAGCTTCTTGTCTAAAAGAGCTTCTTAGAAACCGCTGCGTCTATACATGTGGTCATAGCACAAATATAGGAAGTTGTTCTCTCAAGGACATCAAGTCCCAGGACGAGGATGCATTTATCTCTTTCATTTCCCGCTGTTGTTCTTTTGTCTGCCTGAGCTGACTGAATGTTCATGACTTTATTTCTTTTTTTGTCTATTTTTATTCATTTAAAAAAAAAAACATATTCCTTTTGTCAGGTTAGAGTTTCGTTTTTCTTTTATTTCTTTAAAATGGAATTTCAAAATAAGCATTCTGGGCGCTTTATTTTACTCATCCAATACTCTGCTATAACACTTGTTGACTCTTTCAAAATAACGCACTCTTTCCATCCAATTGTGTGTTCTCCATGTGTGACATTGAAGGTTTCTCGAAGCAATTTAATTAATGCCTCCAGATTTTGAAACCAAGTATATATATATATATATATATTTCTTAAGCAAACCCCTATTTATTATGCTACGTAATGACTCCTAAGCGGGACACAAAATTGATTAGATAGAAACTATGCAATAATATTGATCAAAAAGTCCCCCTTTGGTATTCTCTTGTTAAATATGCTCAAATATGCTCATTAAATTAAGTCCCTATAATAGTCTTCAGTGTGAGAGAAAAAGAAGAAAATGCCAATTTTAAATTGTTCTTTGTTTAAATTGCTAGGTGATCAATTTCTGTCTTAGAGCAGCCGAGGACAGGATATTGTATACATAGGTTTCATTTGTGCTGGGAGTGATCATTATAATTTTCCATTAAATCCTCTTTGTTTATCAAATAGATACACAAATGAACCACTTGCTGATACTACATGAAAGGATGGATTTTCGTGTGGCGAAGAGTATGTTCTGTGCATTAGAAATTGCAGATCTCTTCCCGTATTTTCTGAGCCTCCTAATCAAGCATGCATGATGTTTCTCTTCCAGCTGTTTGGCTGCTGAGATGCTCCAGGCAGGTGCATTGAACCCCCCAGTGAGGCCCGCGAATGAGAGTGGTATATGTAGAAGTGCAGGTGTGACATGTTAGGAGGAGTCCAGGTGCTTATTGAGTTATCAGAAGCAGCCACTGCACGTTTGATTTATCATCAGGGGGTTTAGCAGTGCCGTAACGGAGTGGCAAACTACCAGACGACAAAATAAAATGTTAAGAAAATTACCTGCTGCAGCGCTACGATCATAATAACTCACATGTGGCTCTCTGTCGGACGAAGTGTGGCACCTGCTGACAGGTCGTATGAAAAATTGACAGTGCTTAATGAACCTCTGTATTGGGTGTACACTAAATCATGATTGCAAAGCCTGGCAGACCAAAGATTCACCTTGAAATCAACCTTTAAGTGTTCCTATTTGCCACCGACTTGTAGTTAATGGTTTGTTTTAATTAAATTGCTTAAATGTCCAAGTGACTGCAAGGCAACTGCAGGATAGAACAGCCATTAAAAGTGCATTAAGACCAATTACAATATGTTTATACAGTTCTTAAACCACATTCATCAACGCTAGAATTTGGGAACTCCTAATACATGTTTGCTCTTTGACATTAATGTTATGCTTACCTCTGCATTCTTGAGCGTCTTACCAGCCAGGCTCCATGAGCACATAAAAGGTACCCAGATTTATGGGGAGGTTTTTATCCTGGACTCAGGCACCATCTGATAAACAAGCACTTTTTGCTTGAGGCTAAATAATACTCTTTGAGGTCCTGATTTACAATGCTGTGAAGGATCCATTTGTGGTTCGGCGCTGAGGCATGCACCTCTGTGATTGGTCATCCGTAAGCTCAAAATTTGAGCTTAGATCTCGAGCTCACGAGCTCGAGGATTTCTAAGCGGACAAATGAATAAATGATGGCGGGTTTTTATTTGGAGTTAATAGATGAAGAGAAATGAACTTTTCAGAGACGTAAAAGGCGTTTAGATGTGAAAAAAGAAATCCCTCTCAATTCCCTCTGATTGAGACTAAAACTCAAGCAGCGGGCAGCCAATCTAATATTCCTTGCTTTTTAGAAGGAATTCATCGGGGTATTGGCCCACTACATGGACTCCTAAGAGATCTGATTAAAGGGAAATCCCTCCATGTTTTACCCTCACCTTCTCCATAATAAAGCAGTTGTACACTGCAAATGCTTGCATTCATCTTACACTGCTATTCTTGACATTGGAAACAAAGTTCCAAGTATTAGTGCTTAAAAGTGCTAATACTGGTTCGCCTCTTTTTCATGCTTTCCAGCATTTATGTTTATGCTTAAAAGGACTATAGAATTTGATGAGTTCTTATACTTAAAAAGCAGGATGGGTCTTTACTAATTACCCATCGAAGTGAAGTCAAACAAATCTAAAAAGAGGAATTAATATTTTCTTTTCTGGTAGAGTCAGAATCATGTGTCGTGTGTTTTTAACACACCGCCCTTCCTTCCCCTGTTAAACACACAAGTTGCTGAGCAAACAAACGGTTTTGGTTTATTGATATGCCGGAAATAAATTGTGTCATCATGGTTCAAATGCATCTAGTTTCAGGCCGGGGTTTTTATGTGAAGTTTTTAGGGTTGTGGGAAGGTCGGGTCATATTTTGACCCAACAAAATCACACAGCTGCTAGAAAATTAAGAGGAGATTGAAAGCCCCTGATGTCTTGTAATTACTGTTTTATGTTGTGTAGGCTCACTTACCAGCAGCAGTGCTCGCTGATAAATGGGCAGTAAAAGCAACAATAGAGTGAAGACTATTCAGAAGAGCTGAGGTGGAAAGTCATCCTTTTTATATTAAAGGTTGACGTCAGGAACAAACAAAACAGTTGTGTGTCAGCCACAAATGAAATTATCCTTTGTCCCGTCCTTTACTGCAGCAGAATTACATGGTTAAATCTGGCGAGGCCACGGTGGCGCATTAGCACAATTAACTACACAATTTTGGCGTTGTAACAGCATGTTTAGCAAAGGAAATGTTCCGCCCAGAATGTTTCAGGCTGTGATCCGGAGAGGAGGAGCTGAATCCGAAACAAACCGCCGTGTCTGATATCAGCTGGTTAATCCTCTCCTTTTAGTGGCTTTATTGGTTCATTCAGGAGGGTCTGTTGACATTCCCCCTGCCCTGTTAAAAGGCGACTGCATCTCAAGTGAAATCTGGAGTGTTCTTTACACAAGCGGGGAGCCCCATGTGGCTCTCGCCTCCCAGCGGGCCTGTGATTTTCCTGCTTTAAGTGTCTACTGTCAACACTAATTTGTCCCACTCCTCCTCCGCCCCCTCCTGAGAGGGACGCTCTCCCAAAGTTTTAATAAAAGATCAGCCATAACTCCCTGTTTTCTGAGGGTGAGACAAAAGCTTTAAAAGCGACAGAGGCAATAAGATGCCAGGTAATGATTACAAGGCTTGAACAGAAGCAGTTACCAATACCACATACTGTTTTACACAGCTGGCTGCAAGTGTGCGCTGCGGCTATAGGCTGACTCTTTTACACGACTCATCTACCCATCATAGATGTAATCTAAGTCTTTAGGTGTGATTATGTTTATTTTGTCGCTTTGTTTTTGTGGGAAACATGATGCAAGTTATTCTGTGCTTTTGCAGACAAATGCAGAATTGTGTCATTGAATTATTATAGATATTTCTTGGATTTTTTTTTCCAATTAAAAACTCACCAATAAAGATAACAGAAACAGATTCCTAAATAGTGTTTTTAGGAACTTTGCAAAAAAGTTATTCTTTCATTTTTTTTATGTCATTTCCTGTGTGACTTCAAGCGTTTCTCTGCACTATTTATGGCTTATTACAAACTGAAAATGTGCTGCTGCCCATTCAATCCCTTTGCGTGTTTTCATTTATCCGTTTTTCTTTAAGATTAATAAGAGCAACATGATTGCAAATAATAGTTTCTGACATGTTTTGCCTGAATACCATTTCAGAGCCCGATAAAGTTAATTGCTCCATTTCATTTATCTGCCTTTGATGTCTAAAGGAAAATCAATGAAAAAAAGGTAATTTCTCACCTGCCATTTAACCAAATTCCCATCTACCTGAATGATAGGTCCCAGGGAAAGCAGTCAAGAGACTTTCTTTTCAATTATGCCTGACTTGTTTTCATAGTGTTTTGTGCACCGGACAAGACGTGAACATACAAATCTCATATGGGTTCTGCTGTTATAAAGAAAGCTTAATGCAATTTCACATCTAAGGTAGGCAAGAACCATGTAGGAAATTGTTCAATATCTCAGTCGAAGCCCAATTTTCACTGCATTGTTTTGTCGCACAGCGTATTGTAGTGTTATGGTAATGTAATATGCATAATTCATACACCTTGGGCCCCCTCCTCATTTTTGATTCTGCTGCCCTGCCTGTTCATCTGAAGCTGAATTAATGCTACATTGTCCATTAGGTGGCCATAAGATAGGGCAATACTGTCACACATTGTGGTTGAACTGAAATTCCCTTGAGACAAATGGTATTCGTCATTTTTTCATTTTTGTATACAGGCTATAGAGGAATTGCTTTGCAAAACACCACATTTCTCATTTTGGGTCCGGACTGATACGCTTTAGACTGAGACTGATATAATAATTCTGCGTAGTAATTGAAAATGTCGTTTTCACAAACCAAGTTTTTTTTTTTTCTCTGTGCCGTCCAGAGACAGAATTTTGCTTTGCTTTGTGCTAACTGTGTTTTAGCTTGCTCTATTCTCAGGTGAATCAGTGGCTGTGAGAACACAAAGAAAGCGTTAGATGTGGCTTGTTATCCTCTCTAGGGTTCACTTAGAGAGCCCCACACTGCCGCAGTTGTGACCTTCATAAGACACTATCTCCCTGCTGGGAACACACACACACACACTCTGACACACTCACATGTACAACGCCAAGCACATCCACTCCACAGCCGGTACTCATTGGGTCATCATGGGGCTAAGCAGCCCCATTAAAGCATCCTCATCTAGGCTGGAATCACGTGCACAAAGCGTAGAGATGGACTCCAGCCAAGAGGTCCTGGGCCTGTGGTTTCCTTCCACTTCTACAACAAGTGAACCGTACTTACAGCTGCAGGAGGAACTGTTATAGCCCCATAAGACACAGTAAATTAATGTTTTTTTTTTTCTTTTCTTTTTTTTTTTTGCTGCATCTGTGTCAACTTTTTCAGTTTTGTGATGTTTCAGGCTGAGTTCAGTGCATTATAAATCCATTTTTTGGACATGCCATGGTCAGTTTAATGATCATTATGTGGCTCAGATGGAAAAACAAGGGAATATGGTGAATCAATGATCGATTTTGCAACGTGACTTGATTCATGGGTAGTGCTGTGATAAATGACCATCTTGCCCCAGGGGTAACTGTTGTGAAATAAATTTGTATGTTGCGAGAGAAGGCTCATAAGAGTGTACTTTTGTCTTTATTAGCTGGTCAGTTTTTTTTACAGCCATGGCTGAATTTGACGTAATTCAGGCGAGCATATTGTGTTTGCTAATGAGAAATTATTCAGCAGCATTCATATAATATTGCAGCTGTGCCATGCCCTTCACAATCTTAAATGCACTTCCACTACAGCCCCTCCCAGTATTTTCTCTTTATTTTGTTTCATTAGTTAAATGAGAGACAGAATCACCTTCCTCACTGTTGTGTGTAGCCTCTGTGCCAGCTCGGTAAGACGATGGGCATGTAGAATATCAAGCAAGGGATCTGTCTGTGATTCTGGCTGATGGCTGGGCAAGTTTCACCTAAAGGTACTGAAGCAAAGAAATAATGGTATACTACATTGCTTTTGAAGAGCAATAGGAGAACAGAGGGGGGTTCACATTAAAAGTGTCTCTCTAGGTAGCTGGCATGACGCGACTAGTCAGACGTAAATAATGACAGACGGAAACTATCATGAGGTCTGTGAAGCATCCTCGCGCTGCCATCATTTTCTGTCTAACCTTGCATTGCCAGCAGCTCACCATCTCTGGAAATCATTTAAAAGGCAGACTAACGATGCTGCCAGACCAACGAACAGCAGTCACGTGGATTTGCCTGAGTTTATATCAGTTAAATGGATTTTTTTTTAAATAGCTGATTTTTCCAAACTAACACCTTTCACCTTGATTTTCCGTCTCTATTGAATTCTCATATAATTCACCATTATTCATGCAAAATGTAGTTTTCATTCATACAGTCGTGAATGATTTCGTTTTTCCATTTTTAAAAAGAAGTGGGCGAGCGTTGCTTTTCTGTTACATGCATGTTTGCCAAACTACTGCTGATGAGGCAAATAAGGCTCATTTTTTCTCTTTAAGTGGATATGTCACTTTTTGAGTGAGGGCAAAATTATGATGCAAGAGGACTAAAAGTTAATATCAATTCATTGAATGACCTGGTGCCTCCGCCGGTTGGTTTGTTAATTATATTCTGCTCACATGACACACAGTTGCCTTACTACCTGTAAATCAAATTTAAATCAGGTACCATGAAGGCTGAAATTGAGAAAGATGGTCTTAATTCTATAATGTTTATTTTTGCATTGCATTAAGAGAGATGAGCAAAGTCATTTCACATGGCCAGAAGGCGTTTCTTCACTCTGATGCACCAACCTACAACATGTGTTAAATAACATTCCTATAATTGCCCTATACCTTTATACTTTTTTTTGTATTTCTGATTAGGTAATTTATTTGCAGCTTCAATCAGTAAGAACATGACCATAATTCATCCAGAGTGCATACAAGATGCATAAGTGATATAAATAATTTGAGAATCTGCATGCTCTCATTTATTGTCCCCACTTACTGGTTTCTTACTGGAGGACAATAACAATGCGAAACAGGAACCCATTCTGCTATATAATTAAAATCATCTTTGGGGACGTGTTTTGCGCTGCAATTTTGAGACTTAAAAAATGGCACAGTATTGTATTTGCATAATACACAATGAGTCCCACTCAACAAATTTATTAGTCTCGATTCTCACAAAGCCGTGGCAAAGCAACTTGGGTTCCATAATTGGCATCTTGTGGTTTGCTTTCCTGAGGAGAAAGTGAATTTCATACGCTTTCATAATAAATAGCATATTTAAGCACCCAGGAAATCACTGCGAGACATCCATCCTACGTCGTTTCATTTATTCAAGTGTGTTTAATTAAAGCTGGGAAACTACATGCAATGTGTCTGAACAGTGTTTAATGCCTAGGACTGGTTATTAGATATTAAATTGATGCATAATTCAGGCAATTAAGAAAGTAATCACACAAAGTAATGTAATGGAAGTTAATTATTACTGCATAAGCAAACAGTTCATCAATGCTAGTTAACGCTGCGACTGCATCACTAATATGCTCACCGAGCACGGAAATTCCTCTCCCTCAATGTTTTGATGCGCTGATTAAACATTGTAGCAGCAGATTACTGAAGACAGGAAGTGGGACCGCCTCACCTATCTGTCTGTCTGTCTATCTATCTATCTATCTATCTATCTATCTATCTATCTATCTATCTATCTATCT
>JAOWBL010000014.1:11046148-11066070 GCA_028564865.1 Zenarchopterus dispar | reverse complement strand
TCTATCTATCTATCTATCTATCTATCTATCTATCTATCTATCTATCTATCTATCTATCTATCTATCTATCCATCTATTTATCTATCTGTCTGTCTGTCTCCTTATCCATCCATCTATCTATCTATGCAGTAGTAGCTTGTGTACAAGTTGTTTTTTCTGTGTAGAGGAAATCTCAGTGACAACACAGCCCTTTGCTCTGTGGGTTCAAAGATCCAAAATCACATAAAAACCAACAATTGGGCAGCCAGACACTCACTCTCTCTCTTTTGAAGACATCCGATAAAACAAGACCTTCCAGCCTCGGGTTGTTTTCCTGAGTAAACATGCGTGTCACAGTTGACCTTTCCCGGGGTCAGGCTGCTTTTATATTGGCTGACATGTTTCCAACTTAATAGAACTGTTTAGCACAGATCCCCTGGGCCCCCATATTTATTAAGCTGCAATGAGTTGCATCTGTCTGGATGAATCAAGAGGAGCAATCAGTTGAGGTCAGACACATAGTAACGGAGAAATATAGACATGCAGTAACACACCAACGCGTGCTTAATGTGGGCAGCGCACACACTGAAGATGCAGATGTGTGCAGCCTGCAGCTTGCAGTGCGCACATGTAGAAGCAATTACGAGCTGACCTTACTAGAAGCTTATTTCATGCTCTCAAATTGCTATTGTGTTAATTTCAGCCCCCTGTTGCATTACTATATGTGTAGCCGTAAATTGTGTGTGAGGGATTGTTATGGCGTGGTATATTGTATGTGAGGGATTGTTAGAGGCAGAACGGCATGTGGCCCAACGTGACAAGCTTTTGTCTTGTTTTCTAAGCACTTTCAGAGGTGTATTGATTTATCTTTGTTCAGCCATTGTACAACATCCCATAATGCTGGTCATTTTCTTAGACTGATTTTAAGCCCCTGTCTGGTAATCAGGGATAATTGTCAATTATCACGGGGAGCCATCAGATCAATTACTGCAAAATCAATGCAGCCACTTGGCTTGTGCTGCTTCTTGTCTTCCTGCAGAACTACCACCTGGAATGGTAAAGAAGCTAAACCTCAAGATGCATATAAAACATGTTTCAAAAAACACCTTTGTATTGTTTTGCGTTTCTGGAGAATAATTGGGAGTTAGTGTTTTATAGTCATGCTTTTGAAATAGCGAGGCATCAGATACACGTTGTATTGCTATTGTTTTTTTTTTATCCACCTAATAGAGACAAAACTATTGTTACCTCTTAAACTCAGGGCTGTGTATTATATCTTTTTTCCTTTTTATGAGCCAGCCTGAGAGAGCCTCTATTTCTGGTGGATGAGATGACTTTTGTGATGAAAGTTAATGTTGGGTAGTCTTGATGTTCTTATTTTCCTCTCAGAGACAAGATCCCACTTTCACCTCATGAAGGAAAGACGTTATTCTCTGAATGGCTTCCTCCGTGTATGGAAACAAATGTGCCGCTGTAATGAAATAGCCCGGTCAGCAGCCCTAATGTATTATCTCCTTCTCAACGTATTTATTTACACTCAACTACTCCACAAATTGTCTTGTCATCTAAATGGCTGAGGATTAATCTGTTGCCATGCAGGGTTAGGTGAATGAAAGAGATTGACTTTTTTTTTTTTTTCAAAGTTTGTGAGCCCAGAGGGTTAGTTCATGAACAAAGTTAACACTTAAATGTCCAAACTCTGAGATGCCTTAAAGTCTTTTACAGTTTTGTTTCTGTTCCGAAGGCAAGTAAAAAGAGTTAATATTTAGAAGGCATGTATGTTAAACTACTATTAATATGTTATAATAACTTGAAGATTGCATTTAATATTTATGGTCTCTTTCACTGTAATCATAAACTCTTGTGCTCAAGGGCAAACCTTAGGATTAATCAATGAGGAAGGACAAGCTATATAAAGACAAATGGTAAGGTCATCATTGAATGTATTGTAGTATCTGTATAGTTTAATACAGAGTAGATTGTTTTTATCTATTAGGTGTTGGATCCTTGTTTAAGACTGCGACACAATCATGTTGTCCATTTTGATATATGTCATTTGTGCTATAATCGCTTTCAGTGAATCTTGCAAAGATTGGCATTTATGCAGTGTCCAAACTGCTCATATTTCATCCTCACCTGAAAGAGGCTGCCATTGAATATAATCACATACACACCCACTGCATCAGACCAAGAGAAAACAGAGTGTGCACTTTGTGCACAGCTATTTATATCAATAAGTCCCGTGCTGAGAGGCACAAAATGAGCGTTTAAGCTGCAAGGCCCAGAGAGCTCAGTAGCAGGTGGGCAGGCTGCTTTGAGGTGCCTGGGCGGAGGGGGTATTCACTCTTTTACAGGTGTTGCCCATCTTGCTGTGTATCCGTGGTTCTGGAAAGGTTTAGGTCTGGGAGGGGAGTGGGACAGCTGCAGCTGCAGGCATTGGGGAGACAGAAAAAGAGCCTCCTCTCACTGTCGGGGCCTCCGCAGGTCAGTGCCTCTACCCAAAGGGACGGCAGAGCGAAACGCCATCAATTCACAAACAAAGGAGGCACTTCACCCGCCACAAAGGAAACATATGTGATAGAGTCGACTCCCGAGCCGCAGCTCACTTTAACATGTCAGCCTCTCCTAATTAGCTTTGTTAACTCCCTCTGCTGTCTGCCCAACTGAGGCCTCTCCCAGTCACATGGCGGCTTTGTGTTTACAAGGGCAAATGCTTGGACCTGCTCCCGAAGCAGACATTTCCTTTAATGATACGCTGAATTGTTTAATCATTCTTAAAATGAGACACTTGGAGACCATCAACCAAACGACTGCTCTTTTATAGATGCTTCCTATCGACGCAGTATTGATATATTGATTACTGTGTTGCAAACAAGCAAAACCTCACAGACCTTTTTAAGGTTTTACTGCAGTGCTTTACATTCGCCTTTTGCGTGAGTTGTTTCAGAAGAAAACAGCTGTTCCTCAACCTTTATCTGGATCTTTAGCAGTGGGTAATGAACAGTCCTCAGACTATGGTCTGCCATGCATTACATGTTGCAGTCCTCACTGAGGCTCATGTGACCCCTGCTGCTTATCCGCTGGCAGTGCACTTTAACCAGGCTGATGACATGCCGCATGACACCCCTCAGAGGAGTGTCCCTCACTTGAGTCTTCGTTCATGAACCTCAGGATATTTTGCTGACCTGTATGGAGAATGAATCAATGTTTTGTTTTGTTTTGTTTTTTTTACCCATTTTGATTCAAGAGGGATATGTTTGCTTTGTGTCGTTTTTCATACTATCGACTCCATGAATAACAGATACCCTTCTTTAAATACTTGTGATAGTAGGAGAAATCAGAAACTTCCTCAACTTAGAGAAATGAAGGGGGGGTCTTGTATACATATAGCAGATCATGCTGTGAATGAATCTCATTAACATAAGATAGAAGTCAGCCATAACTGCATGTCTCTGGCTCCAACGCCAGGTGAGTCTGACAGCTGACACGGCTGAAATATTACTTTCTTCCCCGTGTTTACACTTTTTTTTCACCCCCATTTTGTTTGCCTCCCATCAGATACATCTTTTTAGTATTTGAGGAAAAAATAATGAAAAATAGCACACAGTGAGCCTCGATGCCTTCGCACGCAGTTTGATGTATGTTGTTATTCATGAAATGGATTACATATGCATTAATATTTAACGAAAGCTTGTGAAGTTCAGTTTGTGGCCCTGATGGCTGCCAGAGAGTCCCGCGCTTGGGAAGCACTCGGCACATGGCCGTGTGACTGCTGCTGACTGAGTGTCATGATCCCAACATCTCTGCTCTCTCTTTTGACAGGGAGGTTTGAAATTTCTGGGTTGAAAGTTCTCCGAGATAATATCTCAGAAGGAATCTGCGATCATGATTCATGACAGGTTGGATGGGGGAATTCAGCAAACTGAGAAGTTTTTCAATTAAATAGGAAATTCAGAAATGTAATGTTAATCAATCTGTCATTAACTTTTTTTCTATTTAACCATTGGTTAAGATTAAATTTTGATGAAAATTGAGGTTTGTTTTTCCTAGGTTCCCAACAAAATCTACACTTGAATTATCATATTTATAAATGAGGAGGCGTTTAAGATGAATTTCTCTGAGATAATCATTGTAATTCCTCTAAGGAATAACTCACAAAATAGATTGCTATCCTCATAAATTTCGGCGTATAAAGTATATATACACACAGTTATGATGGATCTGTTTACAAGTGCACAGAAACCCTCTGTCAATCATAAAAAGTTCAATTTTTTGTGTCCTTTTAATTAGCAGATTAATTCAAAGCTGCTTTCGACTCTCTTTTCTACCATTTGGACTTCCAGACGGATTTCTGAAAGAGTGAGAAAAGGAATATTTACCAAGCAAATGTGAATCAAAATATGCTATTATTCTCTGATAGGTGAAGCATATACTTTGACATGCCTCAGCAACCCAATGTATTCTACACACTCACTGCCTGCCATGACAGCAGGCAGCCTTTTTTGTTCTTTTTCTTCTCTTTCCTGAACACTTAGAATAAAAATCACAAGTACTGTTGTGGAGGAATACCAAGGTAACAGTCTGAAGATGTCTGGCCAAAAGGGATTTGTTCCTCTAGGCACAAGGTAGGGGATAGGATGCCCTGCTATTTTGCATTTCTGAATTGCATAGCTGCCCAAGCGTGCCTCATGTGGGCCGGGCTCCTGAAGTGTGTCATAGTGTTCTATGACCGCTGTACTGTATGGGAAGCTTGCTGTTGGACTTTACCCAACAAATATGGATTATGTTAAAGCGGGCTTGAATTGACGAGGATATGCTAATGTGTCCCAGATGGGTATGCGAGAAGCGGACGGCGGGGACATGCAGACAGTGTATGGCAGAGCCAGTGTTTGGCAGGTCCATCATTCCGTCATTAAAGGCCACATTATTACTAACAACGAGGCTTGCATGACAATTGCTGGAATAAATGCAGTCCCTCTGAGAGTAGCCTGTTGTGTCCTTCAGTGTCTATATGCTTTTCCCCCCTTTATTTGCTTTCTTCGTCTTTGCAAATCTGCTCTCAGCTGCTGATGCTGTGGATCTTGGTGCTGCGTAAGGTGGTTTGTGCTTACCTTGTTCAGACATCAATAAGACAAGCTATTACTAGCTGAGGCCATTCATTAATATAATGAGATGGTTTTGCTTTAATTGATAACCGATTGGTGCTGATGAGACATTATGCACTTGTGGATACAATATTTCACCACATTTTTCCTAAGCTGAATTGAAGCACCTGCATATTTGTTTCAAAGAGGCAGATCTTCCTTTGGAGCTATTATTCTACTGTGGAGTGGGCTACCAATGAGCTGTCCCCTCTGCATTATTATTGAACTCAGGTATTAGGTTTGCTGCTGCACAAGCAGAAAGATAATTGTGGCTTATATGTAAGTGCACATTTGGGACAGCCTTTGTCTTTTTGATATAAACAGCCACATAAGTGACAGGATTAAACAGAGCCGTGGAATGATGAAAACCATGATGCCGCGCTGAGATGGACACATAATTTATCTAAAATTTTATTAAATCCATTTATCAAACGGCAGAAGTATTCCAACTCTAGTTCAAGAGATTTTTCCATGAAGTCCCAATAGAAGGAAAATGTTTAGAAAAGATCTTTTTGTTAGGTTTTGTCATCATACAGAAAACAATCAATAGATCAGTAAATGTTTACATTTGTAATTGTTAAGTAAAATGACTGTAAATTGTGTTGATTTGTCAGTTTTTGTTGGCCTCCATGATCACAGGTTGAAATAAGATTTCACCTCAAGCAAAAATTAAATGGGTATTTTTAAACTCATCACAAGCATTTTATAACGCAAATGTTTCAAAACCATTTGCTTGCTTTAACTCTGCTGCCCAAAAATGCATTTAAAGGCAAAGTGAATAAGGTTTCTTAGATTTTCGTTATTATTATTGCTTTATTGTTGTACAATCAATAGTTTTGTGCTCCACAGGCTCATGTAGATGTACCTTAGTGAGGAGCAAATGGCAACTGACATCACATCCAAGCACATCAAGGATTATCATCACAAAAATGAAAGAATTAAAGATGTCAAGATTGACTTTGAACCTCCCTCTGGAGACTGAGCTGGGTGGGTAGAGCGTGGGGGGGTGCAGAGGGGTGTTGACATTTGTTATACACTTCCACATGTTGTATTTGCTGGGGGCATTGTTAGCACACACCGCCTCCAGCTCAGGATTTAGGCAGGCCCCCAGCAGATGCACACTGGCTTGTACACACACACACACACACACGCACACACACAGATACGGTCTCTCAGCGCTCCCACCCCACCCCAAGAAGACGAGGAGTAGACACCCTGGGGCAATTCAGCTAGTGTGGATCACTTCAGATGAGGCACATTAAGTGGCTAGTGATAAATTTGGCATGACAATTGCAAACACCATCGCTTTTGTCTGTAATTAATTCCATTGGTGCCTGAGGCCTTCCTGGTGTTACTACTGGTGTGGGCCAGCAGTGTTTTCCTAACGAGGACACATTACAGCCAGGATTATAGCCAAGATGAAGGTACTCTTGGAAGTCATTTTTAGAATGCAGAAACAGACACACAATCACTAAGCTAGAATCAGAGAGAAGGGCTATTTCATTCATATGCTTAGATTACTTATCATCTAAGTTCATACACAGCCTTCAGCATCTTAAAAGCAGCCTTGGAGTAATTATATTCCATGCTGCTTTACATGATAATTGCAGTGAATCCAAAAGAGTCAGGATAGCACAAGTCTCTAGCAAAAAAAAAAGAAAGAAAAAGAAATATGAATGCAGACACAAGATGCAGCAATCAGTTTCTCTGCTTTAGAACTTTAGCACAAGAACATCTCTTTGCCCCCGAAATGATAAATTGGCACAAAGTAGTGGAAATTATGAGCCTACAGATTGCACCTTTAATATTTGGTCCAATGGGCCCAACAACTCTGTTATTTTCATGCAGTGGTAATGTGGAGGCATTAATTAACGGCTTGTACTTCTGAGTAGTTTTATCACAGCTAATGCCCCTCATTAAGTGAAATATAGTTACTCAAGGACATAAAAGAATTCCTCAGCAGCTCCATTAATCTTGATTTCACTTGTGAGAGTACTTGGATATCTTCTGAAACTTGCTCTTGAGTGTGAGCGCGCTGGTTCTGGCTCAGGCACCCTCGGCGTGTTTACCATCTCCTCTGTTGCCTTCGGCGGGGGGAAGCTGAACACACCACCAATCTGTGTCATTACTCTGTCATTGCATCAAATCACATGATTAGCTTCATGGGGCAGTGGAGGAGGCCCGGTTGGCGCTGCTGGCCGTGTCCGTCCCTGGGTAATGGTCCGGTGGCACCGTGATGGAAGGTTGTGTGCTGTCCCCCATGCAGGGCCAAGGATGCACCATCATTCAGCCTGCTGGAGATGGCCTCAGGGTGAATTGTCTTTTTTATTGTTCAGCCCTTTCACTAATGTCAGATTGTAGCACTGCACTTCCCTCCTAGAAAATATTGTTTACTAGTATCAGTTCTTTTCTTGGACACACACCATCATAAACATGGGAAGTGAGTTATCTGGAAAACAGGCTCTGCTCTGAATCATTTGCTCGGTTCTGCCACATGTAGAAAAGCAGAACTCTGTACAGAGGACGTTAAAATAAATAACCAAACAATTAAATGGGTTAAGGAGTAACCTAAGAGTACCTAGCAGGGCTAGAAGCCTCTGCAGAAGGCTAATCCGACAGTTTGTCGATGCAGCCTTTTATAATGCAAAGGCTTATAATTATCTCACGCGCGCTCATTTCACACTGACATATCGCTTTCCTAAATGTCAGAAGGAACAGCCAGCACACTTCTCTTCCCCCAACTCGGGAGAGCTCTCGCTGCACCCTGCACACAGCCATGATGATGGTGGTGCTTTAGCCCTGAACGTGCAGCCCTACGCCGGGGAATTGCGGTTCAGGCATCACAGATTGTTGACCTGGCTATTGTTGTTTGTGATACTTACTGGTAAACTTTAGCAATCAATACAACATCAGCCAGGAGAGCCCCTGGGAATGAAAACCTGAAACAGCGCACTTAATCTTGGAGCCGGCCCCTGCTCCCTGCTCTGCCGCTAAACTAGGTAGTTGGCCTACTTGATGCGGCATTATTGCCGCAGAGGTCAGATGTGAACTGTCTTACACAGCATCTGATGAATGGCTGTTTTTGATAAAGCGCCTCTCCCATCCAACAAGAGACATTTAATAATGATGGACCATAACTGCACACAAAAAAATCCATGTCGAAAAAAGAAAGAAAGGAAGAAAAAAAATCCCCCTATGCCTGCCTTTTCCCATTTCAGACAGTGAGCAGCTAGCTGTACTGAGTGCTCTTCTGGGCTTTTATACAGGAGAACAAGAGCAGTGTGAAATGTAGAACTGCTCAGGGTGATTTGCACAAATATATATGTACATATGGACAACAAAGTCACATTTAATGCATTCGTTTTTAGGCTTATTGGTTTAAGTAAGTAGAAATTCCTTTACAACTTTTCACTAAACAGTATTATACTGTTACTGCTCAAGTATTTCCTGCAGGAAAGGGTCGTACTGTAAAATATTGGTGTGCAGTAGTCTCTTTTATATTGGAAAGTATTCGCAAAGGTAACAATGCTAAATGGTAGCATTATGTCCGCAATCATCCAATTTGGCATCCACTCAGGCAGCACAATCTTCCTCTCAACACTCATCTCTGGAGAAGCGCATGAAATAATTGAATGTCTTTTAAACTGTGGATGATCATTTAACTAGCTCAGTGGTCAAGGTAACAGCTAGCAATTTTTTTCAATCTGCCATTGTGATGAGCAATCAAATCAACACGTATTAAGCGTTAAGTGTCTCTAAGTAAAACGCACACCTTTTAAACGTGTGCGGGTTGGAAAGTACGCGGTGAAATTAAATGCCATTCTTCAGAAAACAAAGCCCAAAGCGCTGTGACAGTTTTGACATAGACAACGCCTTTAGTGACAAGAACAACAAATTAATTGGAACCGTAACACATTCTCTCTAAAGGTGAGGTAAACACACCTGACTGTATATTTTTCACCATCAGTGAAATCTCAATTGAATCTAAAAATAAACCCCAAGACATTGAACAGTTTAATGGATTTTGACGTCTCCGCATTATGCTGTCACTCCAGTATAAATGAATCATAACTTTGCTCTGCACCAAGGAATTACCATGCATTTTGAGAAAATGCATTGTGCGCCAAGCTGTGAATTATGATGCGAGATCAAAATAAATGTGTAATGACTTTGGAGATGCCCAGAGTAATTTATTGGGTGGAGATAGTTCCATATTGAAAAGAGAGCCTAAGTGGGATACAGAAGCTCGGCTCGCTGACACTGCCCTGCATGTGTGTGAATTCTGAAATGTCAGCGGCAGATAGGCAAAGAATCAAGCCTGTTTACTGAGGCTTGGTAAATGAGGGCTTCATTTGAGATGCAGCAGTATTCAATTATATGGTTATTTATTGATCAGAAACAATATACGTCTGTCTGCGGCATGTAAAGATGAATTCGGAGGATAAAAAGGAAGTGTCAGTGAAATTGGCCGATGAAGGATTGCATTTGATCCTGGTGGGAATTCAAGAATGGAGGAAGAATACCCTGGTGTTAAAAAAAAAAATATGGTCAAGAAGAGTATTTGCAATTAAAGTTCCCAACAAAGAACTGTCAAGTGGAATTTAAACTAAAAGCAAAAAAAGTTTAACAATAGTATGACAAAATATACCAATGGGAATAACAAGTTTATAAAAAGAGAAAAAAAAATGTTGATCTACAATAACAAATGTTTTATTAATGCTGGTTTAGTTAGTAAAAAAATGATTATTTTCATCTAACTGAAGTAAAAATATTTAGGTTTGTTGACTTTTATTTTATTCATACTGATGCAAATTTGGGTTTATTATAAAACCTAATTAGTGACAAACTAGTTAAAGAACAACTGCTGCATATTTTGCTTTTAAGCCACTTTTTGAATTGATTATTCAGTCAACACACAACTAATTGGAAGCCATTTTGACAATTAATTACTTCTTTTTCCAGGTTTGATGATCTGGTTCCAGTTCCTCTGATGAGAGTTCTTTTTCTTTTTTCCTGTGAAACTGAAAAAAAAAAATCACAGAATTACATCTGGAATGTGCAATAACAGATCAGATAAGCAGATGTGAGCAAGAAACCATCTACTTGGTCAGGTTAACTTTATATTTTTTGCTTTAGGATACTATAACTAGCATGTTTTTTTAAAAAAAAACATGCTCCAACATTTTAGGTATCAAGACATTCAAAACAACAATCAGCAGATTAACTTTAATAAAATGTTGACCCTTTGGTTGTAATGATCTAATGAATACTATTTCCAACAAAGCAATAATAATAATTGTATTAATGCCAATATTTTTTTTTTACACTTTGATGCTCATCTTGGACCGTTGTGGGACGTCCCCGAGCTTTTTAGTTGAGTAAAGTGTGAAACTTTACATCTTCTGCCCCTCTGTTAGCTCATTTACAGGGCTCAGCTGAAGTGTGCTGGGGTGTGTGATGCACCGGCGCTCTCACTTTACATTCTCACTGTAAACACTGTCTATTATATTATTCACAACGGTGTCCTCCAGAGAGATGGATCCCGGCGAGGCCCCTCTGAATATGGAACACCGGCTATTGTGCTTACCTGCTGCCCCATATCAGCGTGGCCCACCGTGGCCCTTAGATGGTTCTCGTTCAGATCTCCTTAGCTGGACTGGAGGGTAATCCCTGGGCAGCCAAGGCTTCTCTGTTGTCTCCTGGTTGTTTTCTGTGTAGTTCATAAATTATAGATGGGCCATGTCGAGGGCCATCATGCTGCCTGATCCCTGTCTGTGCTGACAGCTGTATGATGCGCACTGAGTGCAGCAGATTGGGAGCTCAGAGTTTCATCAATAAATATCACTCTGACCCTCACACTTGGCCTCGTGTCAGCGGTCAAGGTAATGGCTTTT
Source organism: Zenarchopterus dispar (assembly GCA_028564865.1). Lineage (NCBI taxonomy): Eukaryota > Metazoa > Chordata > Actinopteri > Beloniformes > Zenarchopteridae > Zenarchopterus > Zenarchopterus dispar. The sequence goes on along the minus strand of JAOWBL010000014.1, from coordinate 11,055,053 downwards.
TATTATCGTGAAGGGCAGCCCAGCGTGGGGTAGTCTTAAGGCTGCTCGTCCATCTCAGGTCTGGAGACGCAAAGACAGACAGAGAGTGAGAGGGGGAGAGAGGAGAGGAGAAGCTGGACCAAAGTTTAAATGGACTCGCCTGTTATCATGTGAAGCCTGAGGATGAATGTGGACGTGTTGTGCGTTTGACAGTGAACAGCAGGGAGCTTTTGTGTGGCGCTCTTGAGGAAATAGTGATTTTCATGGACACATTATTGGATTAAATTAACCTTATTAACCAGCCATGATGAATTCTATTGAGCTCACTGCTTCACTCAGATCTCCAAAGAAGCTGTTTATGTGAGAGTGTAAAGAAAAAAAAAGAAAAGGCGTGCACCTGTTTCCATTTTTGTGTGATTGTGTCTGATTGGGGAACCTATCTGTCTGCGTGTGCATGTGTGCGTGTGTTAGCTGATGGTTAGCTCTAACTGCCTGGCTCACAGATGACAGGGCTTGAAATGCCATGATAGCGTACTGAAAGCTCAGGCAGCCGTACATGCTGCGTGATGTCTTCAGAATACAGCTTTTTAGACAAAACAATATAGAACAGAACATCATTTTGTCTAAAGTTCATTCATCAAAAAAAGCTGCATATTTTGAAAAGGGTAAAAGCCCCACACAGCCCTGTCAGGGAAGCACAAAGGCTAGATACTATAGATTACTTTAATCCCCTGCCAGTTATAAAAAGGATAATTACATATTTGTGGTGGAGGCTTTGTGGTGAAAAAATCAATACAGCCTTTTTTTGTATGACACTTCATTAGTGTGAAAAAATCTTGGAGCTGAGAAGAACTGCACTGCAATTAAATGGTTCTGCTACCTTAGACTTTGTAATGGCTCTATATTATTATCCAGTTTATTTGAAATAGTGGTTGCACTTGTGGAGTAATTGGAAACCATTGATTATGTACTTTTATGTCTACACTCTTGCACATCATTATGGAGAGAAGCAATAGTTAGTTAGCCTCTCTAATGAAGCACTAATTGCACTAAGTAGGTTAAGATGTTAGTCAAACTGCACTCAACTGAAATCATAACACAAAGACTCCCAATTAATCTACATACTTTGACTAGCAGATGTTGTCCTGGACTGCACGGCTTTCAAAGTTTGTTTGCTTTGTGTCTGCTTCCGCTGCATTAGTAGAAACTGTATTTGTATCTCTCCATCGGCAGCAGATTAAATTGATTGGAAAGGGGGTGGGGGGGGGGTGAATAAAGGGCTGCTGGGGAGGAAAATCTAAGATGATGGAATATAAAGTGGCCGCTTTGCTGCTGCTTTTTAAAAAAAGGAGGACCATTTGTAATGTAGGTTTCCTCCTGATAATGTCAACGGTGTATCACCGGCTGGTAATTGTACTGGCATGTCTGTTAACTCAGACCAACTGTGTTAACATTTATTTAAGGACGTGAGACCCTTGCACTCCGTTTAGCCCCGGTGTGCCCAGATGTAAGGCAGCATAATGTATGTCTGTTTATAATAGAGTATAAAAACCGAGATAACGTAGTTTGTCATTTTAACGGGCTTGCAGATAAACACAGACTCACATTAGAGCGAGGACGGAAAGAGGAAGAGGGGGATGATACGCGACACAGGCTACAAGCTAGACCTGAAACCACAACATCACAGAAAACATGATTTGTCCCTTTGTTTACCATGATGCCCTGCACAGTCTTTTTTTAAAACACAATTTAATAACTGTCACATAAAAGTCTGTTTCCTCTTCTATCTAAGATGACTAAATGATGCATAAGACAAGATCTCTGTTGCAGTTTTATTTTACCACTTCCACATATGTTCAGTGCATGAAGGAGGTGTAAAAATGAATTGATATGACTATCAACTGAGCTCCTTTTTTCTTTTTTAAGCTATTTTATGTAACATTTTACATTTCCCATAACATTTTTTTTCAGTTTCATGCAAAACTGCTTTTAACTATAACATAAGCAGCATTTGAAAATCAACTACTACATTTGTGTGAACGAATTATCCTGTCAAAGTATGTCTGTGGCACGCCGACCTCTGGAGTCCTTACTGGAGATGCAGGCTGCTGCTGACTCTCTGCAGAGCTGATCGTGTTTGGTCCAGGAGTCCACATGGACTGCCCACACACTGTCCCCCATCATGGTCCTCTGTAGAGGGAGTGACGCTGACAGCACACTCGTGGCAATCAGTCAGCTCGCCACCCACCACTATGCGCCATCTGAGATGTGGAGAACAGGGTCTGTGCTGGTTACAGCTTAAACCCGGCAGCAGCAGGAGGACTTGCCGCCTTTGATCTTTTTTCTTTCAAAGGGCTCAAACGCTCACGCTATTGTACGCTTGAGAGACACTTCAGCCTTCACTACTCAGGAAGAAAAAAAAATGTTTAAAGTGCCGTCAGCTTGTTAGAAATACCGAATGATTCAAATTAAAAAAATAAAAAAAGGTAAATGGCATTAAAATTCACAATATTGACGACTGGTTTAATGGGAACCATCTGTTGAAAAAGGTGTAAACTGGTGTATTAAATGTGGGGTGGAGACCTCTATCAGGACCTCTTATTAAGAGAAGCTTGTTCTTGGAGGGATCTTAAGAAATCTCCGGGCTTTATATGGCTGTCTGGGGAGAGGGTCAAACCCTGTAAGCTGTCATTGCACATGAAAGGATTAATGTCATCTTATAAGAAGGGGGGCAAAGCCGTCTTATAGTTATTTATTCTGTTTCATTCACATTCTGCTGGCTCTGTAAAAGAAAAAGGCTAATGTCAGGTCTAATTTGTAGCCCTTTAAATTCCAGACAGAGATTCTTTACATATCTCTGGAGCTCATAGCTCCTCTCGGCGCAGCCCCTCTCCTCGTCTTCTTCTGGGATTCCTCTTAAACCCGACCAATTTACTATCTGAAGCAAAGTGAAGATTTACATGAGTTTGTACTTGAATGGCTCCAACTCCAGCTTCATGCACTAAACACTCCCACTGTAATTACCATTCGTGGATCTTGCTCTCCGATACCTCTCTCCCTCTTCTCTGCACCTAGGCCAATTGAAGGGGAGAGAAAAGGAAAATACTTATTCCCCAATGCTGATTCTTAGTGCTCCTTGTTCAGGATCTGTAATTGGATCTGTGTTTTCGACTCCCTGCTAATAAGCAGCTTACTTTGGTTCCCTCTAGACTTGACCCACCACATTTTATTTTATGAATTTTAGAAGGGGATTTTAATAGATGCTTTAGGCTATGCAAAACATAGGCTGAAGGGGAGGCATAATGTGGGAGCCTTGACATAGAGTACGCCTGAGCGGCTGCTTATCATTGCGGACAGGTCTCATAACTTTCATTAAGATTGATGGAAGACAAAAGGGAACGTGAGAGAAGAGGGACATGAAAGAATATTAACCTGTGCTCCTGTAACTAACTATAATTGTTTTGCATCCAGTCTCTCCACAGGCAGCCGCACTCATTATCTTTACCCGTACATGACGGCGCAACTGATTTTTGTAGCCGAGCTTGTTAGAGAAGAGTGGAGGTCAGGGCAAACTGTAATCTGCCCTGTGCTATTTTTATGGTAACGTGCGATGACCAAGGGTAGAAGTGGCGCTCCATTTTACAAACATAAGATCTGCTTTCGTTTTACAGCTGTGCAAATTGTTCCCGAGGTTCACTCCTGTTTAGAAGTTATGAATTTTTTTGCAACTATATTTGGTTTGTGTAGTTTTCAATCATTTTGAACAAATAAAATTTGGTCTTTTCTAAATCTCCTCCATCTCAAATAGAAACTAGGACTAGCTAACCCGGAGTCCACCATTTGTCCGGAGCTCATTTGGCAAAGACAGAATGACAGCATCACCCAGAAAGGGTCACTGAAATGAGAGAAATGAAACAGCGTTAAGATAAGTGCTGACCCGTAGCCTCCCCACAGTTTCTTCAATCATTAAAATACTTCCAGAAACCGTGGATGATTCCATAAGACATTATAGCTCATAGTGTTTAAGTGATTTTTTTTTTTATGCCTGTCTACATCTCAACATGAAACCAATTCATTTGTCTAAGAAAGAAAGGAGGAAAATTATAGAACATCTCCGATGTATCTCAGCATAAATGAGGAAGGTGCGGTCATAGAGGTGAATATTCGGTGAAGATGAAACTTTCCTGAAAGGTACTAACTAAGATACTCTGTTGGGTATAAGAACACTAATGACCAACACAATCACCTATCTTGACATGAATACCAAAGATAACAAGGAGAGGTGGGAATAGGTGTGATGCTCTCTTTCATCCTCTCTCCCATTCCTTCTCCCTCCATGGGAATCTACCAAGCAGGCTTTACTTCATCACAAAACTAACGTGGCATAGAACTTTTAAAACTCGCTTCAGCTTTCGCGTCCAACCCCCCCACTCCGCCCACCCTCGCGGTCCGCACCTCTTTCCTCTCTATCTCTCTCTTCTGGTTGGTAATTCTCCCATCTGGAGAATGTTTGAAAGAAACAAAGAAACAATAAAAGGAAGTTGGGAGAGGGGGTGTCAGGCTGTCAGTAATCTGACAGCTATGGTAACTACCCTCTAATCCAGACGGCTCCAGCCACGCTCCGGCCTGACACCCGTGCCTCTGACTGACAGCTGAAGACCGGGCACATTCCACAGGCAGAAGTGACATCCAGTCTATTAAGGCAGACAAGCACAAAGCAGAGATTTGCCCTGACTGCCTGGTACTGAAGCCTACTATGGGGGTGATTGGAGAGGTCCTGGAGAAGGTGTCAGACTCAAGCTCAGATGATAACCATATTGTAATGATGCTGCTGGACAATGAAGTGCCATGATTGCCCATGCTGACAGCGGAAGTTTATGTCTGGATATTCCACCCTCCCGCCTCCTAAACCCCCACTCCCGTCTGCATTCGTAGGCAGCTCACAACACACACACTCACACACCATGCACACACACACACACACACAGAGTCTCCAGGTCCCAACTGCCAGTCAAAAGCCTGGCCGCAAACGGGTGCACTTCTTATTCCAGCACAAGAGTGCACCAAACAGTGATCTCTAATGGACTGACCCGAGGCATGCTGTGCTGACAGGGAGAGCGGTATAATTGTTGTTTATCTTCTTCCTCTTTAGATATCTCTCTGAGCATAAAGGGACTTCTCGGCATCCATTTGTTGCTACAGAATAGCCCAGAATGCTCTACTTAGTTTCTTCATCAGCAAAACATTGCTGGAGAAAGCCATACATGATTGCTTTTGGAGACTGTCGCCATGGCAGAAAAGTATGTAATTGGTTTCACTTAAGGTTAATTATTTGCACTGGCAGGTCACATTGTTGTAAGGCGTTCATTAGAATACACATTCAACACATGGAGCAAATGAGATGAGCTGGCTTCGCTTTATTGTAGGTTTGCCTGTAAAGAGTCCCAGAACCAAGGATTCTTAATGAAACTCTCAGCAGCCTCTAATGGAACAAGTTTACATAAATTAGACCGAAGAGCTGCATTGGCATGAGACAGCCCGAACTATTTGTATTCAAATAGTTCAGTTAATTTAGAAATGCTTGAGAAAAAAAATGGACTCAAATAAGTACTCGGGTTCAGAATATCTGCTGCATATATAAAGCATTTTCCTCTCACTTTCCCGTATCAAACGCCTTTGGTTTCAGCTTTATTTTCACACGAAGCCTGATGGTTTAAGACGCAGATGATTTGATTTCCTCTGCTTTCAATGTATTCTTTTTGCAATGCCGATGCATGGTCGGAGATTTAAACAGGGAAAAGATGAGCCAGAATAGGGATTTTCCTATGAATGCCTCAAGTATGAAGTAAATCCCTCAAGCAGCCGTACCCAAGACTTCTACAATAGAAATTACATTAACTGTGTGAAGGACACACATTCTGTGTCCCTTTCACCCTTAGCACAACATTCAAATAAGCCGGAGAGATTTTGGTCCCAGGCGAGTTCACCAAAGGTGGCATTTCCGTCTCTTTTCCAGCCAAAGCCTGCTCGTCTTCCATCTTACTTAGCTCGTCTTGATGGAGGCTCAGGGTGCATGCCTTGCTAAGTGACAGGGAGTTAAGTATACATTCACACCATCCTGGACTGCTGCTTAACTTGACAGAGAGGTTTTGCGACCAGACGGTCAACGTGAAGCTCATTCACACTTCAATCACGCCAATGATAGAGAAAAAGGGCAGTTTTGGGATTACAATTTTGTTTTAAAGTGTTTATTTGTTTGTCACAATTTTGGTTGCTTCCAAGTGATCAGCATGAGGTTGTGACTATGATGAATTAAGTATTCCAGCCCAATTCCATAAAGTGGTTTAATGTTAAAAAAAAAAAAAAAAATCATTAGAAACTTGTTTTTGTAGCTCATTGTCTCTGCTCTTTGTACGTGCAGGCCAGCGTGCCATAATGAGACAGATAATAGTCGATTTTTTTTTTTTCATTCTGTGGCTAGTTAATTGGTTGCCACCAATGTCCCAGTGAAAGTTAAATTTATGGTAACATGTCACTAATTACAATCTCAGCTGCTTTTCATCAGAGGGGGGAAAAAAATCATGGCAAAAAGTCCGTTTTTTTTGGCGACCAATGACAAGCTGGACAAGAACAGGTTACAGAACCATGCGCTGCATGTTGTATTTTCTCACAGCATCTCACAGTTTGGGCTGTGCATAATCTCTGCTTCTCGAGTGTAGAATCAATGTGTGCATAATCAAATTCCTATTGACAGCACTCATATCCTTCTCCCCGTGGCAGAAAAGAAGATCTGAAGTGGGGAAGGATGAATGCATTAACATCCTTCCAGTCAGTCTAGCAGATAACAAAGCTCCTTGCCTCTGTGTTAACACTGCAGATTAGGTCAAGTTTTTACCCCTCTGAGTTTCTCTCCTGTAAATGACGAGATTTGATGTGAAACAAGCAACATGTCAAGGCAAGTTGAAAGATGTAGGCATTTTCTGCCATGTCACAATGACAGGCCGCTGAATATTTGGGCCATTAGGGGCTTATTAGTGAATAAATGACCAGATGGTTCAGTGATGCACAGAGATGGACAGAACTGGATGCTACTAATCAGCAGTGCCTGTAGCTCAGTGTCAAATCACACGACATGGTAACCCATGGCAACGGAATAAAAGTTAACATTAGCAAGTCAATTTGAGATCTGGGTGCTGTAAACAGGGTTTCGAGTAGCCCTGCTTTGCTTGCTTAAAAAAGGGAGAATGTCTGTGTTTCCAGAGGGCAAATTTCATTTGAAACAAATGAAATGTGTTTTTTCTGTTTCACTTTTACGCTCATGCGCCTGCATATTTTTTTATTATTTGTCCATCTCAGCAACTCTTTTATTCTCTCTTTTATTTTATCAAACAAATTCTTAATTATTACTCTTCTATTTTCCAGTCATCTCAAAGTTACCAGTAAAATCGGTGTCGAATTTTCAAATTATTGAAAAAAAGAAGGTGTGTTTTTTTTTCAAAACCAATTGCAACTACTCATATTTAAAACACAAGCACAATAGGATGTCTCAAAAACATCTCACATTTGTTTATTTCCACCACACCTTGCTTGTGTCTGTTGTCAATAAATTCATTCAGTTTCCACTTTTGAGGTGCTTTGATTAGTTTGATTCTGAGATGCCCCACCATCTTCTTTACAGGAGGTAACCAACAAATTTTCAAAAATGGCCATGTTTGTTGGTTTGGTATAATTGGTGATGGGTTGTTTTGTGACAGATGTTAAAACTAAAAAAAAAAAGAAAGAAAGAAACATTGTGTGCGCTGCATTAGACGAAACACAATACAAGATGCTGCATGCTGGAGCTGCATATGAATGTGTGTGTGCGTAAACATGCGGGGTCTCTTTAATTGTATGGTTTTCTTCCAGACCCACAGCTGACACAAACAGGCAGCCTGTTTAATGGATGAGAAGAGCCGTTTGAAGACGGTCTGTCACTTCTGATTGCTCTGCCTCTGTTCTACAGCATAATTGATCACTTGTCTGCTAATACCCCTCACTTTAACTTGAGTTTCTTGTGCCATTATCCTAAAAAGATCATATAGGAATTACGGAAACCTGTAAGTTGGGGGTAGAGGTTAAAAAAAAAAAAAAACTTGACCTATTTAATTAACTGAGACATATAAATGTGCCAACAGGAGTTTGATGTTGCAATTTACAAGTGGTAGAGTACCATATTTTTCATGCAAATATAACAATTAGATCAAATGTGACTTGGGCTGTCATGAAATATAATTACACTATTCAGGCTTTCTGGAGATAAAGCACTTTGATTTATTTCTCTTGCGATATTTCTCGATAAACATTAATTTGAATAATTTATTCACATGTGCTGCATCCCACTCCATTATACCTATGCACAACAGCGTGGCCCATAAAACATAGATATAGTGAGTTTTATGTACGGCTGAAACAGTGGGATTCCATGTTATTATCCTACCACCCCCCCATTACATTGAATGGGTGTGCATTGTTATTATTTGTCATCATATGCTAATTACACATCATTAATGTTAGACCTTAATGGCCCCAAGAGTGGGTAATAGGCTGTAAGGCTGAGCTGGCTGCTTGCAGGGAATCTGCGTATGGGGAGGGGGTGGGGGGAGCGAACACATGCTAATGAAGCTGAGACCTTTTATCTTTGCAGATTAAAAGGGAAAAGATCACAACCCTCAAAATAAGCGTTTTGACATCTGTAATTGGAAGAGACAACAAGCTTTTGTTCCATTATAAGGAGCAGGAGGCATCAGACTGGGTGTATAAATCTCTCCAGCGAGCTTTACTCCCTCAGTGCCTCCAGTCAGTTAGCCAAATGAAATCTCACCGCTGCTTTCATGCTTTTAGCTGCAGTTAGACAGAAGATGGAGTGCTGCTGCTTCCAAAGCTGCGC